>OX352772.1:94717206-95210513 GCA_947095535.1 Poecilobothrus nobilitatus
GATATTTAAAAAAAAAGTGTAAACTCACAGTACAAACATGTATACACTTAATTAACCATACCAAACCAGTACCATAAAATATTAAACAGAACAATAATATTATAATATTATACTTAAACGTATTTAATATATTTTTTTCAAAAGCAAATTATTATTTTATGAGCATGTACGATTTTTGTATTGATTATTTAAAAGCATGGATTATTTAAAAAAGAATATCATGCGTATAAGTATGCGTATAAAAAGAATATCATGCGTAAGTTTATTTAATTTTTGTAAATTTTAAATGTAACGACGAAAATTATTTAATTTTCAAGAAGATGTCCTGCTTGGTTTATTACAAAATTAATAGTGATTTCTTTTGGTAATTCATAACATATTTATAGTAAAAATATTTATATTAGTTAAACAGAGTTATAAAAAGATTACAAAATTTCTTTATAAATTTGTGCTTATTTTAAAATCCTAAATATAATTTATTGATCTACATTTTGGTGGCCATTAGTATTGTTGGTGGCCTTAGTATCATATTGGTCAATAAGAGGAATTTACTACAAGTGGATTTTTCAATATTTATTTTCAGTTCACAAATAGTAATTTCCGCTTATTGAGCAAAGCAAAGTACAAATTATTTAAGTGTAATTCTTATTAAGTAATAAGACCAATATTTTATTTTTGGAACAATACAAAAATAAAAACATAACATTATTTTTAGTAAGAACCTTTTTTTTTAAGTATTTTTGTTATTGTTCTTTTCTTTTCTTAATTTGATGACAAAGTATTCGAATTTCAATTTATGACACTTTTTTAATTAAAAATTTATTTCGTTTATAAATAAAGGTTCTTTACTTTAATAATAATTACTCATTCATTTACAATTTATATGCCTATTAAGTAAAAATGAGTAAATAAGAAATTATTTCAAGTTCAAAATAAAATTAAAATATTAAAAATTGATTTATAATTGTTTGTTAAAGAGACAACATTTTTGTTAAAAAATTAAACAATGATTATTATTATTATTGCTAGTTAAAAAATTAGTATTACATATTATTATTGTTATATGTAAATATTATATTATATTATTATATAATATTTTATAATATATGTTATATGTTATATGTTTTATAATATATGTTATATTTTATTATTATTAACAGCTTTTATTGAACTTACTCGAGGTTAAAGGAATCGTGGAATCTTCCAAGCTATTTTAGACACACTTCCCGTTGAGCTAGAGACTTCAAATTTTGGACACAGTTTAGATCTGGATGACAATACATGATTCTAAAATAATAATAGCAAAAAACTGTAGAGAACTTAACTAAATTAGCAAAATAATAAAATTTTCATACAAAATAATTACAGATTTAACAGAATTATTAGAGAGCAAAATAAAAGTATGAAATTTGCCTTGTATGATGTTATATGCATACAAGTTAATAACATTTATTGTCCAGGTCAAATTCCACTTTCAAAAGTTAACGCACCTAATTATTTCGCAACAACTTGTCACATCAGCAAAAGTATAACAGTTGGGAAATATTAAAATCATATTTTCCCACATCGGCAAATCACGTTGCAATAACATGTGAATGCAAGTAAGAATATTTGGATAATCAAAAACTTAATTATTTTATGGTAATTCTAATTTGATAGTCAATAAAGAAAGACTGTTTAATTTTAAATTAATTAATCTTTTTATTTAATAAAACATTTTCAGATAACAAAATTTACAGAAAATTTTAAATTAAAATTTATTTTTTTTATCGATCCCGGAGTAGCAAATTCTTAACTGGCGCCCGAACAGGGACCATTAGATTTATCGGTGTAGTGTAAAAGTGTAAACCAAAAAAATTATTTAAAACAAAAAAAAACAATAAGAAAAAAAAACATTTAGTGAAAACTCGAAATTGAACAGTTAAAAACATTTAGTGAACAATTAATTTGATCGAGCAGTTAATTAAAAGAAAGGAAAAATTTTAATAAACTCTTAAAATAAAACAAAAGAAAAAAAACATTAACTTAAATAAAAATTATATTGCTACAAAGTAAAAGAAATCAATAATAATAAGACAAATCTACGAATAATTGTACAAAATAATTGCACAAAAAAAAAATAGTAACAAAAATTTTAAGAAATAAAAATAATTTTTTATAAAAGAAAAATTGAAAAAAATTTTTTATATGAAGAAAATTATACTAAAGTGAAGAAAAATTAAAATTATATTAAAAATAAAATTATATTAAAAGAAAAAATAATAATATAGAAAAATAAATATTTTTGTGTTTTGCATTTTGTGAATCAAGCAAAAGAAATGTGAATTAAGAAAGTGAGGCTGCTTTGGGCACAGAATCGCAAAACTTCCAATATCAAAAAAAAATTTTTTTTTTTTTTTATTAATATAATCATAGCTGATTCATATGTCTACAAGTATCTCTATATAAAGAGAGAAAGTGTGAAAATCAACCTTCATTATATAAATTTTACAAAAGGTAAAGAAAAATAACAAAAATTAAAAATAAAAGAAAAATATAAGAATCAAAACTAAAATTTTAAACATTGAAAATTGTAATTAAAAAATAAAAATAACGATCGTTTCATTAAATAATAAATTTTTTTTTTAACATATCTGATAATTTTAAGAAATTTTTTTTTTATTAAAATTTTTATTATAAGGTAACATTTAAATAGAAATAGTAGATAGGCACTTGGGCCAGACAGGTAGTAGGTCAAGGCCACCCGGAAGTAGGTCAAACTGTAATTAGGTCAGACAGGAGTAGGTTAACGACATAAAAGTAGGTCAGACAGGCAACGGCGACCGTCAGACAACTCTTGTTGTTTATAAGCATTGTATACTTGTTTTAAGTAATAGGTAAACATGGAAATAGTAAGAAAAAATATTTTTTTTATGCTTGCAAATTTTAAGATGTTGTTGTTTGTTGTTTTTTATTTGTTGTTTTTTTCTTTCGTTTTTTTTATGAAGTATTTAAAGAAGAGGAAAGAAAAACCATTAATTAATTGTTATGTTATTGTTAGAATGTTGAAAAAAAAACAAGAAATCAAAAATATCTAACGTGGTACAGGTCTACTTCTTATTGATGTATACTTGGCTTAAGTAATAGGCGCATATGAAAAGTAGAAACAAAAAAATGGTTAATGAATGTAAAAGGAAAAAAATAAAAAAAGTTTAAACGATAGAACAATTTTAAAAGGTACAACGCATCTTTAAAATTCATAAAGAAAAAGTGCAAACCTGTTTTTCTGTCTACATAATGATCAAACCATTGAAAAAAATTATGCGTTTTTAGATGTACCTAACTATTTGTGTAGTTTTTTTTTTTTTACTTTAACTATTTAAAGAAGATAAAAGAAAAAAACTATTGATTATTGTCGGTGTGTCGTGTAAGATATTTTTTGTTTGTAAGAATGTTCAAAAAAAAAATATGAATGAAAAGAAGACAACCAGGAAATTAAAGCTGTGGAAGTACTTAACGACTAACATGTTGCTTAAGTGCATTGTATGTTGCATAATCTGTGAAGAATAAAAAAAGAAAAAAATTCGAGTCAGGTTAATTGCATTTGTCACCTATTTTGAAAACAAGAATATAAAAATAAAACAGATTTATTCTGTGTTCAAGAAAAAAATATGAATAAAAAGAAAACAACAAGAAATCAAAAATATCTAACGTGGTACAGGTATACTTCTTGTTGATGTATACTTAGCTTAAGTAATAGGCGTATATGAAAAGAATAAGAAAAAATGCTTTATAAAATTTAAAGAGAAAAATGAAAACAGAACAAAAAGATGTGAAACTACGTTTCTTTAAAATTTTAAAACTAATTTTAAAAAAATTAAAAGAAAAAGTGCAAACTGGTTTTTAAATGTTACATAAAGATTCAACCTTGACAAAATTGATGCAATTTTGAGATGCTTTTATTTCTTCTTGTTATCTTTTTTCTATGAAGTATTTAAAGAGGAAAGAAAAAAATTCTTAGTATCACCGTATAAGATTTTATTGTTATGTAAGAATGTTGAAAAAAAACGAAACAAAGGAATAAAAGCGATTCAAAATAAGATACGAGTAATTGCTTTTTTCTAAAGTAACAAGCAAGACATTATGTATAAATTGTGTAAAAAGTTAAAAAATTGTTAATAGAGTGAAAATTATAGGATTAGAAACGTTCGCGATTGGTTGTCTTAATAAAATAAAAATCTGAAATTAAAAAAAAGAAATTAAAATGAATACAGAAAAATTCACAATAAAATCAACAAAATCAGTGAATGTAAAACGATTCAACATTTTTGGAAAAAAATTGGAGTTTATAATAAATGCAGTACCAGACAACAAAGATCCAATAGATTGGATTAAAACCGGTATTGAAGAATTATTCAGCAATTTACTTGAAAATGTTGATCCTACTGACAAAATTGGTGTCACTTTTGGATGCCAAAGTTTTCATGAACGTGGTCCAGCCTGGATCAATTTTAAAGAAGCAAAAGATCTTAACATTTCGGAAATTTGGGAAGTTATTTCAAACATTTTTCAAAGCAACTCCGAAGGATTATCTACAGATACGTTCTGTATAAATGTTACATATATACGACTTCCAGCAGGAAGTGGAAGAGGAAAAAGATACAACAATTTTGAAGAAGAATGTAATAAAAGAAGAGGCATAATTTCAATCAAAAACAAAGATAATTTATGCTTACCACGTGCGTTAGTTGTGCCATCTCATTCATAGAAAAATCAGTTGACTACAGTAAAATGTGAAAAGACACAGGTCAACTTCAGTTGAAAGCAGCATTACAACTAATAAGAAATTCAAATGTAAGCATCCCAGCAAAAGGAGCTAGTATCAGTGAGCTCAAAAAATTTCTACTGTACCTCTCTAAATATCAAATTGTAGTTTTTGATTTCAGAGGAAAATGAAAATCAATTATTTTTCAAGGTGAAGAAGATAAGGAAAAAAGATTGAATTTGATATACGGTGAAGGTCACTTCAATGTAATTACATCATTAACAGCAGCATTTAGTTGTGATTACTTTTGCCAAACATGTAATGTTCCGTATAACAATAGATTGTCTCACAGATGTAAACAGTCGTGTTTCTTTTGTAAATCATCTCCAGCATGTGACGTAAATTTTCCAAATATTAAATGTGATGTATGCAATCGAAGTTTTAAAGGTCAAACTTGTTTTGATAATCATAAAGCAACATCATCTACAAATAAAAATCTATTTGTATTCTTATAAATTCCTGTACAAAATGCTTTAAAGTATACAGAACCGATGTAAATCATATATGCTATGGACATTTGTGTAAAAACTGTAATATAAATGTAGCTTCAGACCACCAATGCTTTATTACACCGTGTAAAGAATTAGTTGAACTTAAAAATATATTATATATTTTCTACGATCTCGAAACAACTCAAGATGATATCATCGGGGAGAAACTTCATGAAGGTGTTGCAATAGGGGATATAATTGAACATCAGCCTGATTTATGTATTTTTGAACAACGCACGCATTGTATATTGTCTAATGTTGAAAGATGCAATTTTTGTGGACTTCGAGAACATGTGTTGAAACAAAATCCAATACAAATGTTCTTAGAATATATACTCAACCAAAGAAAGATATTTCATAAAGTTGTAGTTATTGCACATAACGGACAAGCATTTGATAATCAGTTTTTATTAAACTATATCTTAGAGAAAACCATCATCAAACCAAAAGTAATTATGAGGGGAACAAAGATAATTTTAATACTGTTAGATAACGTGAAATTTATTGATTCACTAAACTATTTTCCAATGCCGTTATCTAGTTTACCGAAAGCATTTGATTTAGATATAAATTTAAAAAAAGGATATTTTCCTCATAAGTTTAATCGTAAAAATAATATAAAATACAATGGAAAGTTATCCGATCGGAAATATTACTGTTATAATTCAATGAGTGCATCAGAAAGAAAACAATTTCTTGAATGGTATGAAGAAAATAAAAACAAGTCTTTTAACCTCCAAAAGGAACTTGTAGAATATTGTATGAATGACATAAAAATTTTGACAGCAGCCTGTATTAAATTCAGACAGCTATTTTTGGAAGAATGTAAGGTTGAGCGATTTTTAGCCACTACAATTGCTTCAGTGTGTAATTTGGTTTTTAGAAGGAATTTTTGATTGCAAAATTGGAGAACGAAAGTTTGATACCACTAAAACCACGTGATGCGTTTTATGGCGGTAGAACAGGAAACACAAGAACATATTATAAATGTGCGCCTGTGAAAAAAATGTGAAAAAATAATATATATATATATATGCTCACTATATTCTTGGGTGTGTAAATATGAAAAATTTCCAGTGGGTCATCCAAAAGTTTATGTTGGAAAAATTGAATGCAATAAATTAAATTTAAATGATACTGAAGGATTAATAAAGGCATTGATACTTCCCCCAGAAAAACTCTATCACCCGGTTTTGCATATAAATCAAAATAATAAGCTAATGTTTTCCTGCTGTCAAACATGTAGTTTGGAAATGAATAATGATGACTGCTCGCATGACAATCGTAGTAGGTCAATTTTAGGAACGTGGGTTATAGATGAAGTAAGAGAAGCTGTTAAACAGGGATACAAAATTGTGGAAATATACGAGATATGGGAGTACACTGTTAAACAATTTAATCCCCTTACAGCACAACAAGGAATTTTTACAGAAATGATGAACAAGTTCCTTAAAATTAAACAAGAAGCTTCTGGCTGGCCTAGGTTTTGCAGAACACCAAAGGAAAAGCGCAAATATTTAGAAATATTTTCCAAAGTAGAAGGCATAAATTTACAGGTTAACGATATAGAAAAAAATCCTGGACTTAGATCATTAGCTAAGTTAATGTTAAACTCTTTCTGGGTTAAATTTGGACAGAGAGAAAATCAATCAGAAACTGAAATAATAAATGAGCCTTATGAATTATTTACTCTTCTTACTGATCCTTCGAAGAATGTAAATCAAATAACTCCAATAAACGAAAAAACAGTTTTGGTAAATTGGGAATACAAAGAAGAAACAGCTGAATCATTATCAACAGTTAACGTTTGCATAGCTGCTTACACTACCACACAAGCTCGTTTAAAATTCTATTCTTACTTAGACAATTTAAAAGAACGAGTTTTGTATTACGATACAGATTCAATAATATATGTAGCACGTGAAGGAGAATATAACCCTCCAACTGGAGTTTTCATAGGAGATATGACAGATGAGCTTGAAGAATATGGAATTGGAAGCTATATTACAGAATTTGTTAGTGGTGGTGCAAAGAACTATGCATACAAAATATATAGTACCAACTCCAAATGCGAAAAAACTGTTTGCAAAGTGAAAGGTATTCGTTTAAATTACAACGCTTCACAAGAAATAAATTTTGGCTCTATGAAACAATTAGTTAAAAAATTAAACAACTTTCTACAAATAAATATAACATTTCCTAGTATTCGCCGAACATACGATCACAGATTCATCACTGTTCCTGAAATAAAGTCATATCGAATAAATTCCAGAAATCGAGTTTTTGCAGATGATTATACTTCAGTTCCTTATGGCTTCAAAAAGAAAAAAATTAAAAAAATTATTGTTAATATGTATATTGTAAAAATTTTGTATTAAACTATTAAATTACAGAATTAAAAAAAATCTTTTAATTTTACCGTTTTTAATTTTCAGAATATAGCCAAAAAATTATTTACATATATATATCAGTATATATATATAATAGGATAGAACAGTATATATATATATATATATATATATATATATTTACTGATATATATATATTTACTGATTTTATTCAAATTCACTCTTCAATAATAATGTCAAAAGCACAAATAGTATCTGAAATTCATCGTCCAGTTAGACATAGATTTCGGAGACGAAAAATATCTCAAAGAGAGTTAAATGATACATGGAAATTGATCTTGTAGATATGTCGGCCTATCGAAAAGTAAATAATGGGTACAAGTTTCTCTTAACTGTTATCGATATATTTTCAAAATATGCATATGCCGAAAAAGTTAAATCAAAGGCAGCAGATGACGTAGTTAAAAGTATGGAAAAGATTTTTAAAAGGGGGGGGGAAGTCTCCAAAAAATATTAATTCTGAAAAGAATTTTTCAACAAAAAATTTCAAAATTTAATGAAAAGCTATAAAATAAATCACTATCATACTTATTCAGAAATGAAGGCTTTCACAAAGGTTTAACAGAACATTAAAATCAATTATGTGGAAACAGTTTAGTTTACAAGGAAATTTTAAATGGATAGAATTTTTACCAAAACTAATTGAAAAATATAATAACACAAAACATAGTACAATTAAGTTAAAACCAAACCAAGTTACATCACAAATGAAAAACAAATTCTTCGTTCAATTTATAATTACCCTAAAATATTTAATAAGGGAAAATTTAATGTTAGTGATTTTGTTAGAATTGCAAGGTCTAGAGGTACTTTTCAAAAAGGATATGAACCTAACTATTCAACAGAAGTTTTTAAAATAGCTTTCAAAAACAAGACAGACCCGATTACATATAGTTTAAAAGATTATAAAAATAAATTAGTTCGTGGTGGCTTCTATGAACAGGAACTGACTAGTGTCAAAGACCCCAATGCTTATTTAATTGAAAAAATTTTAAAACGAAAAGGCAATAAAGTATATATGAAATATTTAGGCTTTGATAATAGTCATAATCAATGGATAGGTAAATATGATATTCTTTCACAAAAAAGTGTAATAAGAATTTATGTAGAAAATTTTTTCTTAACTTTAGAGCACTGTTAAATGCAAAAATGTTGTAAAAATGTTGTGAAAATAGTAATAGAAAAAATAAAAATAGAAAAATATTTACTAATGAAAATAAATAATTTAGGAATAGGTAAATAAAAAATAATATTCTTTCATAAAAAAGTATAACTAGAATTTATGTAAAAGATTTTTTCTTAACTTTAGAACACTGTTAAATGCAACAATGTTGCAAAAATGTTAATAGAAAAAATAAAAATAGAAAAATATTTAGTAATAAAAATAAATAATTTAGGAATAGGTAAATAAAAAATAATATTCTTTCATAAAAAAGTATAATTAGAATTTATGTAAAAGATTTTTTCTTAACTTTAGAACACTGTTAAATACAACAATGTTGCAAAAATGTTAATAGAAAAAATAAAAATAGAAAAATATTTACTAATAAAAATAAATAATTTAGGAATAGGTCAATAAAAAATAATATTCTTTCATAAAAAAGTATAATTGGAATTTATGTAGAAGATTTTTCTTAAATTTAGAACACTGTTAAATGCAACAATGTTGCGAAAAATGTTATATAAAAAAATTATAGTTTTATTATTATCAATTAGAATTTATTACATTAATAAACAACTTACTTGACAACTTTTTGTTTTTAATTAGTTTTCTTAAGGATTTTGATTTCTAAACATTAATAATACAATTTTTATACCCGTACGATAGGATCGGGTATAATAAAATTACTCCTCCGTTTGTAACACCTCGAAATAAGCGAGCTAGATATACCTTCAAAGGTATGGATCGGATCAGAAAAAAATTCTAAGACTTTTGAGCCATGTCCGTCCGTCCGTCCGTCCGTCAGCACGCTAACTCAAAAACTAAGAAAGCTAGAATCTTGAAATTTACACAAAATTTTTTGGGAGTAATTTGTAGGTTCCCTATTTTTTTTGGTTGAGTTTGGACCAAGCCTTAGGGTAGCTCTCGAACACCTAACTTTTAGATCCCCACATTTTTTTTGCAATAGAGCTATGAAATTTTAGGCGCTGATAGATCTCACAAAAATATTAATTTTATTTTTAATAACTTTTTTTTGTAGCCCCACCCGTTACGGAGCTACAGCTCCCCAAAGGTTCAAAAAAGCTCTATATTTAAATTGTTATAGCACAAGTTGTGTAAGGTATATCTTCATTTTGAAAACGCCAAACGATTACTACTTCTATTAGCTTTAAAACTATATATACAATATATATATATTTGTGGCATACGGTGTCTTAATTTACCGTTATGCGAAACTAAAATTTTGCAAAATCCTTTAACCCTTCTATCTTCTAAACGGTTTAAGTTGGAAACTTGAAATTTTGACAGAAGTTAGATCTTTGAAAATAAGTATGAGTCATTTCAGAAATTTTTTTTGTATAACCCCCCGTTTAGGAGCTGTAAGGGGTCAAAAACTGAAAATTTTCTATTTTTAAACACCTGTAACTTGAACACCTGTTAGAATTTTTTTAAAGTAATACATAAAAATTAAAGCTTCAACATTATATTCTTATTTCTGTTAACAACTTTTTTTAATAATACAGGGTTACTTTATAATTGACGAAAGTGTTACTTGATTTTTTCAAATTTTCTAACAAAATTCTTCAACAAATTTTTTGCATTTTGTTTTACTCGATAATTTGAAATTGTTGAGGATATAATGCGTAGTACATAAAAATGTAAATAAATATACAACATAACGGTTGCTTGAAGAATTTTTATTTATATGATATTAATATATATACATACTTATATAATATCATGTTTATTTACATATCGCATACGTCACTAGTGAATGAGTGATAAGAGTATAGATGTATATTATATAGCACCGTATTTACATACATATATGTATTTTATTGTACTTATAAGAAATTATTCTGTCAATGGAATATTTAATTATAATATAATATAATATTTAAAATTATATTTACTATTTTATACTAAGTAAATTTAATATACATTTACCTCTTAGTATTAAATGGTACTATAGAATATTTGAAAAAGTTTTGGATTGATAATCGTTATGTGAAAGGTTAGAATCTGCTTTCGAAGAATGTACATATCACCATATAGTTTGAATATATGTACAACCCATAGTTCTAGAAATTATAAAATTCACCCAAATTATTTAAAAATACTAAAATATTAAAAAAATAATATTGTGAGCAGAGTGACAGGCTGTTAACATACTAACGGTTCGTACGGGTATCTAAGAGTTGACAAAGGCAACTGTATTCTTCCTCGTTTAGAAGAAAAATTTAGTATAAATAAAGTGGAATCTTTCTTAAGATATATCAATTCAAAGACAGAGCTCAACATAAAATACAGAAAAAAGAAAGCAAAATGGAAAACACAGCAGAAATTTTCGCCTACGCTCAACAAATAGAGCTAACACAGGAGTTAGCCCCAATTAAACGGAAAAGAATAAGAACTCAACAGGAATCGCAGACACTTCATCAACAACAACATCATCATCATCATCAACAACAACAACAACAACAACCACAACAGCAACAACATCAACAATTTCAACAACAACAAGAAGAAATCATTCTTCTTCAAGAAGAAGAACCACCAACAAAAAAAAGCTTCAAAGAAGCTTTTAATAACAAAAATGTGGAAACTAGAAAAAGTTGCCTAAAAACTAAAGATATGGAGCAAGATGCTCTATATCATATAATAAATGCTAAGCAAATAAAGGCCATTTATGGTCTTAAGTGGGTTGAGACCCGCATTTTAATTATATTATTATATTTGTACCTATCAGAATTATTAAAAATATTCTGATATTTTTGAGAATTCTGATTTTGTAAAAGAAATAAAATAAAAAGAACATTTTGTATATAAAGATAAAAATTTAAATATTATAGATATATCTGAGTCGTTTGGTAAAATATATGCAAATTACCAATAAAAGATGTAAATTGGTTTATAGTTATATAAGTTTTTATTATTCATAAATAAATTATAAATTTCAAAAAAGGTATAAATTTTTTATTTAGTTGCTTTATTTTTCAAGATTCATGTTTAAATGTACTTAATGTTAATATGTATATGTAGTTATAAAATGGATTTATTTAATTTTTTTCGTAAAAACACAGGTATTTCATAAAAGAGCCGAGAAAAATTACATCATACATTAAATTTTTGAACTGGAATAAAAATCTCTACTTTTAACCTTGTAACATTCTTTTCTTTACAGATCTATATGAATTTCTTTTACTATTTTAGATCTTGGCATGATTTTTAAACTATTAAACTAGTTTTAAAAATCCAATTTTGAATTTCTTTATTTATATACTCTGAATCTTTGGATTTTGACTGGGTTCTGCAGTATATAACGTGGTTCAATTTTATTGACAAATCATTTTATTTTCAATTTTCCTAAGATATTTTACAGATAAAATGGAACCTGATTCAACTACATTTCCATTTACTGAGGAAACTGCAATAGTCAATATACAAAATGAGATTCAGGTGTATGAAATTACATCCACTATAGATGATGAGGAATTAATTGAAACTGAACAATTCATACCACCGTTTCAAATCTTAGAAGAAGATGCAGAGGAGCAACAAGTTTGGGAAATAAATAACCAAGAAGGTATTCCAGGAATTTGGGATATCAGTGATGAAGAAGGAGATCCAGATTATTTAGAAATTATACCAAATTTATAAATAACAAATTATACCTAATTTATAAATAATGAAATAAATAACAAATTATATAGTTTTAAAATTGTTTTATTTAATATCTTTTTTTTGTAAAAATACAGGTATTTCATAAAAGAGTCGAGAAAAATTACATCGTATATTAAATTTTTCAACCGAAATATAAATCTCTTCTTTCAACTTTGCAACATTCTTTTCTTCACAGGTCTTTATGTATTTTTTAACATATTCCTTTACATTTGGCTATGCAGTTTTATTATATGCAATTACTGCATGTAGGAAATCAATGAAACTCGTCAGCTTCCTCTTTGTAAAACTCGTCAGCTTCCTCTTTGTTAATGCTAAGATTCTGTCCTACTGTAGATTTTAATCCACTTTGTAAACATAATTTTGAATTTTTAATTGACTGCTTGGAAAATTTTTTATGAAATAGGTCATAAAATTTACACCATTCATGATATTTTAAAATAATTGGTTTCATTCCAATCCAATGAAAAACACTTGCAACTTCAAAAAAATCTGTGTCAAATCCGGCAACTATTTTTAATGTGTGACTTCTGTTGAGGAAATATGTATAACTCAGCAACAAATTAATGCTAATTAATGCTAACTTAAAATTTCTAATTTATCTGGTTTTCTACCAAACGAATCAAAATATTCAACACAGCTATTTTTTGGCTTAAAAATAGCTAACCAATGTGTTCCCGGATCTTTTGATTTATCAGTGTTTACAATTAAAAAAGTTTCTTTTTCAATTATTCTGGGGAGTTGATCCAGAGCAAAAACTCCTTTAAAAAATTTACGTGTGTGTTTGTTACATCTTAATACGTCATTTATCTCTAGGGTATTCATCAATCAAATTGACTCAAGTCATATACTTTAGTTGTTTCTTTAATATAATTTGATAAAAACTCTTTTTTGATTTTTTTATTTGTTATAATAACATCAAATTTTTCTAGTATTTGACAGAGCTCTTTATTTATTTTATCGTTGTACACAGTTCCAAAAGAGTAATTATCAAAATTATCATTTATAAAATCCCTAGTTGGAAATTTATACTTGAGCTCTTTTACAAACTTTTTACAAGGTTCTTTAAAACCAACTATACAAATATCTTTCGCAAACAAGGTATTATTATCATCACTACAAAATGTTACATCCAGAAGTACACAAGACAGTGACATTTTGTCAAATGTTCAAATTTACTTGTATGTATGCTATTTATAGGTTTGAGAATATATTTCGGTTTTTATCAATTTGTAAACTTGCATCAAATTCTCCATAAACAATAGCAGTCAGTGTAGATGTAAGTGGTTTTGATAGCCTTGCCTCAATTCTAACTGTACCTTGATTTAGTAGACCTTGACACACTTCATTTCCTGATGCATCTGGAGTTAAATCAAAAGCTAGAATGAAAAACCCATTACTAAACATGGTTTTTGTTATCTGATGACCTTTATCATTATGGTAAATTCCAGTTCCTGAAAAAAGTGTACTGTATGCTCTTGTACAGCAATTATTTTCATCTGAAAAACTGGTTTCAATTGCTGTATTAGGTATTTGAACACCATTTACGTTTAACACAAATTGTGAAATGTCAAAATGTTTAAAATTGTATGGGTTTTTTGACCTTTTTCCAGAGTAACCTGTATTTTCTGTCATGCAAAAAATGATTGTGTTTGGCAACTGTCCAATAAAAACATTATCAAGTGATATTGATGAACTATTCTGTGGAATGGTAAAAGTTTTTACCTGTACCCGTTTGTAATTGTATTTGGCATTAGTTTTTTCCAATACACTATTATGTGCTAATAGCACACTAGAATTAATTAATACATGTCTCATAAATAAAGTGGCTTCTAAAATTTTCAGTTGAGATTCATCAGTATCATCTGCAAAGAGGTAAAAATCTGGTTTTTCTAATGTTAGGACAACTCGAACATCGACATTGTTTATGAGAAGTGTAGGTTGGTTAAACATATCTAAATGTAGTCTCCCCATAAGTTCCACTACATTGCTATTTTGGTATAATTTTTGGCGTTCTTTTGAACCACTATTATCTGTTTTTGCTATATTTCGCTTATCTAGCATCCATCCACCACAATCCAAATGCGTTGTAGCGGTATCCGTACCATAATTTAACAATGATTCAATATAAGCTCTGTAATGATAGCTGCCATCTGATGGAGATGTATTCTTTCCATTTAGTTGAACATTGCATTGTTTTATTAATGAATGTAACATATTATTAACCACACTTTTTTGTTGTATAGGTGTTCCATCAGTTTTTTTATCTTTATTCCATTGAGTTCCATCTTTTTTTAAAATTTGTACTTTTCATTTTATATATGTTGAAGACAAGTCTCTATATGTATCACCGTGCCCTAGTGAAACAAATTCTATGACAGATGGATTATCTAAAGAAGCAATAGGGTTACAGGAAACTTCTTCAGATCGTAAAATACTTGACTGAATAGGCTGTGTTTTAAAAATATCAAGCTCTGATTTCACATTCAATCATAATTATTCAAAAATATCTTTTTGTTTGTTTTTGTAATTAACTTTGCGTCGCTTCGACGTAAAATAATTTAAATTATTAATGAGACGTCTTTTTATAGATTTTCTTCGTTTTCTTTTGCCTTGTCCATACATTTCATTGATTTTCCGAACTGCACCTCGTCTTACATTTTCCATTATCTCTTTACTTCGATCTTGAACCACTTCTTTTACATTTGCACCTGTGGCAATATCAGATAATGCATTAATACCAGAGTTAATAACCTCTTTTTTTAATATATTAGCTCCAGACGTAAATATTAGTTTTAAATATCTAAAACGACCACCGAAAAAGCTCCCTAACCCTCGTCCCCTTTGGTAAGGTACAATTGAGTGTAACAAAGGACCAATATCCTCAAGATATTACCTCTCCTTTTTCTGATTGAGCTAAATAATATTTGTAGTACGCTCTCTCCATAATGAATAAAATAAAATAATATATAGTTTTGTAAAATCGCTTTTATTTATACTTTTTTAAAATGTAATACAATTTTTGTTGGAATTGAACTATTGGAAAAGTTTTTTTTGTATCCATATTTATCATAAAAAAGTAATGAAATGTTATTAACTGATTTCTCCACATTGCAATATTGAATATTACTGAATTCTTTTACAGTATCAGTGAAAGAATTTTGTATGTTAACAGATCTTAAACACCTTGTATCTTTGTCACCTATTTTTTGCGGTTCAATTATATCTATGTATATAAAAACATATCTGGTTTACTAATGGGAATCAATTGTACACTATCTATAAAAGTTTTGAAAGCTTCTATTACACGTGATTTATATTTTTTAAAATCTGTAACCTTAAAAGATACTTGATTTAAACATGTTGTCAAAAGTCCTTCGAGGGTATAAGCGTAATGTGCTCTTATTTTTATATCTATTTTAGGCTTAGTAACACATATTGTAGTATAACTTAAATTTTTAGACATCTCCTCAGCTTTTGTTGGTTGTGTATAATGAACTTCATCGTTTATAAAATTAAAAATTTCTCAAATCAACTGTCGTTCAACTTCTTTTCTCGTAAACCTATTAAGTGGGCGTATATTTTGAATTAGTGTTGGTAGTAGAAAAACTTTCCAGTCGTATATCATTTGTTTTTCTATGTATGGAATATATGATGTTCCAACTCCTATCATATCTTTTTGCATACCTTTAATAAATATTTGAGTACTTTTTTCCCATTCTTCACCATACACATTTGGAACGAAATCATTAACATATATTTCTGAAATACCGACTTTCCACCTTGAATCACACATGTATTTATTCATTTTATTTGTAAAAGATGATAATGAATTTTCTGGATAATAGTTCATAGATGAATCACTGAGTAAAGTGACATAAAATTCATCATTTACTTGTATGTTGTCCATGAGCATGCGGATTTATTCTTACGAATTGGAAAATTAAGTTCTGTTTGAGTATTACCTACTGCTGACCTTAAAACACGTCTTGATGAATTATTCAACTCTTTGCTATTTATAGTTTTTTCTTTTTTCGTTGGTGGGCTTGGGCAATATAAAGGAACAGTTATAATGTCTCCTGTATCAGTTTCAAAAATTTCTACATTTTGATTTCTAATTGATTTTCTTTTTCTAAGACGTTCTCCAACTGAAGCAGCTGACAATGCTTTTGTTAAAATATTTTCCTGAATTTCATCATCAAATACTTCGTCATCAGCTTCTTTTTCATATACATCTTCTTGTTCAGGAACAACTTGTATTCCAACATTCTTATATTCAGGAAAATGCGATTGAGCTTCCGCATCTATATACATTGGTTTTGCACGAGTTTGAGTACCTTTTGTTTCCGTAATTTTTACTTTCTCCTCTTTATTTCTAGGAAGTACTCTATTTTTGTTTCTTATTTTAAATAGATTTTTTTTGTATAAATACCATTTTTGAGTGTCTGTTAGATATTTTTTTAACAATATTTTTTTCATATTTTGATCCAACTCATTTAATTCAAAGTCTGCATTTTGTTTCATTTTCTCATAAATCTCGGGTTTTAGTATAATCATTTTGTTAAATGTTGTATTATTCATTTTATAAAATTTCCGATTATCCCTGATAGTACTGCACTAAGAAGTGTATGTAAAAATCCACCACGTTGAATAATAATTTTTCTTTTACTATTTATAGATTTTTGGCGGCAAATGAGGGATCTCAATTCCTTTTTATACTTTCGTAATTGGGTTGTTGATTTTTTATTTAGATTACAATTACCTTTTAAAATATTTAAAGCAATTTCACAAAATGTTTTGATTACTTCAGGGTCACAATGTTTTATAATTACTTTCTGAAATTTCGGTTTAGAGCTTTTTAATAGGTGCAATATATGACAGTTGACCTTCAAACGTTTCATATTCTTTGCCAAATTGTTCTAATTGATCTCTTGTACAAAAACACAAACCTTTTCCAAATATATCACTTCTTAATCGAAATATATCATTAATGTTTTGAGTAAGATCTATTAATATATACCAGTATGGTTCTGACGTCACTTCATTATATACTTTTTCAAATGCTTTGATTTGATTGGGATATATTTGGCGAGCTAGAGGTAATATCTGCGACTTATCTCTTGGATTTTTGAAAAGTACTAAATATTTACAGTTAAGTGAAATATCTTTTGAAAATTTACCCTGGTGAAAAACATTTTGTGTTACAAATATTACAGATAAATTTCTATGGTGTGATCCTCTAGTAAATAAATCACATACATACTTATCATGGGAATTTAACATCATATCATCGATAATAATTAACAAAGGTTCTTGATTGTCATTAAAATCCGGAATAGTGTTACTATATTCCACATCTTTTAAATATTTTGGAACGGCATTTTTGCCTGGATTACACCAAATAATTCTATAAATATGTGGTTGTATATTTTCTTTTTTATACTTTATTAAATTATGAATAAAAGTGGTTTTACCACAGCATGATGGCCCCGCTACCTTCATTGTAAATGGATGAAATAGCATAGTTGTATTAGTTAAAAATAGCAATGTTAACCTATATTTATATGAAAAGTTCTTTTGCCGAAGTGAATATAAATGTAAATTTTTTTATTCCTATGAGTATTCTTACACAAACCGTCGACATGGTTAAACGAGTTCTCATAGTTGACCTACAATTTTTACAAGGAAATGAAAAGCAATATTTCCTAAAAGAATTAGCCATACTTGAAAAAGGAAGTTTAATTCCAACTGTCTATCACTTCAAAGCAGCGTACCCCTCAGAGGAACTTAGTCCGGATATGAAATATAATAACCAGTATTGCGAAAATAAAATAAATGGACTTAAATGGAATAACGGCCTAGTTGAATATTTAGATGTAAAATGTATATTAAAACACTATTTAGAGTCAGCTGAAAAAATTTATGTTAAAGGAGAACAAAAAAATCTATTCCTTCAAAAGTACATTGATAGTGATAAAATAGAAGATTTAAGCAGAAACTTGCAGTCATTACAAAAGATTGATAACTTTAAATCAAATTGTCCTATACACTTATTAAACAACAATTTCAGATATGCTGTTAAAAATTATTATAATGTATATATGTATCTTTTAAAAGAAAAAATATTAGATTAAGACAGCACAGATTTCTATAAAATTGTAAAATATTTTCAAATAAAAAATTATTTCAATCACATAAATAAATTTGTTTTATTTTTTTTTTAACACAACATAAGAATACATCTTTTTTTGTTCTACATTCTTACATATCAATAAAATCTAAAAATACTAATAATTTTTTCTTTCCTCTTCTTTAAATATTTCATCAGAACAAAAAAAAAAAGAAAAAAATTCATCTCAAAATATCAATTTGGTCAAGGTTGATTCAGATTTAAAAACCAGTTTTGAACTTTTTTCTTTTAATTTTAAAAATTCGCATAGGCACACTTAATTTGTTTAAATTTTTCTCTTTACATTTTATAAAAACGCATTTTTTCTTACTATTTCCATTCACGCCTATTACTTAAACCACATGTTAGATATTTTTGATTTCCTGTTTGTTTTCTTTTTATTCATATTTTTGTCAACATTCTTACATAACAATAAAATCTTATACGGGGATACTCGCAATTAATTAATTTTTTTATTTCCTTTTCTTTAAATACTTCATAAAAAAAAAAAAAAACAAGAAAAAAAGAAAAACAAATGCATCTCAAAATTGCATTAATTTTGTTGATTCTTTATCTAAGATGTAAAAAACCAGTTTGCACTTTTTTTTTAATTTTAAGGAAACGTATAGGCACATTTTCTTTTTCTCATTACATTGTATGAAAAAGCATTTTTTTTTTCCTATTATTTTCCTGCATACCTATTACTTAAACCAAGTATACAATCTTTATAAACAACTGACGATCGCCGCCAGTCTGACTTACTTTTAAAATCACCTTGACATACTTCCTGTCTGGCCTTCCGGGTGGCCTTGACCTACTGACCTGTCTGGCCCAAGTGCCTACCTATCTACTAGAAATAAATTGTAAAAATTATAAAAGGAAATTTTAAAATAGAATAAAATAGAAACAAAATAGGAAAAAAAATTCCATATGCTTCAAGTTTATCACGAATTTAATTATATTATTACTACATATTACTTTTTAAATAAGATACTTTAAATAAATTTTATCATTAGGATTATCATCAGGATTAAATAAGTAAGTCAAATTTTTAAATCTTTCAAAGAATTAATGTTGGTATTGATCGCTTACTTCATTTTTTTGAAATATTAATCGGATGTTCTGGAAAAAAAAGTAATATTCTTGAGTTTTCGTAATAACATTTATTTCTCGTTTTTGATTTCAAAAGGATTTTTCTTTATTTCGAAGGACAGAATGGAATAAATTAATTAATAACTATTATTTCGATAAATTAAAATAAATATTAAATAAATATTTAACTGCTTTAACAAAATAAAAAATAAAAATTATTTTAATTATTCTATCGTCTAAATTCGAAAATTTTATTCCTATTTTTTTATTCTCTTATTAAAAATATTTTTTTTTTTCTGTTTTCCTTCTTTTGGTTTTACGTCCTTAAAGAGAATAACTTACCTTTCTTTTTGAATAATTGATTACGTTTTTCCATCCACTTATAAATTTTCTAACCGATATGGCCGCACCACGTATTAATTTTGAGAGACCCATGCGCGTAATGTCAATACCAGAAGTGGAAGAATCAGATGTCCACCAGAGGTGGAAGAACCAGATGTTAGCCCAATAGCGTCATGTTTAGAGAGGCACACGGGGATACGTACCCTTCTGACGACGACGAGGTGGATCAAGAAATAAATATAGAGAACGATTTTAATTTAGAAGATACCCGAGGTAGTTAAAGGTAGGACAAGGTAGGACAAGGTACCCGAAGTAGTTAAAGAGATAGAAAAGTTTTCGGGCGAGACAGGAGAATATGGTTCTTGGAGAAAAGACGTGGACAGAATCATGGGAAAGTATGAGCACTTAAGAGGTACATCAAAATATTATGGGATTTTGAGTACTATTAGAAGAAAAATAAAAGGATAAGCCGATGCGGTTCTAGAATCCTTTAATGTTCCGTTAAACTGGCAAAAAATTCTTAGATGTCTTGATAGGCATTGCTGATAAAAGGAATATTCGTACTTTGGTATATCAAATGTCAAATAAGAAGCAAGAAAACTTAACCGTTGAACATTTTTACAAAGAAATATTCCAACATCTTACATTAATATTAATAAACGGTTTCATCTATGAATTTGAGCCCAGACGCATATAATGCCATGACAAAAATGGACACTTTCATCCGAGGATTGAATGAAAATCTCTCCACGCAAATAAGCCTGTTTAATCTAAAGGATCTGACACAAGCTTTAGATTTGTGCCTGAGAGCACACAATCCACATCAACGCTCAAATCGTAGTGCAGATCTCAAAACGAATGCTCACACCGGACCCAATCCTAGAGACAGAAACGAATTTACAGATAGAAATATACGACCACAAAATTCGTATAATAGACCTAACTTCTAGAACCACAGACGAACCTCATGGCAGTCTAATAGTAATCATAACTATAATTATAACTCACTTCAACAACAGCCCAGAGAGCAAAGAAGCCAACAATTGAAACCGGAGCCTGCAGGTTCAAACCAGACTCATTTGCCGCGATACAATAGAAACTTCAACAATAGACCGGCATATCAGAACAACTACCATTACAACTCAAGAAGAGATATCAATAACAACAAGAGAACAAGAATTCATGACTCATACCAACCTAATAAGACGCAAAGGCTTAATTACACGAGACCTTCACCATTAAACGAAGAAGGAACTTTGCAAAGGGAGAAGGAAGTTTGCAAAGAATGCTCGTCCTGCAAACAAAAATCACCCAATTCTTTTTTAGATTAGGCTCATCCTCGAAATTTTAAAGTTTCTTATAGACACGGGGTCTAATAAGAATTATATTCAACCAAGATATGTAAAAAATCCTATTCAAAATGAGAAGGAGTTCCAGATTAGTTCAGTTGGGGGCAACATTACACAGGACAGGACACAGGACACAGGAAATACCAAAAATAAAATTTTTAATTCTACCAAATTTAACCACTTATGATGGAATTATAGGAAACGATACGCTTACAAGTTTACATGCAGTCATCCATACAAAGGAAAGCCGTTTAGTCCTGCAAGGAAATTTAAGGAAGGAAAATTAAGGAAATTTTAATTAAATTTGCGCTTAAGCAATTAATATCGGAATCAGTCAATAAAATAGAACTCAGTACGTCACATCTAAACACTCAAATTTTACAAATTTATTCGCAGATCCTAATGAAAGGCTCACTTATACCACCGTAGTGAAAGCAGAAATAAGAACCACAACAAACGAACCTGTTTTTCCAAAAGTTATCCATATCCAATGGCCTTAAAACCCGAAATCGATAAGCAAATCCATCAGCTTCTGGAAGATGAGATCATTAGGCCTTCCAGATCGCCATATAATTCGCCGGTATAGATTGTGCCGAAAAAGGAGGATGCTTCTGGCGAAAAGAAATACAGAATGATGATTGACTATAGGAAAATTAATAAGATAACAATTGCTGATAAATACCCAATACCGGAAATAGATGAGGTTCTTAAGAATTTGGGCAGCAATAAAATTTTTACAGTTATAGATCTTAAGAGTGAGTTCCACCAAATTCCGCTTAGAAAACAGGATATTGAAAAAACTGCTTTCTCTGTTAATAATGGTAAATATGAATTCACACGGTTGCCATTTGGCCTAAAGAACGCCCCGTCCATATTTCAAAGAACGTTGGACGATATCCTTCGAAAATATATCGGAAATAGCTGTTACGTTTACATAGATGACATTATCATTTTTAGAAAGGACGAAAATGAACATTTCAGGAATCTTGAAAATATATTTAAAACTCTGGAGGCAGCTAACATGAAGATACAGCTTGACAAGTCCGAATTTCTAAAAAACGAAGTTGAGTTTTTAGGTTTTATAATTTCTGCAGAAGGAGTCAAAACTAATCCGAAAAAAGTAGATGCCATATGTGACTTACCAGCACCCAAATCTTTAAAGGACCTGAGATCATTCCTAGGAATGTCAGGGTATTACAGACAATTTATACTCGATTATGCAAAAATCGCTAAACCCCTGACATCCCTTTTGAGAGGAGAAGGAGGACGTGTGTCCAAGTTTCAATCAAAAAATACACCTATAAACCTGGATGATGAAACTAAAAATGCATTTCTCACTTTGAAGAATGCATTAATTTCCAAAGAAGTTGTATTAGCATATCCAAATTTCGAAAAGGGATTTGAACTCACTACTGATGCCTCCAACTATGCGATTGGAGCAGTGTTAGTACTGCTAGACCTAACACCTAAACCTAACACCTTCTTATCAAGGACTCTGAAAAAACCTGAAGAGTCCTACGCTACCAACGAAAAGGAAATGCTGGCGATTATTTGGTCTTTAACAACGTTAAGAAGTTTTCTTTATGGGACTAGAAAAGTTGTAATCTACACTGATCACCAACCATTGACTTACGCTCTAAGCTACAAAAATTCTGTATTCAATTAGTCGACAATCACAACTGTATTCAATTAGTCGAGGCTCCAATCAATGTATTCAGAAATCAACTTATATTAAAAATAGGAGATCAAAGCGAACAAGTAGAATTAAAACCATTTACTAATTATTTCAGACATATTATCACAAAGGACGAATTTTCTGAAAAGGATTTAATTAACATCTTGAAAAAACGAATAAATTCACATGTCATAAATGGAATTATGAAAATATGGGAATAATACAAAAGATTCATGCAGATAATTTCATTAATTCTAAAATTACATTCACTAGATTTATAGTTGAAGATGTCATAGACGAAACCCAACAAAAAGAAATTATAATCGAAACCCATAGACGTGCTAATCGGAATGCTCCGGAGAACAAGGCCCAAATTATTTCGAAATACTACTTTCCAGGAATGGCAAAGAAAATATCGGATTTTGTTAAAAACTGTTCTACAGAAGAATTTGAAAAAAATAGACAAAATAACATCGAAAAATTAAAGAACAAACAAAGGAACGATCTAAAATTCCAGAACAAAACAAAAAAAAAACCAACTAAACAATTTATGTGAAAGGACAAACTATTTATGTGAAATACAACAAAATAGGGTCCAAACTTACTTACAGATTTAAAAAAGAAAAGGTTAAAGAAAATTAAAAAACAACCATTCTTACAGAATCAGACAGAATAGTACACAAATCTAATATCAGATCATAATTTAGTTTTATCCTTTTTATTCAATACTTTTCATTACTTTCATTACTTTCTCTATCCCCCATGTTTACTATTTTTAGATTCCTCATATGGAAAACTTTAGCAGAGATTCAAATTTTGGATTTTAATGGATCACCCGCTGTAGTCATAAATCTTGGACTGGCCAAGATACAAGAAGGAAGCTTTAGATTAATTCACACAATTGACCTGTCAACAATCCAAAATTCATTAAAGGAAATTAATTTCGTACTAGAAGAAGAAGAAACAAAATCTCATTTCTTATATCCCTATTTGGAACAATCCCTACCAATGCTGTTGGAAGCTTATGGAAATTGATAGCTGGAACTCCTGATCATAAGGACTTTGTGATGATTAAAAGCAAATTACATAATATTTTGGAAAATACCAACTCACAAGTAATCATAAACAAGGTGTTTAGCGACCAAATTAATAATATAACACAAGTCACAAATTCAATCATAGAAAATATTAGGTCACGTAATGGATTTAGCGATCAAAATGCTGAAAAAATTCGAATTATGCTGAAAGAATATAAATTAAAATTATTAAAGGAAGAAGTTATCAATATCAACTACGCGGTCCATTGGGTTAAAGCAAGGGTTATAAATTCTGTATTGCTACCAAAAACTGAAATAGCAATACTTACAAAAGTATTGAATCAAGAAAATTTTCCTTATACTACACCCGAAGACGCTCTAAATTATAGTAATATAAAAATTATTTGTAATGGTACTTATTTATTTTATCTTGTTGAAATTCCTTTAACGAAATATGAAATATTTGATAATTTACCTTTAAGATTAATAAAAAAAAAAAAAAAAACAATAGTAAAAACAGATTTTAACCATATTTTAGTAAATAAAAACCAAGTATATGGAATTTTAAAAGATTGTAAGAGCACAAGCTCAATTTTATTATGTAATAAAGAAAATATTGTAAACATATCCAATTCTACTTGCATTCCGAATATTTTAAAAGGGAAACGTTCAACATGTAATATCACGAATGGACATCATATAGAAAAAATCACCGACGGAATAATCCTGTTGAATCAGTTTAACAGCACAATCAGCACAAATGGTGAAGCGAAAACAATCAAAGGGACATATTTAATAATTTTTAAAAATTCAACGGTTTCAATAAATAATACAACCTTCATATCACGCGAACTAACAGCAACTAAAGTATTACCGCCTTTACTCCAACCAAAAATGATAAAAGAAGAGTTTCACGAACATCTATCATTAGAAATGTTGAAGAACGTTCACATCAAGAACACGCAGGAAATTAAAATTTTAAAAAAGCAGAGATTCGAAGACAAAATTATTAGTTTATTAAGTATTGCACCAAGCACAGTCACGGTTATAATAATAATAATATTTCTTATAACAATAAATTTAAAGAAGAGAAGGAACAAATTAATCATCAATAATCAACATTCCGTAAAAGAAGATAGACAAGTTGATTCAAGTAAACCCAAGGCACAAGATGAAGTAGATTCTAATTATTCAGTTAAAAAAACTACGAGCAACCATCATCCAATCGCACTACAAAGAACCCCTTACAAGTTACCGTTTCCTCGACAGTGATCGAATGAGGCCATTCGATTTTTGAGAGGGAAAGAGTTAATAATATTTATTGTCCAGGTCAAATTCCACTTTCAAAAGTTAACGCACCTAATTATTTCGCAACAACTTGTCATATCAGCAAAATTATAACAGTTGGGAAATATTAAAATCATATTTCCCACATCGGCAAATCACGTTGCAATAACATGTGAATGCAAGTAAGAATATTTGGATAATCAAAAACTTAATTATTTTATGGTAATTCTAATTTGATAGTCAATAAAGAAAGACTGTTTAATTTTAAATTAATTAATCTTTTTATTTAATAAAACATTTTCAGATAACAAAATTTACAAAAAATTTTAAATTAAAATTTATTTTTTTTATCGATCCCGGAGTAGCAAATTCTTAACTACTATTAATATAATGTTATACATTTGGTTTATACATTTTTCTTTTTCCTGAAACAAACAAACAAAGAAACGGCAATCAATTTTAAATTTTAGTTTGTTGCATTATATGTATGTATGTAGATATTTGGCTGATGATTGGCTCCGTTATAAGTAAGTATGCGTACAAAAGAATCAAATTGAAAATTAGAAATGTATTGTTTTTGCTTATATATATCTATAATCTAATATCATATTTATTAAAATGATATACATACTCTAATAAAAAAAATTATATGATCAGATCACGTGTACACAAATAAAACTCCATAAAAATTTAAGCCATCACGTAATGAATTATGAATAATATATTTTGTTTGTTTCTTAATTTATTCGTTGTTTGTGTATGTATTCTAATTAAAAGCGTTAAAAATAATAAATTGTAGTTTTACTACATATATGTTGTTTTACTACATATATGTTTTACTACATATATGACTTCAGGTCTTATTTAGAACAGAAAATTAATCCTACCAAATTAAAAACAAATTAGAAACAAAAATGTTCAATTGGTCAAACCGTTTAAGTACGACAACAAAAAAATGAAAACTTCATTGAGACCTCATGCTGAAACGGGTTAAAGTATAGTTACAAAATCAACTTGGTGAGTTTTTGTGGTAAAAAGCTACACTTTTGTAAATTTTCAAATCAATTGATTAAACCGTTTAAGCAGGACAGCAACAAAATTTAATGAACTTCGTTCGGCTCTCGCACCCAAACGGGTTACTAGAACTTGTCACAAAATTTGTCACAGGGTTGTTTTTGACCATAAAACCACCACAAGAAAAATTTGTCACAGGGTTGTTTTCAGACCATAAAACCACCATACAAAATTGGACATAAATCGGAAACAAAAAATTTTTTGGAAGCCCACCGGGTCGAATCCGAGTATCATATTGCAACCAAATTTCTTCGGTACCCGACTAATGCTTAATAGAACAGTTGTACAAATTTTAAACTCAATCGGTCAAACCGTTTATAAGCCAAAGAATAGTCAACATATTTTTTGGGTTACAGCTCGGCCAACCTGACAATTTGGGATCGTCCTCGATTCTGGATTGTAACTATTAATTATCGTCTTCTTGATTTTCGTCGCTAATTTCTTCATCACCACCATCATCATCATCTGGCAGAATACACCATCGTTTTATTTTGTCGGAAGCATAAACACTAGCGTAAGTACGTGTTTTTCATGGTGCACCAGGTATATCTTCTACGACATATCGATCTTTACCTAGCACTTTACCACGTCCCATTGTCTTCGATACCCGACTAATACTTAATAGAACAGTTGTACAAATTTTAAACTCAATCTGGTGGTTTTTACGTGGTGGTGATGTTTACGTGAATCCGGCCCAAACAAACAAACAAACAGTATTTCTTTCTTATGTGGGAGCCAATATTTTTTTGTATTTTGTTCTAGTAGAAAAATCGCAAAAACTTTACTCAGAAATAAATGTCTGTAAAGTTAATATAGGCCGTGATACGATGTAAGTATATTAGAATTCGATGATGTTATAATACTATTCTGTAATACGATTGTATAATGTTATGTTATAATACGATTGCAATTAGCATTTAGCAATAGTATTTTGTTAATATTCATTTTTTAGACAATTTCTCATTCCGTATACATAATTTTATTCTTTAACTTTAAAATGTTTGTAATTAATTCTGCAATGTAGCAAACAAACTACCTAACTTTTGTTTTTTTTTTTTTCAATATTCATCGTCAATTTTCTTTGTGTTGTTTACGTTTTACTTGAGTTTAAATGTAAAGAAAATGGTGAATTCAGATAAAAGTATATGCATATGTATGTATGTGCGAATATTTTGTTTTAATCTTTCGAATTTTTATGATTTACAGATTAAATATTATGCTTAATGCTTGATTACATATATGTATGTGTGTAAGTATGTATACGTATACCTACATAATTCATTTTTGCGTTTCATTTGAAACTAAAACGTATAAAATAAAATAATATAAAAGCTTTTTAAATAAAAGGCACAGAAAAATATTAAAATTTTCTAATAGACTTTTTCATACCCTACACATTAAGTATAGGGTATATTAACTTTGGTATGGTGTTTGTAACCACCAAAAGGAAGCGAGTTAGATATGGACATGTATATATATTCTGAATCAGGATCACCTCCTGAGTCGATTTAGTGATGTCCGTCCGTCCGTCCGTCCGTCTGTTTAAACGATAACTCAAAAACTAATGAAGCTATCTTGATGAAATTTATACAGTTGGTTACTAATTACGAAAGGAAGGCTAAATTCGAATCTGGACAAAATCCGTCCATGGGTTCGGATTCTGGAAGCTTCCGAATGATTCCGGAGCAAACGAGATTATCTCCAAAACCAACAAAGATAGAACCTTTAAATTTTGTACAATGATGCTTCTTCCCGTTCAATTTATGTCTCTGAAATTTAAGAGGATTTGGTCCATTGGTTTGGGTTTTGGAAACTTCCGAACGAGCACCAGAGCAAATGAAATTATCTCCAAAACCAACCAAGATATAACCTTTGAATTTTGTACAATGATGTTCCTTTCCGTTCGATTTATGTCTCTGAAATTTAAGAGGATTTGGTCCGTGGGTTTGGATTTGGAAGCTTCCGAACGAGCACCAGAGCAAATGAGATTATCTCCAAAACCAACAAATATATAACCTTCAAATTTTGTACAATGGTGTTCCTTCCCGTTCGATTTATGTCTCTGAAATTTGAGAGCATTTGGTCCATGGGTTTGGATTTGGAAGCTTCCGAACGAGCACCAGAGCAAATGAGATTATCTCCAAAACCATCAAAGATATAACCTATAGATTTGGCAAAGTGGTGTTCTTTCATGTTTTAGTTAAGTCTCTGAAATTTGAGAGGATTTGGTCCATGGGTTCGGATTTTGGAAGCTTCCGAACGAGCCCCAGAGCAAACGAGATTATCTCCAAAACCAACAAATATATAACCTTTAAATTTTGTACAATGATGTTCCTTCCCGTTCGATTTATGTCTCTGAAATTTAAGAGGATTTGGTCCATGGGTTTGGATTTGGAAGCTTCCGAACGAGCACCAGAGCAAATGAGATTATCTCCAAAACCATCAAAGATATAACTTTTAAATTTGGCAGAATGGTGGTCTGAATTTAAATTTGGGTGGAATGGAATGGTTTTATTTAAGCCTCTGAAATTTGAGAGGATTTGGTCCATGGGTTCGGATCTTGGAAGCTTCCGAACGAGCCCCAGAGCAAACGAGTATATCTACACAACCAACAAAGATAGAAGCTTTATTTTTAGTACAAGAGTGTGCTGTTATGTTTCCTTTTCTATAAAATTGGAAACTGACATTTGAAAGAATTTGAACCATGGATTCGTATATTGGAAGCTTCCGAACGAGCTCCAGAGCAAACGAGATTACCTCCAAAACCAACAAAGATAGAACCTTTCAATTTTTTACAATGATGTTCCTTCCCGTTTGATTTATGTCTCTGAAATTTAAGAGGATATAGTCTATAAGTTTGGATTAAAAGGATATAGTCCATAAGCTTCCGAACGAGCCCCAGAGCATATGAGATTATCTCCAAAAACAACAAAGATATAACCTTTAAATTTGGCAGAATGATGTTGCTTCCCGTTCGATTTATGTCTCTGAAATTTAACAAAATTTGGTCCATGGGTTTGGATATTGGAAGCTTCCGAACGAGCAACAGAGCAAATGAGATTATCTCCAAAAACAACGAAGATATAAGCTTTAAATTTGGCAGAATGGTGTTCTTTCATGTTTGATTTATGTCTCTGAAATTTGAGAGGATTTGGTCCATGGGTTCGGATTTTGGAAGCTTCCGAACGAACCCCAGAGCAAACGAGATTATCTCCAAAATCAACAAAGATAGAACCATAAATTTTTTACAATGATGTTCCTTCCCGTTCGATTTATGTCTCTGAAGTTTAAGAGGATTTGGTCCATGGGCTTGGATTTTGGAAGCTTCCGAACGAGCACCAGAGCAAATGAGATTATCTCCAAAACCAACTAAGATATTATAACCTTTAAATATTAAAGGATTGAAATGTGAGAGGATTTGGTCCATGGGTTCTTATCTTGGAAGCTTCCGAACGAGCCCCAGAGCAAACGAGTATATCTCCACAACCAACAAAGATAGAACCTTTATTTTTAGTACAAGAGTGTGCTGTTATGTTTCCTTTTCTATAAAATTGGAAACTGACATTTGAAAGAATTTGAACCATGGGTTCGTATTTTGGAAACTTCCGGACGAGCACAAGAGCAACGAGCATATCTCCAAAATCAACAAAAGTAGAACCTTTAAATTTAGTACAATGGTGTTCTGGCATGTTTTCTTTATGTTTCTGAGATGGATTCGATGAATTGGAGTGGCAATTCGGGTACCTGACACACACCTCCCAAGGTCTAGCGATCTTCGAAATTAATAAAGATAGAAACTTAAAATGTTTTACAAAGCTTTCAAGCATATCCCAAGAGGATGCTTCTTTTACGTTCCTGAAATTCGAGTTGAATAAAACAGAAAAGGGAAGAAGTTGAAGCAGCAGCCAAAAAAACTTATGGATTTTTAATTTAATTTGAATTATTCAGGTGTAGGGTATTAATAAGTCGGTTGCATCGACTTACTGTTACATTTACTTGTTTAAAACTAGAAAAGTCGATCGATTTTAAATATGTAACTACATTTGTGTGCCAATTTCTTTCTAAGCATATTTAAAACAAATTTTATAATTCACACAAAAAAATAAATATTCACACAAACATATATATTTGTATAGAAATTACAAATTCACTTTTTTATTTAACTTTAAACTCAAGTAAATAACAAAAGGACGATGAATACTGAAAGAAAAGAAAACAAAAACGAAAGTCCAATAGTTTACTACATTACAGAATTAGTTACAGATATTTTTAAGAAAATTATAAAATTATGTATACTATGATTACGGAATGAGAATTCGCCTAGAAAAAAAGAATATTACATTAACAAATGCTAAATTGTATATTGCTATCGTATTATAATATTACAGAATTAATTTACAGAAACTAGTTTAGAAAAAGAAACGTATATTGTTATATGGAAATATAGTATCTTATCTACGTATCTTCATACATACTGTAAACTTATATTACATTTACAACACCCGATTATTAGATTTTAGTATTTAGTTTAATACGTTTAATAAAATTTATTATTAGAGAATTAGAGATTTACATTTGACAAAAATATTTAATAGGTCAACCGCTTCATTTGAAATTACCAACAAGAATGAATATTTATTTTATTATCGAATATTTGCTCGTGAATGATGTTTATATGCATTTGTTATAAGCCAAAGAATAGTTTACATATTATTTGGTTTACACTCGTGAACGATGTTTACATGTATTTCTTATAAGCCAAAGAATAGTCAAGATATTTTTGGTTTACAGCTCGGCCAACCTGACAATTTGGGATCGTCCTCGATTCTGGATTGTAACTATTAATTATCGTCTTCTTGATTTTCGTCGCTAATTTCTCCATCAGCACCATCATCATCATCTGGCAGAATACACCATCGTTTCATTTTGTCGGAAGCATAAACACTAGCGTAAGTACGTGTTTTTCATGGTGCACCAGGTATATCTTCTACGACATATCGATCTTTACCTAGCACTTTACCACGCCCCGTTGTCGTTGAATTCATCGTGTTTGGTGACCATTGCACATTACGCAGTTGTTTTTCCCATTTTCCATCGCCCCTAGTTAATGTTGCTTTAGCATTTGAAATCATTTGATTAACTCGTTCTATTTGACCACTATGATATGCTGACATGGTTACATGTTCTGCCCAAAATTCTTTAAAATTTTTCGATGTGAAAGCAATAGCTCAATTAGTCACAATTCTATTATGCGTACCCACATAGCTAAATAGTTCCTCTAATGCTTTAATAACACTTGCAGTGTTAGTAGTTTTTACAGCTTTAAAAACTATAAATGTACTAAAAGAATCTGAAATACCTAGCACATGCATATTGCTTTTCAAACTTTTTGGAAATGGACCCAGCTGGTCAAGATGTATTGTTTTAAATGGAATCGTATCAATTTCATCACAATGGAACTCACCTTCCACCTTTCCACCAGGTTTTTGGTAATAAGAACATTCTACACACGATTTTATAAAACTGGCTACATACTTTCTCATTTTTGGAAACCAATAGTATTTTTGAATGCGCTCTAATGTTTTGTCAAACCCAAAATGACCCATAACATCATGACATTCTTTCATGATTCTCCAACGTATAGATTTTGGTACAATCCATCTCTTGCTTTTATTAACGATTTTAACCCACCCATTTTTTAAACAATATTCTTTTCCATCATGTTTTTCGATGTTTGGTTCCTTTAATTTTATATATAACTTTTTCCATTCCGGATCTTGAAGCTGTCAATAACCAATATAACTGTGTTAACTCGATATTCATGATTTTTAAAGATGCTGTTTTCTTGGATTTTTGCTGGTTCTGGTTTTGACATTGTCGTTTTTAGTGAAGCGCAATCTGTAATGATAATAAAAGACTTACCCAATAAATAGTATTTGAAACGTTCCAGCGTCTTAACTATGGCAAGTGCTTCTAACTCATAACTGCGGAATTTGCTTTCGTTTTCGATCGACCAGCGACTAAAGTAGGCGACTGGTTTAAACGTTTTAGCACACTATTATAATAAAATGCTAGCTAGACCATTAGCACTAGCATCTGTGTGTACTTCGTTATTCGTTATCGTATTAGCACTTATATTAGAAGACGTCAATAATGGTTCACGTGCAAGAGCGATCTTTAACTTTTCAAACGCATCATTTTGTTCAGCATTCCAAATAAATTTGGTGTCTTTTATTAACAATTGATTTAAAGCTTTTGCTATGAGAGCAAATTCTTGAACAAATTAAACGGAAGTAACTGGTAAAACCCAGAAATTGTCGAACTTCTTTGATATTCGCTGGTACTTTAAAATTCATAATAGAAGCTGTTTTTAAATCACCAGGTGATATACTATCAGGCGATATTTTATGTCCTAAATATTCAATCGTTTGTTGCATAAACGAGCACTTTCTTAAATTTAAAGTCAATTTGAATTTCTTTATTATGTTTAACATTTTTTCAAGTTTGTTTAACCTGTCTTCGACGGTTGTACTACCGATCAATGTATCATCCATATAAATTTGAATTGGCACGTTCAATTCTTTCTTCAATTTCATCATCAACTGTTGAAACACAGTTGGTGCATTTTTCAGCCCAAATGGCATTCGTGTAAACTCAAACAACACTTTTGGTGTCATAAAAGCAGTGTATTTTCGACATTCTTCTTTGATAGCTATCTGGTAATATCAACTGATTAAATCTAAACTAGTAAAATATTTATAAGAACTTGCCGTTTGCAATTCTTCTTCAATATTTGAAGTTGGACATATTTCTTTTTTTGGTTTTGCATTTAACAGGCGATAGTCAACGCATAAAGGTTCTTCACCAGTTTTTTTTACCAGTAGTACTGGATTTGCATAGTTAGACTGGTGGTGTTACAATTCTTTTCCCGATTAAATATTCAACGTTCGTTCCATATACTAATCGTTCCTTTTTTAGCATATGGAATTCGATATGTTCTCTGTTGTATCGATTTATCATCTTCAATTTCTATCACCATTTCGATTCTATGTGATTCTATGATTCTATGTTCGATTCTTCTGTTTTTCCTAAATCTTCCAAGTCATTTGGAAATAATTTACTGTAATTATTTATTAATTTCTAACACGCTAGTTCTGTGCGTTCATCTTTTTTTTTGTTTAACCGCAATTTATTTCATTTTTTTCTGTAAGTTTAAAATACGATTTTCGTTCATCTTTAATATTCATCACCAAATTATTTATTTTCCAATTTGACTATAGAATTCTTCTTTACCATTTTGATTTCTGATAAATCTAGCACGTTCCTTCCAATTAATAACGATACAGGCAATTTATCACCATCAACAATAAAAACTTCAGCATTAACGTCAACTTCATCGATTTTAATATTCAAAAACATTTTTCTGTTCACGTTACATGTTCAACCAAGAAACCCGGTAAATTGTTTATCATATTTAACTTGTTCATCTGGTAACATTCTAGCATAATATCAAAACCATTAATATTGACAACTTTATGATAAATATTTGGTAATTCTGTTAATAAACCAACTCGTTGTGGGCATTCTGTTGGTTCACCCTTTTTGTGTACTCTGTTAAATGTGCTACACTCAGGTTTATGTGATGGTATTGGACAATCTCTTGAATAATGTCCAACTTGATTACAATTATAACATTCGATCGATTTAACAGGTTTAATTTTAATATCTTTGGATATCAATGGTTCGTTTTTTGGTACAAAATTTAAACTTTCTTTTGTTATGAAATGATCGGTCTTGAATTTCGATTTAAAATCTTTCGATTTAAAGTGTTTTGATTTTTCTTAAATCGCTGTACGCAAACTAATGCACCATTGTACTTTATCTCGCAGTTCGTCTAATCATTCAATCCGTTGGCTGGGAAATGCTTTAAATAGGTCATCATCTTTCATGCCCATAATAAAATATTTTACTATGGCATTTTCCTCTAACCGGCCTTTCGTACCTATTCCTATAATTTCATCCAAATACTTTATTAAATCTTCGCCGTACTGTCGTTTTCTGGATTCCATGACAATATGTACATCAGCTTCATTAACAATTGGCATAAACTTTTCTTGAAACGGTGCTGAAAAATCACGCTATTCAACACAATAATCATCCGTTCGGTTCTACCAATTTCGAGCGCTGTCTTTCAACTTTGATCCAATCAATATTAATACTAACGCCCATTTTCATTTGTAGAAGCTTCGTAATTTTTCTACTCGCTTGAACCGTTCATGCTAGCCCGCTGTTAGTCCCTTGACATCATCAGGATCAAACTCAAGTAAAATGTTCGTAATATCTGCTAGAGAAAAATTATATTTACTAACCCTTACCATTTCACCTTGAACTGGAGTTGCCACTGATCTATTCGTTTCTATTTGATTGTTAAAGCCGGTTTAAATATCTTTGCGAGCACGATTATTAACATTACGTTCAATTATGGTGGCATTATTTTCACCATCGCTGTCTCTTTCGTTATGATTCTCGCTAGCGTTCATGTTGTCTTCTTCAACGCGATCTAAATTCTCTCTATAATTTAATAATCGTTCAACTAAAACATTTCCCGAACAACGTAAATTTAAATTTATAAATTTTTGTTTAAGTTCATTAACTGTAAGTTTTTTCAATTCCAATTCATTCATTATTACAATTTTTTTAATAAACTTTAAATATACGGTAATTATAAAATACGCAACATTAAAATGTTCAAAACCGTTTAATTATATTAAATAATATATATTTTAAATTAAAATTCATATTCGTTAATGTTCACATTAAATTTATGATATTCATCATTCGTTAAAACTTATATACCGACGGTAATATTTCATATATATTTTGTATAAGATCAAGTAATCCATGCGGCGATATATAGTAAATTGTTTTTTTTTTCAATTCTATTTACCAATACTAAAAAAAAGTTAAATTCAAATTCATAGAAATTCAATATTATTTTTACATATACATAGGTATCTATTTTACAACCAACAAAAATGGCAATTCCATATTCAATTATATATATAATGAAATTCACCACGAACAAATACTAATAAACGCAAAATAAGAATTTTTTTTTCTCTTCTTTTTCAGCTTAAATTCCTACTACTTTTTAAACAAACAATCCGACTGTACCAACAATGATTTTCTTGGAACATAATGCACAACTAATTTTTAATTTCAAAATTTTGAAAGTTACAATGTAAAGAAATTTATTTACGTTTCACTAATTTTAATTTAATTTTAATAATACCAATAGCTAATTATAAATCTATATTTTCCAACAAAATCTTAATTACTTTTAATTTTAATAATATGTACACTTTAATTATTACAATTACACCACCAGATTATTATATTTTAGTATGTAGTTTAATACATTTAATTGAATTTAATATTAGAAAATAAGTACAATTACAAAATATTTAGATTTGACAAAAATATTTAATAGCTCAACCGCTTCATTTGAATTTACCAACGAGAATGAATATTTATTTCATTATCCGAATATTTGCTCGTAAATGATGTTTATATGCATTTGTTATAAGCCAAAGAATAGTTAACATTTATTTGGTTTACACTCGTAAACGATGTTTTCATGTATTTGTTATAAGCCAAAGAATAGTCAGCATATTATTTGGTTTACAATACTAAATTATGGAATCAAACAAATTTGATTAAAATAGTTATAACTTGAAAATCATTGGTCCAATTTATATGGTTAATATCTTGTTAGATTAATAAAAAAAAATTATAACAAGTTTATACTTTGTTAATTTATGATGTTTACTGTTAGAAGATATAGGCCCATAAACACAAAGTGTATCTTCTTGATTTGGAAAAAAGAACTTTGTTACCCGATTCTGAAAAATGTTACTAGAAAATTTGTTTTATTTTATTATAAATACATAAGTACATTCATATGTAATGGTTTTTCCAATTTGAGTGATATAATTTTTTTCAAAAAAAAGCACACTAATTGTTAAGGACATTCAAATGTTTTTTTATTTAATGTGAAGTACAATCGATACAATTAAGTTCTGAATAAAACGTCATTCAAATGGCCTCCACGACTTCTTTTGCAGGAACGAATTCGATGAACCCAATTTTCGAGCACTTTTTCCACTAAATCAAGTCGTATGTCATGAATAACACGTTCAATATTGATTTCTAAAGCTTAAAGAGAGTCTAGTTTATTGCTAAAGACCAATAACGTAAAATAACCCCACAAGAAGTAGTCCAATGGTGTTAAATCACAACTTCTTGGAGGCCATTCAATGTCACAATTTCTTGAAATAATCGAATCTTCAAACTTTTCTCACAATAATTCGGTTGTTGCCCCGTCTTGTTAGAACCAGATGTTGTCAAGATCAACTACTTCCAATTTAGGCCATAAAAAGTTAGTTATCATCGATTTATACCGCTCTCCATTGACAGTAACGGTGTTACCAGCTTCATTTCGTAACAAGTATGGATCGTTGATTCCACCAGACCAAAAACCACACTAAACTGTCAGTTAAGGTGAATGTAATAGTTGTTCATGAATAATTTGTGGATTTTCTTTGCACCAGAATCGACATTTTTGTTCGTGGCACGAAAAAAAAAGCTTTAAAAAAATTTATCTCAATATTTATGTAATATTTAGAAAATTACAGAAAGAAATTTATTATAATTATTATTTGCATTATAATTTGTAATTTGCAGTTGCATTTTTATTATTATTATTTGCGCTATTAGTTTTGAAATTATGCATCACAGTGATAATATAGTTTTTTTTTATAAAAGTACACCTTTTGGTAATCAAATAGCGGTAACACTTGTGTATAAAAATTCACCACAGTGAGAAATGACAAATTAAATATTAAAATCATAAGATGACAGCAACAAGAAAATATTGTTTTGCATAGTTTTTAAATGTTTAATATTAAAATTCTCTATTTATATATTTATCATTTGTTTATTAATTACAATGAATTATGAATTAATTATTATGAGTTTACTAATGTTTAATAATGCAAGTGCATAATGCAAATAATGAGTTTAATAATGCACAAAAACAAAAGTTCAAAAAATTAAAATTAAAATTAAAAAGATCAATAATTACAAATTTATAAAAAAAGTTCTAAAATCAAAAAGTTCATTAGTTATTGACGAAAATGATTTAATTTGAAAGTGTTAATTAAAATATGATGTAATTAAAATAATCGAAAAAAATCTTTTTCTTGTTTTATATAGTAAGACCCTTTCTTTAACAAAACAAGTAAATGTAACAGTAAGTCGATGCAACCGACTTATTAATACCCTACACCTGAATAATTCGAATTAAATTAAAAATCCATAAGTGTTTTTGGCAGCTGCTTGAACTTCTTCCCTTTTCTGTCTTATTCAACTCGAATTTCAAGAACGTAAAAGAGGCATCCGCTTGGGATATGCTTGACACCCTTGTATAAAATTTTAAGTTTCTATCTTAATTATTTTCGAAGATTGGTAGTCCTTGGGATGTTTGTGTCAGCTACCCGAATTGCCACTCCAATTCATCGAATCCATCTCAGGAACATAAAGAAAACTTGCCAGAACACCATTCTATTAAATTTAAAGGTTCTACTTTTGTTGGTTTTGGAGATATGCTCGTTGCTCTTGTGCTCGTCCGGAAGTTTCCAAAATACGAACCCATGGTTCAAATTCTTTCAAATGTCAGTTTCCAATTTTACAGAAAAGGAAACATAACAGAACACCTTTGTACTAAAAATAAAAGTTCTATCTTTGTTGGTTGTGGAGATATACTCGTTTGCTCTGGGGCTCGTCCGGAAGCTTCCAAGATTTGAACCCATGGACCAAATCCTCACAAATTTCAGAAACATAAATCAAACATGAAGGAACACCATTCTGCCTAATTTAAAGGTTATATCTTTGTTGCATTTGGAGATAATATCATTTGCTCTGAGGCTCGTTCGGAAGCTTCCAAATCCAAACCCATGGACCAAATCCTCTTAAATTTCAGAGGCCTAAATCATACATGAAAGAACACCATTCTGCCAAAAGTAAAGGTTATATCTTTATTGGTTTTGGAGATAATCTCATTTGCTCTAGGGCTCGTTCGGAAGCTTCCAAATCCAAACCCATTAACCAAATCCTCTTAAATTTCAGAGACATAAATCGAACGGGAAGGAACATCATTGTACAAAATTTAAAGGTTCTATCTTTGTTGGTTTTGGAAATAATCTCATTTGCTCTGGTGCTTGTTCGGAAGCTTCCAAAACCCAAACCCATGGACCAAATCCTCTTAAATTTCAGAGACATAAATTGAACGGGAAGAAACATCATTGTACAAAATTTGAAGGTTCTATCTTTGTTGCTTTTGGAGATAATCTCGTTTGCGGAGAGGATGGACGGATTTTGTCCAGATTCGAACTTAGCCTTTCTTTCGTAATTAGTAACCTACTATATAAATTTCATCAAGATAGCATCATTATTTTTTGAGTTATCGTGCGTACGGACGGACGGACGGACGGACGGACGGACAGACGGACATCGCTAAATCGACTCCGGCGGTGATCCTGATTCAGAATATATATACATGTCTATACCTAACTCGCTTCCTTTTGGTGATTACAAACACCATACCAAAGTTAATATACCCTATACTTTAGGTGTAGGGTATAAAAATTGATTTATTAAAATAAGTGTTTCGTAGAATTATTTTTTTTTTTTGCTTTATTCTTTTATTTATTTTATTTGCTTAAATCCGTAACCGTCTGGCTTTTTTGTTTTAACAATTTTCAAACTTTTAATTTAGTTTTTTTAATTACAATAGTTAATATTTTAATAAAATTCTATATTAAAATTTACATATTTGCATACAATGGTTGGTATTTCAATAATATTAATTGACAAAAATTTATTATTTTATATTACAATTGTTTTATATTAAAATTTACATACATATTTACATACAAATTTTTTTTTTTTTCATATTCCCCTTCCTTTATCTTCCTTCTGTTTTCCTTCTTCCTTATCTTCCTTCTTCCTTCTTTAGACATATTTGCGCGCCATTCAGCCGATAACAGTTCACTAAACCTTCAGGCTTCAGTGACTCTCAATTAACGTATGCAAGAAAACTTTTGCATTTTGAAGCAACGTCCTGTACACATAATCAGTCGAACAGACCGACTATTGTGCTCCCAAAATTGATCTGTGTCAACCCTTCTATGTAAAGATTCCTTGGAAAGAGGATTGGTATAATAGCAACCTGCATGCAGCGACATATCTATTTTCACAGTCTGCTCTAAGTTAGGTAGGAAAATCGGTCTTGAAGTCTTTTCTGTTTAACTAGATTGTCGTGTTTCGTTGAGATTACCTGATTTTTGTAGAGGTTCTGGTAATCCATACCTTACATTGAGTAAAAGCCGTGTAGTCGTCGGTGATCATATAATAGCCGTGTAGTCGTCGGCCTTATATAATTGGCAGCTGTGAAGTTGTGTTGGGCACACCATGGTTTCCAACCTCTGCTACTTCGTAACGGTATTGTCTTTTTACTTTCGTTACATCATAAAGTCCTAAAAATGTTGGGTATAATTTCAGACCATTTCCAAATTGTGTTCTCTGTATGGCTACCAGATCATGCACCTTATACTTTCTTGCCAATTTCCTATTTTATTTATGTATTATATTCCTATTATTATTATTATTATTACGTTTTGGAATTTCGCTGTTGGATTTTCAAAATATTTTGTCGTGCTTCTTGGCGTATTTCATTTCTTTCTTCGTCATTTGCCTAGATTAACATTTTTTCCATTTGCTTATTAAGGTTTATATCGAATTTATTCTTCATTGGAATTCTAGATAAAACTTCAAAAGGTGTTTTGCCAATATTTCTATTTTCGTTTGCATTTAAGTATTTTTGAACTAGTGGTATATGTTTGCACCATTTTGTAGGTTCTTCCAAAGACATCTTTCATAACATTGCTATTATTGATATTTATATATGTTATTTTGTCTTTCTACTTGTTCGTTTCCTTGTGGAACATCTGTTGTTACCGTGACGTGGTGTATGTTGTTTGAAGTGGAGTAATCTTGAAATTTTTTTGATGTGAATGTCATACCTGTATCCGAAGTTATTCTTCTCAGTTTTCCAAATGACAATGATGGTAGTTCTAGTTTTTGCTACTGAAGTAGTTACATTTTGCACCGGATACACCCAAATGAATTTTGTAAAAGCATCTATTATTATGAGCAAGTGTTTGTAGTTTTTTGAATATAAAGGCCCAACGTCAACATGATATGTGTTCATCGGTGCATCACCTTTTCAATCGAATTCAGCAAACCTTCTTTTTTGGCAGTTTTTCTCGACGCCAAAATACATGGTAAACAATTGTTCATGAATGGGCTCACCCTTGAAGGCAAATGTTGAATAAAGTAATCTTGACTTAGTGTTGCTGCAACTTGCTTTTTGTTAACATGATCCTTGTTCTGTTATGCACTTGTTCAATTAGTTCTTTTGCCAAAGTTTTTGTACAACTAAGATGTACGCGCCGATCACGAATTTATACAAAATGTTATATCTAAATTTGAAATTGTCATATTCACGTTCCTGCAAAATTGAATTTGTAAGTTTACAAAATTTCTCACTTACTTGAGCTGCATCTTCAATTCAGCATCCCATCTATCATATCTCATTGAAGAGCCAACACGGTGCAATATCTTGTAGGAAAATGACCCATCTAGCGATTCTTGTGATTACATCTTTTTGTTCATTGCTAGGAAGGCTTTGCAGTCAATGAAGATCTTCAATTTTATTTTTGGTATATATACCCGTAATTTTTATTTAACAATTACCAATAGTTCGTTCTCGTAACTTTTGTAATTTTTCTGTCTTGGTGTTGCTTTAAAAGTTAAAAAAACTGGATGAAAATTATCTTCATGTTTCCGCAGCGGTAAACTACTACAGCCTTCAAAACTTGCATTCGTATTTAATTCTGTCTTAAAATTTTGATTAAAAAGCTTTAAAACTGGCCCGTTACACAAAATTTGTTTTAGAGTTTCATATGCTTCCATTTGTTATTCACTGAAAAAAGAATTTATCTATCCTTAAAAAATCTGATAATGGTTGCGCTATTGTCGAGTAGTTTTTAACAAGTCTTCTAAAATATACAGTTAAACTGCGGAAACTTTTGACCTTCTTGACTCTTGTAGGTTTAGGAAAGAATTTTACAGCTTTTATCTTCTCTTCAGATGGTTTAATAGAAGCTTTTTCCACTATATGTGCAAGAATTAATTGTTGTTACAAAAAATGTACATTTTTGCCATTTAAATGTTAGGCCGTTTTGTTTTCCCAATAGTAGCATTTGTTTCAAATCTTTGATATTATCTTCTTTATTTTATATTAGTATTATCAAATTTTTTATATAAAAATTGACTTGACCCTTCAAAGTTGTTGTACCTATATCCAAAGTTTGCGATATAATTAATTACAAGCGATGGAAAAAGGTACAATAATAAAAAAACTTTGTATGCAAATTTAGATATTTCACCTACTAACACCTACACGAGGTTTAACACTGACACTGACTTTTATTAACTCCTTTTGCTATTCAGTTTTCCAGCACAAACAACAATAAAAAACTTGCTATTAATAGTACAACCTCAACTAGAGGTTCTAAATATCCTAACTTTGTTCAAGGGGGAATATTAAAATCAGGAGCCGATAGCTTGATAATAATAATGGAAATTATATTAATTATAATAGCATTAACAATAATAATAAAAATAATAAATATAGAAATGAAATAAGTAATAATAATTATAATAATAATAATAATAATTATAATAATAAAAGTAATAAAAAAAATACTACTAATAAGATTAACAATAATAATAACAATAATACAAGCAATAACAAAAGTAAAATAAAAAAAATTCTAATAAGAATATTAATAAGAATAATAATAATTATAATAATAATAATAATAATAATAGAAATAATAATAACAATAACAAAAGTACTAATAATAATAACAATAATATTAATAATAATAATAACAACAATAACAATGATATTAATAATAACATTGATAACAACAATAACAATATTAGGAGTAATGATAATAATAATAATAACAATAATAATAACAATAGTAATAATAGTAATTATATCATTAACAATAACAACAATGACAATAATAAAATTAATATAAATGATTCATTATCAATAAATCCGCTAATACCCCCTATTGTTAGAATGACAAAACAATCACTAACAGAGGACTGCCAATACGCTTTATCAAGATTTAGAGATGAGAAAATTCTTCATAATGTAAGACTTTTCCTTGCTTAATTACATAACGATTCATATAATCGCGTTATAGAGGGTAAAACAAGAACTCATTTATCTATTCTCATCCGTAGGTCACAATGAGTACCTACCATCTAACTTCAAAGATTTGAATAATCTTTACCTTAGATACCACAAAGATATAGGCTTCACAACAAAAGAGGTTGAAGAGGACCTTAAATCTTATCGTACTCACTGCGACAGTAACTACTATAATAACTTAAATCAATCTCGTGAGAACTACAACCAGTTTCTTCGTACCAACTCCAAGTAAATATGCAAATCTCATCTCTTTATCTAACTCGATAAATAAAATAGAAACCTCTCAAAATACTAACCAGATAAATAACATTAAAAATTTTCATCATAGCTGTAGTGGTATGAGCTTAAAACACTTTATATTGATGCTAAGTCAAGCAAATTTAATGTACTAGCTCTAACTGAAACATGGCTTAACGAATCGTTTAGAAACGAAGAAATTCTTGATGGGAATTGGTCCATTTACAGGAGCGATCGTAATTATCAGTTTGCTAATAGTTCGCGAAGTGGTGGTGAGTAGGTAATCCTGCACTTGGGGATGGGAAAAAATCATGCCATATTGCACCGAAGACCACGCCCACTGACCTATATTTTGATTGATGGGTTTAATGTAGGTTATTCTTGGTTAGTAGGTCAAAAACATGTTTTGTTTGTTTTGGTTTAGGTTATAAGCATGGGTTGTTAACTTATAAGTTGCAAGTGGTTGTATAGTAGGAAATGAAGGTTGTTGGTACTGTAGAAGTTGTTAGGCAAGGTTAATGAACTGAACAAGTTTAGGTTATAAGCATGGGTTGTTAACTTATAAGTTGCAAGTGGTTGTATAGTAGGAAATGAAGGTTGTTGGTACTGTAGAAGTTGTTAGGCAAGGTTAATGAACTGAACAAGTTTAGGATATTTAGGTTCTTCAATAAATTCATTGATACTTTGTAATAGGATATCATACAAATAGAAAGATGATTTTTTTCAGGTCAAATCAAGTTTATTTTTTTAAATTGCGCCAAATCGCATGCTTAATAAAATATACCTACATGCGTAAAAGGAGATATAAAAGAAAAGAAAAAAACTTGTTTTTATTATTTAATAAGAAAAATATTCATAGGTACTTTTGAATACCAAGATGTAAATAATAAAAATAAAAACAAAACGTAAACAAGAAGTAGGTACAAAGTGTATTTTTGTTTATTAAAGAAGATCAATAATTGTTGCAAGTTGTTATTATAGTTTTAAAGCTGCGAAATAAAAAAAATAAAAATTATGGAATTATAGGTGCATCTCTTATGTAAGATTTTTTCTGTTCTATAATAATAACATTGAGAAAATAACCGGAAATCTTTGATTTACTTGGTTTTGTTATTATTGCGTTACATTCTATACTGTAAGGAATCAAAAAGGTAAGTTAATTGCTTTTGGTACCTATTTGAAAATAAAAATAAAACAAATTTATTTATATGTTTTAAATAATTTTGTATTTGAAAATGTTTTACAACTTTACAGAAATCTGTGTTGGAAAATTTTTTTACGATGATCAGATGTTAAGATTTTAGAAATAGCGAGACCAACTTTTTCTATGCGTCTTTGAAATCTACTTCTATCACGTGCGTATTCTTCCCAATGACCTTTCCTTGCTGATCTGTAAGCATAGATTCATACAGGCATAACGTGAATTTCTTGTTTTATGTTGAAGTAAACTTTTTTTTTGTTATTTAAATTCATATTGTGCAAGTATGAAAATTGAAGTTCTTAATCTAACATTTTTTCCTTTAAAAGATGCATATATACATTAAAACAATTTTTAACAGCACATCTGAAATTGTTGTTTGATAAATGTATAGGACAATTTGAATTAAAGTTTTCAATCTTTTGTAATGATGGCAAGTCTCTGCTTAGATCTTCTATTTTAACACTGTCAATGTACTTTTGAAGGAAAAGTTTTTTTTGTTCTCCTTTAACATAAATTTTTTCCGCTGACTCTAAATAGTGTTTTAATATACATTTTACATCTAAATATTCAACTAAACCGTTATTCCATTTAAGTCCATTTATTTTATTTTCGCAATACTGGTTATTATATTTCACATTTTGACTAAGCTCTTCTGCGGGGTACGGTGCTTTGAAATGATACACAGTTGGAATTAAACTTCCTTTTTCAAGTATGGCTAACTCTTTTAGAAAATATTGTTTTTCATTTCCTTGCAAAAATTGTAGGTCAACTATAAAAACTTGTTCAACCATGTCGAAGGTTTGTAAAAGAATGTTGAATGAAATAACTAAATTTACATTTATATTCATTTCGAAAAAGAGCTGTTCATATAAATATAGGTTAGCAATGATTGTTTTAACTAATACAACTATGTTGTTTCACCCATTCACAATGATGGTGGCGGGGCCATCCTGCTGTGGTAAAACCACATTTATTCGTAATTTAATAAAATATAAAGAAGAGAATATACTACCACATATTAATAGAATTATTTGGTGTAATCCAAACAAAAATGCTGTAATATGAAAGATGTTGAATATAGTAACACTATTCCAGATTTTAATGATAATCAAGAACCTTTGTTAGTTATTATCGATGATATAATGTTAAGTTCTCATGATAAGTTTATATGTGATTTATTTACTAAAGGATCACATCATAGAAATTTATCTGTAATATTTGTAACACAAAATGTTTTTCACCAGGGTAAATTTTCAAGAGATATTTTACTCAACTGTAAATATTTAGTACTTTTCAAAAATCCAAGAGATAAATCGCAGATATTACCTCTAGCTCGCCAAATATATCCCAATCAAATTAAAGCATTTGAAAAAGTATATAATGATGTGACGTCAGTCCCATATGGCTATATATTAATAGATCTTACTCAAGCCGTTAATGATATATTTCGATTAAGAAGTGATATATTTGGGAAAGGTTTATGTTATTGTACGAGAGATCAATTAGAACAATTTGGGGAGGAATCTGAAACGTTTGTAGACCAATCGACTTATATTGCACCTATTAAAAACCTCTAAACCAAAATTCCAGAAAGTAATTATAAAACACCCTGAAGTAATAAAACCATTTTGCGAAATCTCTTTAAATATTTTAAAAGGTAATTGTAATCTGAGTAAAAAAGCAACAACCCAATTACGAAAGTATAAAAAAGAATTAAGATCACTTATTTGCCGGAAAAAATCTATAAATAGCAAAAGAAAAATTATTATTCAACGTGGTGGATTTTTAGCTACACTTCTTGGTGCAATACTATCAGGGATAATCGGAAATTTTATAAAATGAATAATACAACATTTAATAAAATGATAATTTTAAAATCTGAGATTTATGAAAGAATGAAGCAAAATGAAGACATTGAACTCAATGAATTGGATAAAAATATGAAAAAAATATTGTCAAATAAACATCTCAAAAATTGTATTTATACAGACAAAATCTGTTTAAAATAAGAAACAAAAAACGACAACTTCCTAGAAATAAAGAGGAGAAAATAAAAGTTACGGAAACAAAAGGTACTCAAACTCGTTCAAAACCAATGTATATAGATGCGGAAACTCAATCGCATTTTCCTGAATATAAGAATGTTGGAATAGAAGTTGTTCCTGAAGAAGAAGAAGTATATGAAAAAGAAGCTGATGACGAAGTTTTTGATGATGAAATTCAGGAAAATGTTTTAACAAAAGCATTGTCAGCTGCTTCAGTTGGAGAACGTCTTAGAAAAAGAAAATCAATTAGAAATCAAAATGTACAAATTTTTGAAGCCAAGAAGCCTTGAAATTAGTCCAAGCCAAGTCCAATTCGCAAAAATAAATCTACAAGATCATGGACAACATACAAGTAAATGATGAATTTTATGTCACTAGTGTGAACTATTATCCAGAAAATTCATTATCATCTTTTACAAATAAAATTAATAAATACATGTGTGATTCAAGGTGGAAAGTCAGTATTTCAGAAATGTATGTTAATGATTTCGTTCCAAATGTGTATGGTGAAGAATGGGAAAAAAGTACAAATATTTATTAAAGGTATGCAGAAAGATATGATAGGAGTTGGAACATCATATATTCCATACATAGAAAAACAAATGATATGCGACTGGAAAGTTTTTCTACTACCAACACTAATTCAAAATATACGCCCACTTAATAGGTTTACGAGAAAAGAAGTTGAACGACAGTTGATTTGAGAAATTTTTAATTTTATAAACGATGAAGTTCATTATACACAACCAACAAAAGCTGAGGAGATGTCTAAAAATTTAAGTTACACCACAATATGTGTTACTAAGCCTAAAATACGTATAAAAATAAGAGCAAATTACGCTTATACCCTCGAAGGACTTTTGACAACATGTTTCAATCAAGTATCTTTTAAAGTTACAGATTTTAAAAAATATAAATCACGTGTAATAGAAGCTTTCAAAACTTTTATAGATAGTGTACAATTGATTCCCATTAGTAAACCAGATATGTTTTTTATATACACAGACATAATTGAACCGCAAAAAATAGGTGATAAAGATATAAGGTGTTTAAGATCTGTTAACATACAAAATTCTTTCACTGATACTGTAAAAGAATTCAGTAATATTCAATATTGCAATGTGGAGAAATCATTTAATAACATTTCATTACTTTTATGTGAAAAATATGGATACAAAATAAACTTTTCCAATAGTTCAATTCCAACAAAAATTGTATTACATTTTAAAAAAGTATAAATAAAAGCGATTTTACAAAACTATATATTATTTTATTTTACTCATTATGGAGAGAGCGTACTGAGGATATTGGTCGTTTGTTACACTCAGTTGTACCTTACCAAAGGGGACGAGGGTTAGGGAACTTTTTCGGTGGTCGTTTTAGATATTTAAAATCAATATTTACGTCTGGAGCTAATATATTAAAAAAAGAGGTTATTAACTCTGGTATTAATGCATTTTCTGATATTGCCACAGGTGCAAATGTAAAAGAAGTGGTTCAAGATCGAAGTAAAGAGATAATGAAAAATGTAAGACGAGGTGCAGTTCGGAAACTCAATGTAATGTATGGACAAGGCAAAAGAAAACGAAGAAAACCTATAAAAAGACCTCTCATTAATAATTTAAATTATTTTACGTCGAAGCGACGCAAAGTTAATAACAAAAACAAACAAAAAGATATTTTTGAATAATTATGATTGAATGTATGAAATCAGAACTTGATATTTTTAAAACGCAGCCTATTCAGTCAAGTATTTTACGATCTGAAGAAGTTTCCTGTAACCCTATTGCTTCTTTAGATAATCCATCTGTCATAGAATTTGTTTCACTAGGGCACGGTGATACATATAGAGACTTGTCTTCGACATATCTAAAATTAAAAGTACAAATTTTAAAAAAAGATGGAACTCAATGGAATAAAGATAAAAAAACTGATGGAACACCTGTACAACAACCAAGTGTGGTTAATAATATGTTATATTCATTAATAAAACAATGCAATGTTCAACTAAATGGAAAGAATATATCTCAAATGGCAGTTATCATTACAGAGCTTATATTGAATCATTGTTAAATTATGGTACGGATACCGCTACAACGCATTTGGAGTGTGGTGGATGGATGCTAGATAAGCCAAATATAGCAAAAACAGATAATAGTGGTTCAAAAGAACGTCAAAAATTATACCAAAATAGCAATGTAGTGGAACTTATGGGGAAACTACATTTAGATATGTTTAACCAACCTACACTTCTCATAAACAATGTCGATGTTCGAGTTATCCTAACATTAGAAAAACCAGATTTTTACCTCTTTGCAGATGATACTGATGAATCTCAACTGAAAATTTTAGCCACTTTATTTATGAGACATGTAACAATTAATTCTAGTGTGCTATTAGCACATAATGCTGTATTGGAAAAAACTAATGCCAAATACAATTACAAACGGGTACAGGTAAAAACTTTTACCATTCCACAGAATAGTTCATCAATATCACTTGATAATGTTTTTATTGGACAGTTGCCAAACACAATCATTTTTTGCATGACAGAAAATACAGGTTACTCTGGAAAAAGGTCGAAAAACCCATACAATTTTAAACATTTTGATATTTCACAATTTGTGTTAAAGGTAAATGGTGTTCAAATACCTAATTCAGCAATTGAAACTAGTTTTTCAGATGAAAATAATTGCTGTACAAGAGCATACAATACACTTTTTTCAGGAACTGGAATTTACCATAATGATAAAGGTCATCAGATAACAAAAACCATGTTTAGTAATGGGTTTTTCATTTTAGCTTTTGATTTAACTCCAGATGCATCAGAAAATGAAGTGTGTCAAGGTCTACTAAATCAAGGTACAGTTAGAATTGAGGCAAGGCTATCAAAACCACTTACATCTACACTGACTGCTATTGTTTATGGAGAATTTGATGCAAGTTTACAAATTGATAAAAACCGAAATATATTCTCAAACCTATAAATAGCATACATACAAGTAAATTTGAATATTTGACAAAATGTCACTGTCTTGTGCACTTCTGGATGTAACATTTTGTAGTGATGATAATAGTACCTTGTTTGCGAAAGATATTTGTATAGTTGGTTTTAAAGAACCTTGTAAAAAGTTTGTAAAAGAGCTCAAGTATAAATTTCCAACTAGGGATTTTATAAATGATAATTTTGATAATTACTCTTTTGGAACTGTGTACAACGATAAAATAAATAAAGAGCTCTGTCAAATACTAGAAAAATTTGATGTTATTATAACAAATAAAAAAATCAAAAAAGAGTTCTTATCAAATTATATTAAAGAAACAACTAAAGTATATGACTTGAGTCAATTTGATTGATGAATACCCTAGAGATAAGTGACGTATTAAGATGTAACAAACACACACGTAAATTTTTTAAAGGAGTTTTTGCTCTGGATCAACTCCCCAGAATAATTGAAAAAGAAACTTTTTTAATTGTAAACACTGATAAATCAAAAAATCCGGGAACACATTGGTTAGCTATTTTTAAGCCAAAGAATGGCTGTGTTGAATATTTTGATTCGTTTGATACAAAACCAGATAAATTAGAAATTTTAAGTTACTTAAAAAACCAATGTATAATTTTTAATAAGAAACAGTTACAAAGTAACTATTCAGATGTCTGTGGGCAATATTGTTGTGTTTATACGTGGTATAGATGTTGCGGTTATAGTATGAACGCTTTTTAAAAAAATTTAACAAAGGAAATCAACTAGAAAACGATAAGTATATTTTAAGTACTTTTCAAAATGTATTTGGAAAATATAACTCATTACAAATTTGTATAATTCACCATATTGGTAAAAAGTCAATTGTCTTAAAATATCATGAATGGAATAAATTTCATTACGAATTTAACAAAAAACTCGATAAGCTGATAGTAAAAGATATAAAGCAGAACTTTCATCATGGGCTAAAATCATCGAACAGGCAAAGTATAAGTATTATCAAAGAAGAAGCAGAGCAGTTTTACAATTTAAGCGATTTTCTTCACGCAGTGATGACCTATTATAAATCTGCTGAGTTAAATGTAACAGACTATGTTTGGGAATATCTAAATTTATGTGTCGAACAACAAGTATTTAGGTTAGAAAGAGAAATTTATGTACCAATACAACGTTTTAATGTACAATGTAATTATTCAAGGTTATTTTTTGAAATTCCTGTAATTTTAAAGGAACAAATCTGTAATATACTACATAAAACAAACAAAATAAATCACAACAAATAATATAAAAATTTTTATTTTTTATTTATATATTTTAGATACACAAATATTTTTCTGTACACCTTTCATTAGATTATTTAATTAAAATTATTTAGGATTATTAAATCACTGAAATAATCAAGATCTCCCTGCTGATTATTTGTGTCCCAAATTTCATTAAATGGAACTGCTTCCTCATCTTCCTCAATTTCTTCTTCCACTTCTTCTTCTTCGTCTTCTAATTCAACTATCTGTAACGGTGGTATAAATTCCTCAGTTTCTGCTAAATCTTCGTCGTCCATGGTGGACGTAATTTCATTTTCTTGTATCTTACAGCATCTACAGTTTCTTTAAATGGAAATGATGTGGAATCAGGCAGCATTTCAGTGAGTTGTTGAACAGTCAGAATGGAAATGAATTAAATTTGAAAATATAAGTTGAGTTATATACTCATGTAGAAAAGTATAAAAGCAAATTAAACTCAATTAGATGATTAGTTTAAACCATGCTTTGTTCTATCATTTTATGTATAATAATTATTATAACATTACCTTTAACATTTTTAAAACAAAATGTCAAGAGCTCAAATAGTGACTGAAATTTATAGACAAGCAAGACGTAAATTTCTTAGAAGAAAATTCAAACAGAAAGGTCTAAATGACACGTGGCAAACCGATTTAGTCGAAATGATACCTTATGGAAAATTTAATAATGGTTATAAATATATGCTGACGGTCATTGATACTTTTTCCAAATGTGCCTATGCTGAACCTGTGAAAACAAAAAATGCTGAAAATGTTTTAAATGCCTTAAAAACAATTATTATTAGAGCTAAAGTTATAACAAAAAATATTCACTCTGATCAAGGCAAGGAATTTTTTAATTTCAAATTTCAAAATTATATGAAAATTATATAAAAATCAATCAATCATTATCACACATTTTGCGAATTAAAAGCATCAATTGTTGAACGATTTAACCGTACATTGAAAAATTCTATGTGGAAAAAATTTAGTTTAAACGGGAATTATAAATGGTTACCTATTATTATACAATCATTAATAAAAGAATATAATTCAACAAAACATAGCACAACAAAACTTCCTCCTGAAAAAAATACAAAAAAAAACGAAACAAATATACTGCGGAATGTATATACTGAGCCTAAAATTTTTCAAAAAATTAAATATAAAACTGGAAATTTTGTAAGAATAAGTAAATATAAAGGTCCTTTCGAAAAAGGTTATCAACCGAATTGGTCAACTGAAGTATTTAAGATTGATAAAATCAATAATACTTATCCTGTTACATATCACTTATCGGACTATACTGATACGCCAATTTCTGGGCGTTTTTATCAACTGAGCTTACACCTGTAAAATACCCAGATACTTACCTTGTAGAAATAATTCTGAAAAAGCAAGGAAATAGAGTTTTTGTTAAATGGCTAGGTTTTGATGACACACATAATACCTACTTGGATAAATTCAACAAATATTGTTTAATATATGTAAAATAAAACTCTAATAAGCATCTGAAAATAAAACTTGAAAACATCTGAAAAATAAAATAAAATCTTAACATCTGAAAAATGAAATAAAATCTTAACATCTGAAAAATGAAAATAAAATTAAAACAGTAGAAAATTTCTTTGAAATAAAATTTTTTTTATTAAATAAAATTTTTTATATAAAATTAGTCTAAAACTATTACTGATTTGTGGCGAATTCAAAATCACCACGTTCTTCTTTTAAATTTAATTGGCTTTCAATATTCATTTTTTTCGATTTCCTCACGGATATCATTATCTTCAAATACCCCAACTTTTTGATGCGGTATAAATATAATACTATTTAGGGTCTCGAAGACCCATTTGTTACCGTAAACGGTGTTTAATTTTTTAATTTTATTTATTTTATAGAGCCTACTTGGCTCCATATCTTTAACTTTTAAAAATTTTAAAAAATTTTTTTTTTTTAAATTAAATAATTCCACCAGTTTCCTTTTTCTGATGGGATTTGATGTTACATTACTCTGATAATCTTGTTGTTGCTGCAGTTGCTGTTGTTGTAGTTGCTGTTTTTGCTGTTGCTGTTGTTGTGGTTGTTGCTGTTGTTGTTGATGATAATGCTGTTGATGTAGTTGTTGTTGTTGTTGCTGTTGATGAAGATGAGTAGAAGCGTCATCTTCATTTTTCGCCTTTCTCCTTTTCGCAGGAAGACGCACTGCTGTACTAGTAGTAGCAGTTGTAGCAGTTGCAGCTTCTTCTGCAGTTATGAAGAAGTTTAAATATTCCTCCATATCTTGCTTGTTCGAAATTAAACTGATATTTTTTGTATAAAATCCCGATGTATTTATACTAATTAAAATGTATTGAAGATAAATTTAGATTGCTTTTTGTTTTTCAATTCTTTCTATATTAGCTAAGCTAATTTAGATGGGATACTAGTTAAATGAACTATAATTTATTAAATCGTCATTTGATTACAATTTACAACTTTAAGATAAGTTTTAAATTAAATTTTAGTTTGAAAATTACAATGTTGCAAATTATATTTTCAATTTTCTATTTTAAGATAGGGCTAAGTTTGCGTTTTATTTTTGTTTTATTTTATTCTATAATTAATTGTCAGAATCTCTTTTGTTACAATGTTGCAAATTATATTTTCAATTCTTTCTATTTTAAGATAGGATTAAGATGGGATTCTAGTTAAACAACTATAATCTATTAAAGTGACCTTTGATTACAATGTAATTGTTCATTTAACAGAGTGAATCTGTATTAAAAATTTAATATTATTCTGTTATTCAAGCATTTAACATCTAAAATTCGTATAAAGAAAATGTCGAAAAAAATTATTTTACAAAAGTTTCTTACCGAAACTATAACATCTTATATAATCGAAAGTGAAAATTCGACATTTGTTAAAAGGTTTAAAATGAACGGGCACAAAATAAAATTTGTAATTAAATCCGTACCTGACAATAGAGAACCAATTAGCTGGATTAAGGATGCTATACATCAAATAATCAACATTGCTGTGAAAGATGTGAATTCCAGGGATAAGATTAAGTTAACATTTTGTGGAGAGAGCTTTGAAAATCAAGGTCCTGCGTATCTCAGTTTTAGATCCGCTCATGAACTAAAATTTAGCGACGTTTGGGATGTAATTTCTAATGTTTTCGCCTACAGGTTTAAGTACAGACACTTTTTGTTTAACAGTTACCCATGTTAAATTACCCGTTGGTAGAGGTAGAAGTAATAAATATTCAAATTTTGATGAGGAATGCTTAAAAAGGAGAGGAATAATAGCAATAAAAAATAGAGATAATTTATGTTTACAGCGTGCACTTGTTGTTTCAATAGCTAAAATTGAAAAATTTAATGATTATGAAAAAATTCGAAAAAATATAGGAAAACTTCAAACTTTAACAGCTTTAAAATTATTAGAAAAATCAAAAATAACAATTCCATCTGAAGGTTGCGGAATTCGTGAATTGAATCAATTTCAAAAATTTTTACACAAACACAAGATTGTTGTATATAAATATGGAACAAGGGGTGCAGAAATAATATTTAAAGGATTGAATAATTGGAAAAAAATTAACTTGTTATATCATAATAATCATTACAATGTAATAACCTCACTAACAGCTGCTTTTTGCACAGCATTTTATTGTGAAGAATGTCATATTCCGTATTCTAAGAAAATTGAACATAGATATTCGAAAAGTTGCCCTTGCTGTCAAAACTCACCAGCTTGTTCACTTAATGTTAAAAATATTTTATGTATGCAGTGTAATCGAACATTTCGTGGTCAAACATGTTTTGAAAGCCATAAGGCTTCCAGTTCAAAAAATAGAAGCATCTGTGAAGAAATTAGGAAATGCAAATCTTGTTTTAAAGTTCATAAAAGCAGTAGGACTCATATATGTGGGGAATATTTTTGTAAGATTTGCGATAATCATGTTCCTGAAAACCATAAATGCTTCATTCAGCAAGACAAAACAAAAGTAAATTTTGAAAATTGCATTTACGTATTTTATGATTTAGAAACAAGACAAGAAGAAATTAGCTCTACAAAAATAAAATAACATGTTCCAAGTTTACGTGTGGCTCAGCTAAGATGCTTTAAATGTATTAACATTGCTTCCCTATACTTATGTGGAAAATGTAAATTAACAGAGAGAATTTTTAAAACGAAAAATGTGATAGAGGATTTCATGGAATTTATTTTAAAATTAAGAAAGGAATTCAAAAAGATTGTCATAATTGCTCATAATGGGCAGGCGTTTGACCATCGATTTATTCTGAATTATATACTCAATAAAACTGTACTTGAACCAAAGTTAATTATGCGAGGTACAAAAATTATTGTTATGATAATTGATAATATTAAATTTATAGATTCTATGAATTACTTTCCTATGGCCTTGGCAAAATTACCAAAAGCTTTTAATTTATCAATCAATTTGAAAAAGTGTTATTTTGCGCATCTATTTCATAAATTGGAAAATGAAAATTACATTGGCCCACTTCCAGCAATTAAATACTATAACTCTAATACAATGAAAGCAGATGAGCGTAATGAATTTTTAATGTGGTATGAACAAAATAGAAACTCAGAATTTAATATGGAGAAAGATTTTTTAGAATACTGTATAAATGATGTTGAAATTCTAACTAGAGTATATCTGGTTTTCAGAAAATTTTTTATAGAAGAATATAATGTGGAACCATTTGTAGAAGCAACAACAATAGCTTCAGCCTGTAATCCTGTATATAGAAGAAACTTTCTCAAATCGAATACTATAGGAATTATACCAAGAAAAGGATATAGGATGGTAGACAATCAGTCAAAAATTGCCATGAAATAGCTTATTTGGGAAAAAGATTTGAGAAAAATTGATTTGAAATGTGCATTTAATGGAAAAGAAAAACCAATCGGAAATGTTAAAGTCGATGGATTTTGCAATGAGACTAAAGAAATATTAGAATTTTACGGTTGCTATTATCATGGACATCCAAAATGTTTAACAAATGAGAGGGATATACCATTACATGATAACTCTGGCGATACTTTGAATCTACGATATGAAATCAGACTTTAATGAGATCAGAGTTTATTAATGAGATCAGAGTTTATAAAATCATGTGGATATAAAGTTATTGAGATGTGGGAATGTGAATTGCGGGAGCTAATGAGACACAATGTAAATATGAGATGTTTAGAAAATCATTAATTAATTAATTTAGTTCCTTTAAATCCTCGTGATGCATTTTATGGCGGAAGAACGGGAAATACTTACACATATTATAAATGTGAACAAGGAGAAAAAATTAAATACATAGATGTATGTCGGTATTATTAAATGTAAAATCTTACCACCAACAAATCTATTACACCCCGTGTTACCTGTCAAACAAAATAATAAATTGATGTTCTCACTATGTAACACTTGTAGTGAACAAAAATATCAAGGAAAATACTGTGAACATACAGACGATGAAAGAGCATTAGTAGGAACTTGGGTAATTGATGAAATTAAAAAAGCAATTGAAAAAGGGTATAAACTTTTAAATATTTATGAAGTTTGGGAATACGAAACAGTAAAATATGACAATTGCAATGGTATTAATGGTTTATTCACTAAAATGATGAATAAATTTATAAAGATTAAACAAGAAGCTTCTGGGTCGCCAATAAAATGCCAAACTCAAAAAGAAAAGGAAGAATATATTGATAGTTTTTTTGAAAAGGAAGAAATTAAATTAGAATACGATAAAGTAGTTAATAATCCTGATTTAAGATCTTTTGCTAAGATTATTTTAAACTCATTCTGGGGAAAATTTGGGCAAAAGGAAAATCAACAACAAACCACCATTATAAATCAACCTTTTAAACTTTACGAGTTAATAACATAGTGGCTAGCTGGAAGTATAAAGAAGAAGCAGCAACTTCTTTATCTACTGTCAACGTAAGTGTCGCTGCTTATACAACAACATATGCTCGTCTTCAACTTTACAGTTATCTAGAGAAGGTAGATAGTAGAGTATTATATTATGACACCGATTCGGTGTTGTATATTAGTCGAGAAGGAGAATATGAACCACAAACAGGAGAATTTATAGGAGACATGACAGATGAGTTAGAGTGTTATGATATAGGGAGTTATATTACAGAATTCGTAAGTGGTGGTCCCAAGAACAACGCCTACAAAATTTACTGTACAAAAGATAATACCGAAAAAATTGTTTGTAAAGTTAAAGGATTCTCTCTTAGTTATGAAGCTTCACTAAAAATCAATTTTAATAGCATAAAGAAAGCAGTTTTAAATTCATTCAATAGTACAGACACATATGTCATTTCGGAAAATATTCGTCGAAATAAAAATCACGATGTACTTACGATTCCTGAAATAAAAAAATATCAACCAAAATCGGAAAAACGAAAATTTAATGAAGATGGTAGTTCTTTACCGTATGGATATAATAGGAAAAAATCACGTGTTGACAAGTAAATCATTCAAATTTGTTTGCATATTAATTTAAAATTTTTAAAATCTTAACATCTGGTTATTTTAAAAAATTTTTCAACTTAGATTTAAATAAAAATATAATAATAAAAAATTTTGAACATAAAAATAAAAATGTCTTTTATTTTTATCTTATGTTTACAAAATAGGTACCAAAAGCAATTAACTTCTTTTTGATTTTTATTATTTTTTATTTTTTCATTTCTTACAGCATAGAATGGAACGTAATAATAACAAAACAAAGTAAAATCGAAGATTTCGGGTTATTTTCGCAATCTTCTTATAGAACAAAAAAAAGAAATCCTACATAACAGATGCACCTATAATTATATAATTTTTTTTCTTTCTTTTGTTCTTATTTTTGCTTTTTTACTGAATTCATAAATTTTAACATTGTTAAAAGAGTCAAACTAGTTTTGACAATTTATTTTACACCAGGTAAACAGAAATTAGAAGAATGCAAAATATTTTTTAAGTTCATATGTACTTAGAACAAAATATAGAATATAGAGAAACAACTCATATCCTAAAATAGGTAACATATTTTTCTTATTTTTATTTTGCACCTTAAAGCTATAATAACAACTTTTAACAATTATCAATCTTCTTTATAAGCCAAACTACACTTTGTACTTCTTGTTTACGTTTTGTTTTTATTTTTATTATTTACATCAAAAGTACCTATGAATATTTTTCTTATTAAATAATAAAAACAAGTTTTTTTCGTTTCTTTTATATCTCAATTTACGTATTTAGGTATATTTTATTAAGCATGCGATTTTGCGCAATTTAAAAAAATAAACTTGATTTAACCTGAAAAAAATCATCTTTCTATTTGTATGATATCCTATTACAAAGTGTCAATGAATTTATTGAAAAACCTAAATATCCTAAACTTATTCAGTTCATTAACCTTGCCTAACAACTTCTACAGTACCAACAACCTTCATTTCCTACTATACAACCACTTGCAACTTATAAGTTAACAACCCATGCTTATAACCTAAACCAAAACAAACAAAACAAGTTTTTGACCTACTAACCAAGAATAACCTACATTAAACCCATCAATCAAAATATAGGTCAGTGGGCGTGGTCTTCGGTGCGATATGGCATGATTTTTTCCCATCCCCAAGTGCAGGGATGGAAGACCTACTGTGGTGTATTATTTGCCGTAAGTAATAACTTACCTAGTGTACCTGTAATTACTAGTACTTTTCAATTATTTGAACACCAATGTATTAAAATTAATTTAAGTAGGAGTAATTTATACCTAGGTATTGTTTATTTGCCTCTGAACCCTGACAATTCCTCTTATTCTGAATTTTATAGTGTATATCATAATATCATTTTAAATATGCATGAGGAGGACTCGATTTTCGTCTTTTGTTGTTGATGATTCTGACGATTTGTTATTACCAATTAACTTCCAGGACGAGATTGATTTCGGTCTTATTAGTGAGTTTTATGGCAATGATTTACAGCAGATTTTTAGTTATCCCAACAACAATAATAAATGGTTAGATCTTACATTTTCAAATGCATATGATAGAGTGGTGGTAAAGCTCGCTGATGATAATCTTTTTACTAACACTAATCATCATAACGCAATCATGTTTGAGTTCTCTACTTTAATTCCAGTCTCGAGCAAAACTTACAATAATGAAATTGTATATGATTTCCGTAATGCTGACTACCAAAGCATTAATAATGCTTTATCATCTACTAACTGGAACGAACTGTTAGCACTACAGGATATCAACTCAATAATCTCTATCTTTTATTTAAAAAGGTTTTGAAATTATAAATGTTTTTGTACTTAAAATCCGTAAGAAAAACAAAACAACGAAAACATGGTTAGAAAGAGAACTTAGAACTTTGCGTAACGAGCGCAATAAAATATACAAGAAAATTAAACACACAATATCACCAAACGATAACTTATTGAATTCGTACAATCTACTTGCAAATGAATTCAAACTGAAAGCTCGTGCAGCTTAAGAAAACTATGTCATTAGTAAGGCAACAAATTAATTAGTGATCCCAAAAAATTTTTCGAATTTGTCAACATAAAACGAAAAATACTCGGCTACCCTAATTCAATGTCCAAGGACAATACTTTTTCCTCTTACCCGAAAACAATTTGTAACTTTTTTTTCGACAGTTTTCGAAAAGTTTATCGTCCAAAAGAACAATTTGATATCTCTGCTATTTCTTTATCTAATAGCTCAAATTTATTAATTACAGATCTGTGTCTTTCCGAAAGGGACATTTATGAAGCTATTGTGTCAAGAGCCTTGACACAAAGAAGGGTGCCGGATCTGACCTAATCCCTCCACTCTTTTTCTATAGCTGTGCTCATTATCTAATTACCCCACTTCATTTCATTTTAAATAAATCATTTTCGAATGGTGTTTTTCCACATGTGTGAAAATCCTCTCATTTAACTCTCATCTACAAAAAAGGTGAAAGATCATCAGTAGAAAACTATAGAGGTATAGCCATCCTATCGACTATTCCAAAATTATTCAAAAAAATTGTTGTCGATAAAATTACTCCTGTAATAAATCTGACAAAACTTAACGAACAACAACACGGTTTCAGAAAAGGTCGTTCCACTACAACGAAGCTTATGTTATACACATCTGAAATCCTAAATAAAATGGAGAAATGATATTAAGTTGATGCAATTTACACTGATTTTAGCAAAGCATTCGATCGTGTGGATCACTACACTTTGCTAAACAAACTTACAACTTTTTGTATATCGGATTCTTTTCTTGCATGGCTTAACTCTTATTTATCAGAAAGAACCCAAAACGTTAAATATCAAGGTATATTGTCCAATATAATCGAGGTTACTTCTGGTGTACCTCAAGGTAGCCATTTAGAGCCACTTTTATTCAATATATTTATTTCCGATCTTTCAGAACATTTGGGTGCCATACCTCACATAGGATTTGCTGACGACCTAAAAATATGCGTGTTTTCATAAATGCTACAGACTGATAATTAGTTTGCCGCCAGTCGGCGTACATTACAATATCGAAAAGAAATTCTACATTAATTTGACATTTAATTGACTATCTTTAAAGTTGTTCATTCAGTATATTTTTTTTTATTCCAAACGAAGAAACAACAGGTAAACAAAAATAAATAGCTATAAAGTAAATAAATGAGTTTTAGTTGAAATTTGTTTTGAAAAAAGAATTTGAATAAATAAAAACATTTTAATAAAATAAAACAAAAATATAAATCAAAGACATTAATTTTAATTCAATATAATGAATAAAAAAGTGTAGTAGCAATAATTTTACAAGCCGTAATAGAAACAAACAGCAAGAGGTGTGTTAGTTTAAAACATAAATCAAATGGCAACAAAACACAAAATGTTGAAAAACTAAATAAAAATATTTAGTTTTTCACATAAACTTTCAAAACCAATAAAAAAACATAATAGACTACTACGAACATTTTTTTGCATACTAAAATTTCATTCTTTAATTTTGACATGTACCAGCTTTTTTATTTTCATTTATAAACAACGTTCAGAAATTTGACATCCATTTTCATTTATTCAAAATTTACAGATCTACTACAGATCTACATTTATGAAAATGCCCTATATCAAGTCGCAAATGACAGTTCAGACGCAGCTTTACTTCAATCAAGCTTATAATCATTACATGATTGGTGCACAACCAACAAATTATAGCTCAATATACAGAAATGCAAGGTTATCAGTTTCACCCGTAAACATTCTTCTTTACTGTAAGACTACAGAATAGATAATGTAATACTTGAAAGGGTTTTTAGTATTACTGATCTTGGAATTCAACTTGATAAACTTACCTACCTGCACTATGACCACTTAATTTCAAGAGCAAATAAAATGTTAGATTTCATTAAGAGAAGAACTAAAGAATTTAGTGAGTTAGCTGTGACAAAAACTCTATATTGTTCACTAGTTCCTTCTATATTAGAATACGGTAGCATTATATGGGATTCAGCTTTTCAGGTTCATTCTAACAAAATTGAGTCACTTCAAAAACAGTTTTTTCTATTTGCATTAAGAAACCAATATAACCCTTCAAACTTTTTAAATCTTCCTAGCTACACAACAAGACTTAAATTCTTAAACATGCTCCCCTTGTCCTCACGTAGACAAAGATGCTTATCGTGACCAGCAACTGTCAACCAATTGACTATTGAAAAAATTATTCAATTGTCAATTACGTTCGTATCGCGACTTCAAATTGATAAATAATTTTTCTATTGTGAATAGTTGTTAAATTGACGTTTATGACTTTTGTTTCTTTCTTAAGTTAAAAAAGAAAAAAAATTATTAGTGTTTACAAAAAAATTACCAAAAACAAAAAGAAATATATAAAAGAATTATTATAAATCTGAGGATTAAATTTATAAATATATCGTTGGCTTTTTTTTTTGGAAGATGAAAGTGAAAATGATGAAGTGAACGAAATGAGGACAATTAAGAGAAATATAAGAGGCGCCTCAAATCTTTTGGACTTAGATACCCAAACGTAAATAACAGAATACTTTTTAATGATTTTTCTACATTCAAATAATTTTAGATTCATTAGAAATTTTCGACTTTCAAAACAAGCGTTTTCTGATTTACTAAAAGAAGTAGAAATCAGATTAAAACCAGTGAAAACTAACAGAAGCGTACCGGATATTATTAAATTGGCAGCCGCTCTACGATTCTTTGCTCAAGGAATGACTGTAATTTGGGTCTTGGTCAATCAACGGTGTCAGAAACTTTAACTGAAGTTTTAAATGTGCTTGAAAATTTTATATGTCCAAAATATATAAAGTTTTTATATAGTACAGAAGCAGAAAGAAGAGCAAAAATGTATTTCTTCCAAAAATGTGGAATTCCAAATGTAATAGGATGTGTCGATGGGACACATATAAAAATAATTGGACGCAGTCAAAATTTACGCCATGTATATTACAACAGAAAAGGCTTCTACAGCATAAATGCTATGGTTGTAAGTATATAGGTACGCATATTAGGAAAAAAAATTTTGAATTTTTAAGGTGTGTGATCATTTAATGTGTGTACGATACATAAATGCAAAACATCCCGGTGCTTTACATGATTCAAGCATTTGGAACATGTCGCGATTAAAGAGAAAATTGGAAGAAGATTTCAATAACGGTAGAACCGATATTCGAATACTGGGTAAAATAAATTTATATATTAAAAAATTAACTTTAAATTTATTTAAGTGAACAAACTTTTATTTTTAGGAGATGGTGGGTACCCGTTATCACCATATTTATTAACACCATACCGAAACACGAAAGAAGAATCTGTGCAGGCAAAATTTAATTATAAACATGATCAAGGAAGAAAGATTATTGAGCGAACAATAGGTGTTTTAACAAGCAGATTCCGTTGTTTACTTGGCGCACGAGAATTACATTATACTCCCAAAAAAGCAACGCAAATTATAAACGTGTGCGCGGCTCTGCATAATATATGCATCACATATAAAATTCCCAATCCTGAAATAGAAAATGAAGAACAACTTGGGGCAGACATTACAACGAACGAAATGGAAATTCTTAATGAAACAGCAAGCAGTATTTTAGATCAAGGAAGGAGAATTCGGGATGTAATTTGTATGTCCTTTGAATAAAAAAATGTGATGTTAATTCAAAAAATATATTTGTACTTCAAATGTATTAAAATATAAAAAAAAAAAGAACCAAACAAATAATTCATGTGTTAAAACTTAAAAAAAAAAGAACAAAACAAATAATTTATGTATTAAAATGTAAAAAAAAGAGAACAAAATAAATAATTTAACGCATGTAGCTTAATATTTTTCCTCTTTCTAACTCTAGTATTTGAGCTTTCAATTCTAATATTGTTTTCATATTATTTCGCTTATTATTGATGTAATTTTTGTACGTTTCAAATTTTTCTTTCTTCAAATAATATTTTTTTCGTTGGTAATGTTCAATATTTCTTAAGGTTTTTTTTATGTTGTCAATTTTTGAATTTAATTGGCTATAAAAAATGGAGTTGGAGATTTTCTATGCGTAGAAGATCCTGGTATTGGGGATTCCCTTATAATGTTATTTTCAATTTCCGTATTTTCATTTTCCACTCCAAAGTCGCGGCCAGATGGATCTACACAATTATCTAGTTGTAGTATTTCAATTATACTTTCCTCCACATCTGTGAAATTTTGAGTATTGTTTGAACCTCCTCCAGTGGCTATCAATTCAGTTTTATTTTGAATTTTCTTTTTTTCAATCAACCTTAGACCTACAAAATATTTTATTGTATATTTAAATATGTATTAATATGTTAGTTATTACGAAAAATTATTAATAACAAAATAACAAATTTTTATTAAATACTTACATTTTTTAGAAAAAATAAACCAACTGATTATAATACATATAACATGAATCTTTACACTGCAAAATAAAACTATCTAACTACTTTTTCTATTAACATTTAATTTCAGTTTTAAGTGCGGGAGTTCCCCAAATTAGAATTGAAACTAGTATTACTGTATAACAATTAATAGGGTTGGGTTTTTCAATTTAAAATGAAGCAAGATGTAAAAGATATAAAACAAAATCTATTTAAAAATATAAAATACGCTTTTTAATCGAAATATTTAAGTTTTTTTTTTTAATAGAAAGAAGTATAAATAAGTATTTTCTACTAAAAAAACACAAAAATAGACATATTTTATTTTAAAAACACATTTCTCAACTGCTAAAAAATGTTGAACCTAGCTGAATCAATTACAAATTTTCCATTGATAAAAACTATCAAAAATATTGTTTGAAAAAATTTTCCCGATACCAATTTTTAGTTGCTAATTGACACAGTTCACAATATGTCAATTATTAATTGACAATTGGTAGTAACGATACCAAATTAAATAATGAATTGATGGCTATCAATTTTCAATTGATGATGTTCCCGATAAGGCCCAAATATTTTCATTATGTGTTACTTTTGACATTCTATATAATAATATTGCTATCCAATCTCTAAATTACAAATTTAGATTTAATGATAGAGTTAGACAAACAAGATACACGAAATTTTTAGTGGAATATAAACACAGTACAGAATACGGAAGAAATGAACCGATAATAAGAATGTTGGATTACATTCAATAAAATTAGTTATCTCTATTCTTCAACATTTTCGAGAAATACCTTCAAAAACACTTACCATCAACACTTTTTCAATTTACTGACCTCAGACAATTAATTCTAACCAATTCATAAATATACTTTTCATAAATTTATTCAAATGTATAATTTTTTTTCTTTTTTTTTGTATTAAGTTTCACAAAAAGGTTTTTGTAATTTAATTTCATAATTATGTTCATACATTCATAATTCTACATTAAGTATTTAAAGCATATTTTGATTATGTCATTAAGAATTATAATGTTTACTTAATAATTTAAGTTTTTAAGTAGGTAATCAAATTTTGTATTGTATAACTTCTATTTTTTAAGTCTGAAATATATTTTTAATATTATACATATTAATTAGTCATTAAGAACTGCAATCATATTTTCAATATCAATGTTATAATGTCTGTTATTTTTTGTCTTTTTTTTTTTTTAAATATGTACATACCTTGTTTTGGCAATTAAAATAAAATAAAATAAAAAAAAGAAAAACAAAAAATAAGTGAACTGGAGAATTACTTTATAAAATGTTTGAATTAAAATACAAAAAAATATTTTAAAATATACTTAATTTAAAATTGTAAACTTTTAATGGAAATAAATTGGTTTAATCATAAAATTAGATTTTATTGTGTTTGACACTGAAAAAAAAGCTGCTAACGGGTAGCCCCAAACTCGTACTATATTTAACAGCCTTTTTATTTGTATTTTTATAAGGCTGTTTGCCCGTAGAGGGGCAGTAACTTGGTTTAGAATACTTCATTTATCTGAGGGGGGTTAAGGGTGCAAACTGGTCCCATATTTGAGAAGTTCTAATATATTCTACCTAATTTTCAAGTTTGAGTGTATTTTAAAATCTCTTGACCTTATCACAATTTGGGGCTTATCCCGGATAAATGGAAACAGGTCAGAGTAGTGTTCATACCCAAGGCCGGCAAAAGTAGTCACGTCCATGCGAAGGACTTTCGGCCTATAAGCCTGTCATCCTTCCTTCTAAAAATCTTAGAAAGATTGATCGACATCCATATCCGCTGCAACTTAGATAAAAATCTGTTGTCAGCCTCTCAACATGCTTACTGTAAAGGGAAGTGCGTGGATACTGCACTTCACACTTTGACAAGCTCGATTGAAAGATCTTTAAATTGCAAAGAGTATACTCTTGCAGCTTTTATAGACATTGAGGGAGCGTTTAATAACGTCAATCAGGCTGCAATTGTGGACGCACTCATAAGCCTAGGAGTTGAACCGGAGCTAAGAGCACTGATAGCTAACATGCTAAATAGCAGGGCCATCAGTGCCAACTTTAGCAACGCTTCAGCAAAAAGGTTTGTGAAAAGAGGGACTCCGCAAGGAGGGGTGCTATCTCACCTTCTTTGGAATATGGTAGTAAATAAACTGCTTAAAATCCTGGAAGAGGTGGGCTGCACAACTATCGCCTACGCGGACGATATTGCTGTCGTGGTCAGTGGCAAGTTTCCAGACAGTCTCAGGGACGTTTTGCAACTTGCACTAAAAAAAATCACAACATGGGCTACAGACTGTGGACTGTCAATAAATCCACAGAAAACAGAACTGGTCCTTTTTACAAGGAAATTAAAAATTCCTAAAATAAAACCGCCATCGTTAAATGGCTGCACTCTTACCTTTGGCGAAACGGCGAAATTTCTGGGTCTAACTCTAGACAGGAAGTTAAGCTGGAAGGCTAACATCTTAGAAAGAGTAAAGAAGGCCTCAATAGCACTCTACTCGTGTAAAAAAGCCATTGGTAGGAAATGGGGGCTTCAGCCATACATGACTTACTAGCTATACACATCCGTAGTAAGACCCATTCTTATGTACGGAGTCCTAGTATGGTGGAAGGCTATCGATAAAGAGGTCAACCGCAAAGCAATCTCTAGGGTCCAAAGAACTGCCACACTATGTATTAGTGGCTCTTTAATAACAACCCCTTCTGCGGCATTAGACATCATGCTTAATCTGATGCGTGTAGAATATTATAGTAAATTTGCAGCCGCAAACACAGCTGTGAGATTAAAAGCTACATCCCAGTTGATCAATTCACGAGAAGGTCACTCGGATATCATAAACCAATTCAAGTCCACTCCCGCCTTGGTGGACTACACGTCCCCCACTTACTTCTTCTGGAAATCTCATGTGACGAGCATACCAAGCCGTGAGAGTTGGAGCTCGAACACAGTGATGACCTTCGAAGGAGTACAATTCTACACGGATGGTTCAAAAATGAACAGCAGTGTAGGATGCGGGGTCTTCTCAGATAATCTGAATATCAGTCATAATTTCCGATTACCAGACCATTGTAGCGTCTTCCAAGCGGAAATTATGGCAACTCAAGAAGCCTTGATTCTACTGAATAGAAACGTTTTGACTGTGAAGAAAGTACGTATTCTGTCAGACAGTCAGGCTGGTCAGTCAGACAATTATTATTTGCTCTAGATTCTAGAACATATCAAATAATATTCGTATTCAGATATTTTAAGGCGGACCCACTGAACTTAAGAACATTTTCATGATACATAGACATCATTTGACAACTTCTTTATGTTGCATCAAATTTTATCAATATTTTCGTGTTTCAACATTTTAGAGCAACATTTTCATGATACATTGACATCATTTGACAACTTTTTAATGTTGCATGAAAGATCAGCAACATTTTCCAGCAACATTTTCATCATTCAACATTTTAGCATTATATCGCAAGAGTAATTTTTGATTTACTCAAGTTACTTGATTTTAACTTGATTCAAATTGTATTACAATATTGGGTGCTCCAGAACATATCGAATAATATTCGTATTCGGGTATTTTAAGGCGGATCCACTGAAGCTACAGACTTCAAATATTATGTCTTGATGCAGGAACGTAACACCAACCATTACACAAATTTAATTGAAATCCGAGCCTTTTTTTTTATCTGACTACATAGTTTCTTAGAATAAATCATATTTTATTCGAAAATTATGAGGGGTTCCACTACAGTTTCCGACTTCAACGTTTTTTACAGAGGTCCTGATCACAACCAAATTTTATTCTAATCAGAGAAGAATTACATTAGCTATGCTGATAACAAGTTTCTGCGAACCCGGACGCGGAGTTATGAAAAAAAAATTTCTATACCCTTAAAAATGTTCAGAAAATGAATTTCACCGAAATCTATTTTTTTTTGTTTCTGAAAACCCATCATAACACTCATAGTATTTATACCAGAAGTAATATTAATTTCTTAATTATTTTAAAAATTGGTTTTATATATATAAAATTTATATATTTATATATATACTAGCTGTTGGCTCGTCATACAGTGACGGAATTAATAAAATTATGGTAGATTTATTTTTTATATATGTACTTACATATTTGTTTTTGCAATTTTGGAATGTATAATTTCTACTTTTCCAAATAATGCAGTAAATGAAAAGAAGAAAGTCGTTATTTGTATGAGATTTTGTTTTCCTCCTTTTTTCTTTTTTTTTCCCGAATTTTATGTTTCTATACAATATATGCTATTGCTATATATATAGTTTGAATATAAATCATATTCAAATATATGAATAATATACAATATTATATTTATAGAGCTATGTAGTGTTAAGTATCCATAGCTGCATATTTTTGTTTATGTTTCTTTTCTATACAATATATTCTATTATTATACAGTATACACATACATTTATACATAGTTTGCATATGAATGATATATATTATATAGTTGTATTTATAGAGTTATCTATTTACGTATTTTTTGTTTTATGTTTTTTTTTTTTGGTTTTTTTCTGTTTTGTGTAAGAATGAAACAAAACAAACACTAAAACCATACCATACAAATAATATATGTCATATCATATATTACAGACAAATTAAGTATGGAAGTACATTTTGTAAAAATAAATTAAGCTAAAAAATTTCTGGACCGATTAATTGTATATAGAAATTTGCTATTATTGGAATGAATATTAGTATTAGTGATTATTCTAATAAAAATTCATAGCTTCCATTAAGGTAATATAATATGAAAAATTATTTGTATTTTTACTTTAAAAATTGAATTAAATTGTAAACCTGTAAAAAACAAGTTACAAAAATGTACATTGTATATACATATTGTGTAGGTATGTAATTTTGAAAATTTTTTGAAAATAAAATTTAATGGTACCTAGATCTTTAAAAATTATAATAGGTAAATGTGCAAAATAGTTTTCTTGCAATTTACAAAATTATTTGCTGAAGTTTGCATCCAAATTAATATTATAATTTATACCTATGTAAGTATATTATGTATGCTTCATAAATTCTAAAATTCAATAATATTGCACTTTTTTCATTCAATCCGTCCGTCCGTCCGTCCGTCAGCACGCTAACTCAAAAACTAAGAAAGCTAGAATCTTGAAATTTACACAAAATATTCTGGGAGTAATTTGTAGGTTCCCTATTTTTTTTGGTTGAGTTTGGACCAAAACTTAGGGTAGCTCTCGAACACCTAACTTTTAGATCCCCACATTTTTTTTGAAATAGAGCTATGAAATTTTAACTGCTGATAGATCTCACAAAAATATTAATTTTATTTTTAATAACTTTTTTATGTAGCCCCACCCGTTACGGAGCTACAGCTCCCCAAAGGTTCATAAAAGCTCTATATTTAAATTGTTATAGCACAAGTTGTATAAGGTATATCTTCATTTTGAAAACTCCAAACGATTACTACTTTCATTAGCTTTAAAAGTATGTATACAATCAATATATATTTGTGGCATACGGTGTCTTAATTTACCGTTATGCGAAAGTCAAATTTTGCAAAATTCTTTAACCCTTCTATCTTCTAAACGGTTTAAGTTGGAAACTTGAAATTTTGACAGAAGTTAGATTTTTAAAAATAAGTTTGAGTCATTTCAGAAATTTTTTTTGTATCACCCCCCGTTTAGGAGCTGTAAGGGGTCAAAAACTGAAAATTTCCTATTTTTAAACACCTGTAACTTGAACACCTGTTAACATTTTTTTGAAGTAATACACAAAAATTAAAGCTTCAACATTATACTCTTATTTCTGTTAACAACTTTTTTTAATAATATTTAATAATTTATAAATGACGAAAGTGTTACTTGATTTTTTCAAATTTTCTAACAAATTTCTTCAACAAATTTTTTGCATTTGTTTTACTCGATAATTTGAAATTGTTGAGGATATAATGCGTAGTACAAAAAAATGTAAATAAATAAACAACATAACGGTTGCTTGAAGAATTTTTATTTATATGATATTAATATATATACATACTTATATAATATCATGTTTATTTACATTCGTATATGTCACTAGTGAATGAATGATAAGAGTATAGATGTATATTATATAGTGCCGTATTTACATACATATATGTATTTTATTGTACTTATAAGAAATTATTCTGTCAATGGAATATTTAAATATAATATAATATAATATTTAAAATTATATTTACTATTTTGTACTAAGTAAATTTAATATACATTTACCGCTTAGTATTAAATGGTACTATAGAATATTTGAAAAAGTTTTGGATTAATAATCGTTATGTGGAAGGTTAGAATCTGCTTTTGAAGAATGTACATATAAACATATAGTTTGAATATATGTACAACCCATAGTACTAGAAATTATAAAATTCACCCAAATTATTTTAAAATACTAAAATATTAAAAAAATAATATTGTAAGCAGAGTGACAGGCTGTGAACATACTAACGGTTCGTACGGGTATCTAAGAGTTGACAAAGTCAACTGTATTCTTCCTCGTTTTTTCTTAAAATTTGTTAAAAATTAGAAATCTGATTGCTGAAAATAGAAATGTTTGAAAATAACTGTTCAATAAAAGGTCTATTTACGATTTAATTGAAATATGTGGCAAAATTCAAAGAATACTATAAAATTTCGCCAGTCCTTAAATTTTATTTTTAATAAGATTTCGAACTTACTTAAATTTTTTTAAAATGTCCTATCATGTTCCATATCGTTAGAAATAAATAAAAAGTTTTCATTACTTTCATCATCCAAATAAATTGGAATATCATCTAATTCCTTACTAATTGGTTCATTAGTGATAATAAAATTATGTAAAACTACACAAGCACCAATTATATATTTAATATCCGTTAAAGATTTGCATTTGATTAATTCTAATATCTGAATTTTGATTTTAAAATTCCAAAGAATTGTTCTATGCAAACACGCATAGAGCTCAAATGTATATTATATTTCTTTTCCTTTGCTGATAAGTTTCCATAATCTTTAAACGAAATTAGCTAATATTTATGTAACGGATATGCTAAGTCTCCTACGACATATGCATTGCTTGGAAGAATTATCTCATCTTTTTCAAAAGCTTGTCCTGTAGGACTGTTCTTCCAAACACATGCATCGTGGGCTCGAATAATATCTATCAGATATTATTCGATAACAGCCTTTGTTACTTAACTACCAAATTGTAATGTACAATGTGTGCTCTAAAGACATTGCAGGTTTCTTAATTGATTTATATTGTGGCTGTAGTTCTGTGAATAATTTCTAAAAATGTAAAAAAGTCAATATAAAACTCAAAATAAAATTATTTGAAAACAGGTAAATAAAATAATTACCGAAAAACAATCTTTTCCCATTCTAAAATGTGAATAAAATACGTCTTGTGACATCAATTTCATTACGTCTCCGCAATTTTCTATTTTAGGTAAAGAATGTCTAACTTGTTTTTTTAAATTGAGCAACATTAAAAATGTTTTCTTTCTTTTTCTTTCAAAATATTTTTTAACATTTCTGTTATCAGAACTACAAATTAAAATATTTAAAAATTAGTCTTTGAAAATTTTCAACAATACTGACATGTTTTTTCATTTTTATTTCCACTAAGTAATTAAAAAAATAAAATACGAAATACATAAACATACTAGCTTGCTTTGACAAAAAAAATATGTAGCGGTCGTTTTTTAAGTTCTTCAAATATTACAAAAAAGCTTTAGTAGTAAGTTTTTTTAATTAGTTGTAGTTTTTGAATTTTTTTAAATATTGCAAAAAAGCTTCTACAGTTATAAGTTAGAATTTAGAGTACATACTGAATTATCGAAAAAGCCGATATATTGCGATCTATTTTAAAGAGAAATTTAATTCTAAAAACTGGGTTATTATCACAAGCCTGAATTTCACTTGCCTGTATTTCATTTTCTTGCATTTCATATTAAACATAAATACATATAGATAAATATTCTGTAAAAGGCTTACAACTTTGATTTTGAATTCACTAAAATCCCTCCTTTCAGATTCTCACATATACATATGTAAATATAAATATTCTGGAAGAAACGTATAGACCTGTTTTTGAATCCAACTAAACTTTCTTCTACTACAGAATCTCGCAAATAGATTCTTATATAAGTTAAGACACCTGTACATGCATTAATTAAAACATATAAAAAACCAGACGCTTTGTCAGCAGATTTATAATTTCAATAATTTTAATTTTAAGAATGTTTCAACAATTTTACTTTAAATATCACAATATTTTAATAATTTTAATTTTAATTATTTCTCACGGGAAATAAAAATTTCAAAATAATGTAAAATTATTATATCAGCATATTTTATAATATAAATTAGCTGTTAGATATTAGTTAAGTTACAGTTTAAATTTGTCAATCAAATAATAATTAATAAAGTAGTCTTTAGTCCAAATAATTATTTTTTTAAAAAAAATGTATATTAAAATTCTTAACTGGCGACCGTGACAGGACTCCAGAGAAAAACCAGGAATATCCAAAAATATGGAAAACGCAATAGAAGAAATTAAAGAATCTCTTAGACAACTAACTGGTGCAAGTAATGCCCAACTCGAACTTATTAGAAACTTAACAGCTCGCCTAGAAAATATTGTAGTAAGATTAAATCAACAAGCAGTGCAAGCAGCACAAGCAGCAGCTAACAATGACGCACGATTACAGCGTCCAAGAAATTAACAAGACTTAAAAGATATGTGAAAGTTACCAGATGCAGTAAAAGTTATAGTTATAGTTATAGTTATAGTTAAAGTTATAGTTAAGTTATAAACATACGATGGTAACCCCTTACATTATGTATCTTGGGTACATAATTTTGAAAGCATTTTGCAAGACTACGAAATAATCAGAAATAAACCTATATACAGGTCTATCTTACAAAACATTCGAAGAAAGGTACGATGAAATGCAGACTCATCCTTAATATCATACAACATTTTGGGAGACAGGTGGGAAGATATCAAAAACTGTCTGTACCTGCACTACGCAGACAAACGAGATTAATGATCTTTGGAACACCAATTATCAAACCTTCACCAAATAAATCACTCAATAGATGAATTCTTTGCTATTGTAAACAACCAATTGTCACTAATTATAAATAAAATAAAAACCGAAAATTGCAACGCAGATATAATCAAAATTAGCACCAAACGCAATACCAACAAACAAGACGTTCAAAATTAAATCAGCAGAAGGAGATATAGAAATAACAAAGAAAATAGGGGTAAGATTTTTTGAATGTATTGAGAACAACTTAAAAACAGAATTCTTTGTACTACCTGGTTTAAAAAGTTTCGATGGAATTATAGGCGACGAGACTCTCAAAGAACTCGAAGCAGTAATCAACCGGAAAAATCACACGCTTACAATAGCTCCTGGAATAAAAATACCACTAAAAGAGAACCGATCTCTCCAAGTCAACAGAATCGAAATTCGAGATCACCACTTGGCTGATAACACAAAAAATTAATAAATCAATACAATGACATAAAGAAATCATATACATTGAGTATTTACACCGAACAAATTTTTTAAACCATTTCTGCACAAAATATAGAACCCCGAAATCTGTTTTGTTGCAGATTAACATATTTTGAACAAAAAATTTGTACAGAAATTTATTTGCAGCTTATAAAAAAAATGAAATGTATTATTTTCTTATTTATACTATTTCATAATTGTAGTGGTATGGTAGTGGTAATATTATTTTTTATTCGTATTCATTCTTATTTGTTTGTACGTATGTTTATTAGATTTGAAATGATTAGAATTTGAATGTTTAATAATTTTTGGCTGGCATATAGAAAGCGTATTAATTAGCGTATGTGTGGGTTTAGCAAAATTAAAAATAATTTTATTATGCATATATAAGAACATAACGTATTGAAGTAGGTAAATAAATAAAAAATTAGATAAGTGATAATAAGTGACTTTTATTAAATATTTTGTTTTAATAAATAAACTTAAGGTAATAAGGGAACAAATCAATGTTAAATTATAGATTCACTGAAATAAAAGTTTCTTTTCCTACTTAGAGTAAATATATAGTCATGATATACCTAGTACTAGTAAAAGTAAATAATTTTTAAAATTTTTGCAAAAATTAATAAAAAAATCAAATTTTATTAAATAATTTTCTTTTTAATATTAGTACCTAAATGTTGGAATAGCTAATATTAGAATAGGAATATTAGTACAGTACCTAAATAGGGAAACAAAATATAACAAAAAATATAACAAAAGCACATAAAATTAATTAAAAAAAATGTTTTATTGCTTAAAATTAAAGAATAGAAGGAAAACTTTAGAAGGGAAAAAGCCACATGGAAAATTGTAAAATATAGTCTGATAGTATTAATTTTTCAAATGGCATAAAAAATACTTTTTATTAGTACATTTACAAAAAAATAAAAATTCAAAATTTATGTAAACAAATTTTACAAAAAAATATAAATATTTACAAAATTATTTATAAAATTATAACTAAGCATAATAAACTACTTTAACATTTAAAAAAATTTAACATAAAAATATAATAAATCATTTTAACAATATATATAGGTAATATATATAACGAAATTTTCATGAAAAAAAAAAAAAAATTTAAGTTATTAATCCATTACAAATCAAGAAAAAGTTTAAAAAAATATTTATTCAAAAATTGCAGACCATGTGAGACAAAATTTCTACTATATATATTTAGTTTTGAATTATTTTTGACTATTTTTTTGTCTTTCCCTCTTGGATTGCTTAGCTTTTTGTTCTTCCTCAATTATTAATTTTTCTTTTAACCATTTGGTTTCTTTTTTTAATAACAAATCGATTAGTATTTCTAAAAACTTAATTTCATGCGTAAAGTATTTTTCATTTTCGTTGAACTACGTAGAATATTTATCCGATTTATTAGTAGCTTCCAAACAACAATATAAAATGTTCTTTTAAGTTCTTTTGATGAAAGTTTTGAGAAAAAAAGTGATCAAATATATTGATTTGAAATTGGGTCAATTTCAAAAAAGCATATCTTTCCAAATTTATTTGAAAGAATGAATGTTAAATTAGCAAGTCAGGTTCTTAGTCACTCAATTGCTGCTGCTATTCGGACATTAGTTTCAACAAATAAATTTGTTACTCGAAAAAATTGTGCTTTAGCAACCGCTGATTTCGTATTTAAAATTAATAGGTTATTCGATTGTCTTAATAGCAAACAATTATATGATAAAAACCCATACCATGTAACTTTACAATCAAACAATCAAATATTTCAGTACATAATAGAAATGATAGAGTATTTTAATAATATAAAACCAATGTCTTCTCCAAAAATTTATTGTATTGAAGGTATGGTTCAAACTTTAACAGGCATTATAGAGTTCTTAAACGAGTGTTCTTATTTGCTGTTGTCTCGCCTTAATCAAGATGCTTTAGAAAATTTGTTTTCATTAATACGTTATAGAAACGGTTGTAATAATAACCCATCTGTCTCTGAATTCAGTAATATCTTAGCGAAAATTATGTCTGTAAAATTAATTAACTTTAAAATTGAACACTCGAATGGTGAGGAAGATAATGATGAATTTCTTCCAAAAGATATAGTAAATTATGAATTAGAAGAATATAGCTCAGGTATAAATGAAGAAGAAGTTGAAATTGAACAAATTGATGATAATATTACTAACGTTGTCATCAATTATTTAGGAGAAAATTTAGAAAAAGCAGAAAGGAGTGTTGTTTCGAATAACGCACAAAGGTTATATCATTTTTAAAATGATGAAAAAAATTTCTTGTGTGTCGTGTGTCGTCGTGAACGATTTAATTTTTAAGACTTCTGAAAGCCCTTTATTACTTGAGTCGGAACAATTTATTTTTCAAAAAAACTACAAAAATGACTCAGATATTGTCCATTTAAAAACGCCAACAGATTATAGGGTCAATTTGTTTGAATTGACCCTATTTCAAATCAATTTTGACACTTTATATTGTTGTTTGGTAGCTACTAATAAATCGGATAAATATTCTACGTGGTTCAACGAAAATGAAAAATGCTTTCCGCATAAAATTAAGTTTTTAGAATTACTAATCGATTTGTTATTAAAAAAAGAAACCAAATGGTTAAAGCAAAAATTAATAATTGAGGAAGAAAAAGCTAAGGAATCCAAGAGGGAAAGACAAAAAAATAGTCAAAAATAATTCAAAACTAAATATATGTATATAGTAGAAATTTTGTCTCACATAGTTTGCTATTTTTGAATAAATATTTTTTTAAACTTTTTCTTGATTTGTAATGGATGAATAACTTTAATTTTTATTTTTCATGAAAATTTCGTTAAAAATCAATGCATGAGATTATTAATTTAAGTTAAATACCTATATATATTGTTAAAATGATTTATTATGTTTTTATGTTAAATTTTTTTAAATGTTAAAAGTAGTTTATCATTAGTTATAATTTTGTAAATAATTTTGTAAATAGTTTTTTATATTTTCTTGTAAAATTTGTTTACATAAATTTTGAATTTTTATTTTTTTGTAAATGTACTAATAAAAAGGGTTTTTTATGCCATTTGGAAAATTAATACTATCAGACTATATTTTACAATTTTCCATGTGGCTTTTTCCCTTCTAAAGTTTTCCTTCTATTCTTTAATTTTAAGCAATAAAACATTTTTTTTAATTAATTTTATGTGCTTTTGTTATATTTTGATTCCGTATTTAGGTACTGTACTAATATTCCTATTCTAATATTAGCTATTCCAACATTTAGGTACTAATATTAAAAAAAAAATTGTTAAATAAAATTTGATTTTTTATTAATTTTTGCAAAAGTTTTAAAAATTATTTACTTTTACTAGTACTAGGTATATCATGACTATATATTTACTTTAAGTAGGAAAAGAAACTTTTATTTCAGTGAATCTATAATTTAACATTGATTTGCTTCCTTATTTCCTTAAGTTTATTTATTAAAACAAAATATTTAATAAAAGTCACTTATTATCACTTATCTAATTTTTTATTTATTTACCTACTTCAATACGTTATGTTCTTATACATGCATAATAAAATTATTTTTAATTTTACTAAACACACACATACGCTATTTAATACGCCAGCTAAAAATTATTAAACATTCAAATTCTAATCATTTCAAATCAAATAAACATACGTACAAACAAATAAGAATGAATACGAATAAAAAAAAATATTACCACTACCATACCATTACAATTATAAAATAGTATAAATAAGAAAAGAATACATTTCATTTTTTTATAAGCTGCAAATAAATTTCTGTATAAATTTTTTGTTCAAAATATGTTAATCTGCAACAAAACAGAATTTCGGGGTTCTATATTTTGTGCAGAAATGGTTTAAAAAATTTGTTCGGTGTAAATACTCAATGTATATGATTTCTTTATGACAATGCGCTTTTCGGTTCAATCAACAATCAAGAAACCATCGACACATCTGTAGAAGCTGAAATTAAAACTACAACTGATGAACCTATCTACAGTAAAGTTTAACCATATCCTGTCCATATGAGAGCGGAAGTAGAAAAGCAAATAAATCAAATGCTTCAAGATGAAATAATAAGACCTTCAAAAGGTCCATATAACTCGCCCATATTAATCGTAGAAAAGAACATGGATGCTTCAGGTTTAAAAAAATATCGACTTGTAATAGATTTCAAAACGTTAAATGCAGTTACAGTTTCGGGTACTTATCCTATTCCGGATACAACATCAACAATAGCTAGTTTGGGAAACTCTAAGTTTTACACAACTATCGATTTAACATCTGGATGTCACCAGATAAGGGTGAAATCAAAAGGCATTCCAAAAACCGTATTTTCCATTTAGTGTGGAGATTACCTTTTTTGAGATTACCTTTTGAACTGAAGAACGCGCCCGCGATCTTCCAACGTATGATCGACGATGTACTCAAAGAATATATCGAAAATATTTTCTACGTATACATCGACGACGTGATTATCTTTGGTGGTAAAAATGAGGAAGAACATCTTCAAAATATTGAAAAGGTATTTAACAAATTACAAACAGCAAATCTAAAAGTCAATCTTGATAAAACAGAATTTCTCAAGGAAGAAGTGAGTTTCTCGCATACATCATAACAAGCCAAGGTATTAAACCAGATCCAACAAAAATTCAGGCGATTCAAAAAATTCGTTCTCCCGAAAATCTCATGCAACTCAAATCGTTTTTACGATTAGCATCCTATTATAGACGATTTATCAGGGATTTCGCAAAAATTGCTAAATCTCTAACCAACTTGACGAGAGGGGAAAATTATCAAAGTAAATCAAACCAGTCAAAGAATATAAAAATAAGGTTTAAAGAAGAGGAGTTCACTGCCTTTCGAAATTTGAAGGAATTATTATCATCATCTGAACATCTTATATTTCCGGACTTTGATAAATATTTTAATCTGACGACAGACGCCTGAAATGAAGCAATAGGAGCCGTCCTATCCCAGGGTGAAATGAGCAAAGATAGACCCATAACGTTCATATCAAGATCTTTCAATAACACAGGAAAATTAAGCAACCAACGAGAGAGAAATGCTTGCAATTATATGGGCACTGAACAAATTACGCAACTACCTATATGGCGCAAAGAAGATTAAGATAGTAACCGACCATCAACCATTAACATTTACCCTGAGCAACAGCGATAACAACGCTAAATTAAAACGTTGGAAATCACGGCTTGAAGAGTACAACTGTGAGCTCATATATAAGCCCGGATGCACAAATAAAGTGGCAGATGCACTATCCAGACTGAAACTGGAGGCAAATTTGTTATCAATCCCAGAAAGGGAACATGAAGATTCTTCAACCGATACAGCATCTGAAATGGGTCAAAACAACCAAAATATCATCAATGGCAACAGCCCACAGCGCGGAAGATTATAATTCTGATATTATACCACATCATGAAGGACCGATTAACGTTTTTCGAAACCAATTGGTAATATCAGTAAGAAATGGAGTCACACCACATAAAGAATCACATCCCAATTTCAACAGACATTATATTAGTTTTATGGAAATTACTAGATTTGAACTTATAAGGGTTCTAAAGGAAAAACTGTCATATTTCGTTATAAATGGAATACAAATTCCTGAAAACTACATCCAAACATTGCAGGACATTTATAGAGAACACTTTCGTTGATATAAAATCAGAATCACCCAACAAGTCGTAACAGATATTCGCAACGAAGAAAATATATTTAATATCATAAAAGACGAGCATAAAATAGCACATCATAATTCGATTATCCTTCGGCCTGTATAGTCGTATATATATATATAACTGCTCTACTAATAATAATAATAATTATAAAAGGGAAAACACTAACAGTAACTGTGTAATTCTCCAACTTACTACAATAGCTAAAAGGAGCAGTAACTGTATTTCAAATGATGAAGATATTCATCATAAAAAACAAATAATGGATCCAAATTATTCAAATAAGTTCAAGCCTTTAAGTCAAATAAAGGATACCGATAGTGTGCATGATGAAATGCATGAACCACAAGAGACGAAACCTAAGGAAATTAAACCTCCACCGATTAATATTATTGGCAAATCCAATAAGGAAATCAGTAATCACATGGAAACACTAAAATTTAAAAATTATTTTATAAAAAACACTGTGTCTACACTAAAATTATAACAAATTCCATTGAAAATTTCAAAACTTTATTTGGAGCACTGTCTGATTTCAATAAAAAACAAACGGATCAAAATAGAGTGTGGAGATTTTTTACACACACAAATCGTGCAGATAAACCCATAATATTTGTTCTATATGGCCTTGATTCATCTACTCAATCAGAGGAAGTTTCTACAGCAATTGCTCTGGAGAGTATTAGCTGTATTGAAGTCAAACCAATGCAAATGAAAACATCGCGATATTTCCAGCATCAAAATTTTATTATCCACATTAAAAAAATACAATTAAATTAGCGGAAATTAGATCTCGTATTAAAGCCTTTTTTAACAGAGTCATCAAATGGGATTATTATACTTACAGGAAGAGTGGTCACATATTATGTTACAACTGCCAAACCTATGGTCACGGTGCGTCTTTTTGCCATCTTAATACAATATGTCGAATTTGTGCATACAATATGTGGACCGAATAGAGAAAAATGTGAAGAAGTAAATAAACCGACCGATCAACTAAAATTGAAATGTGCCAACTGTAAAGGTCCATAAAAAACTAATTTCTCGCTTTGCCCTGAAAAGATTAAATACAACCAAATTATACAGTCAATTAAGGAAAAAAATAATACAAAAAACCAGAATATCAGAAAACCACGTTTTGACAACATTAACACAAACGATGTATCAGCCTTTCCTTTTCTTCCAAATACAACTAAGAATTCTACAACACAAAAGAGAACACCTAATTACAGCTTATTCACAAACATGCGAACATCAAATGATCTCTCATACGCAAGTATTTTACAATCAACTAAATCAAATAACAATAGTTTAAGTAATAATTGTAAATGTAAATGTAAATAACAATTTGTTCTCGTATAATGAGTTGCTCTCAATCTCACAAGAGGTTTTAAACAAACTTTCAAGCTGCAAAACTAAACTAGAACAAATCAATATATTATTCGAAATCACCTTAAAATATGTATGTAATAATGTCAATAATTAATTACAACAATATTAAAGTTTTATATTGGAATGCCAGAAGCATCTGCAATAAAAAAATTTAATTTCTAAGTTTACTGAGAAAATATAAAATAGATATAGCAGTTCTCACTGAAAATTGGTTAAAAAATAGTTCTTTTTCCGATGCTCTATTTGATGTATATGTATGTAACAGGACATATGCAAGGGGAGGAGGTGTAACGATTTTAGTTAGGAAAAATATCAAACACACACTATTGTCAAAGATGAAAACGAAAGTTTTCGAAACTATATCTGTAAAGATTGAAACCAACTTAGGTGAAATTTCAATAATAGGAGCTTATTTCCGCGGTTGAAATAGCAATAAACAATTATTAAATGATTTTAATAATGATGTAAATTTATTTAACAATTTACAAAATAATTATTGTATTATAGGTGACTTTAACTGCAGACATTCAGCTTGGAACTGTCTTACAAATAATATTTGGGGTAAAACTTTGCATAAAAAACTTCACCACAGTAATTTTCAACTATTATATCCACCATCTCCAACTTATGTTCCAATAAACCAAAGACACAAACCATCAACATTAGATTTAATTCTCACGAATATTAGTAATTATTTAGATAGTCCAATTACCATAAATGAATTAAACTCAGATCACCTTGCGGTAGTTTTTATTATTAACCAATCTTTTTTTAATAAAGAACTTCCTAAAACATTTTTATTTAAAAAAAACAAACTGAAAGACATTTAACAAAATTCTTAAAAGAAAATTAACCACGTTAGTATTTCCTGAATCAGCATATCACACTGAAATCGATACTATTATTGAAAATTTTCCCATATCCAATAGCGACATTAATACTACTATTATGGTTGAAAGTTCTATCATCTCACTAAATGCAGACATTAGCTACAACAATTGTCCAAGCTTTTCTGTAAATGACGTTTTAAAAATAACCCAATCATTAAAAACGAGAAAAGCTGCCGGACAAGATAAGATACTCAACACTGTGCTTAAAAATCTTTCAAAATCAAATTGCAAAATTCTCAATAAGATTTTCAAAGAATGCCTGAAACTAGGCTATTTTCCCAGAAGTTGGAAAATAGCTATAGTGGCTTTCCACTATATATTCCCAAAATGGATAAAGATGCTTCCAAAATTGAAAGTTACCGTCCAATCAGTCTACTAAATACAACCGGTAAGATATTTGAAAAACTTCTAAAAAATAAAATCGAAAATTTTTTGGAAGATTCAAATATCCTTTTAAATGAACAATTCGATTTCAGAAGGAAGCATAATACTACGAAACAAATCTGCAGAATAAAGAAAATAATCAAAAAAGAACTTGATAATAAAAATTCAGTGGGAATGATAACGTTAGATATTGAAAAAGCCTTTGACTCTGTTTGGCATAAGGCGTTAATCCATAAAATGATAAGCTATAGAATCCCTAAATACCTAACCAAAACTATTCACAGTTCCTTAAATGATAGAACTTTTGCGGTTAAAATCGGTTCAATCCAATCGGACAACAAAAGAATTAGCGCAGGTATACCCAAGGCTCCGCGCTATCACCAGTTCTCTTTAACATTTACTTTTCAGACATCCCAAAACCCCCGAATTGTGAAATTGCTTTGTATGCAGACGACACCGCGGTATTAGCATCCTCGCCAAACTCTGCCGATATTATTAGGTATTTAGAGAATGGTTTCTCCAGAATCAGAGACTATCACTATAAGTGGAAAATTAAAATTAACGGTGAGAAAACAAAAACGATCTTCTTTACCAGAAAAAGAAAACCAAGTCACTTACCAAACAGAAATTTAATACTAGATAATAATGAAATCAATTGGGAGAATGAATCCATCAAATATCTAGGCATTAATTTAGATAGGAAATTACTCTTCAAATGTCACATCCTTAAAATCATAAATAAGATGGACCTCTGTATCAAAGCGCTTTATCCAATTTTAAACAGAAAATCGCATCTGAGCATAGACAATAAATTATTAATATATAAAGTGATATTTAGCATCATTCTTTTCTACGCTTTTGCTGTATGGATAGATTCTGGAAAATCGCATTTACTTCTTTTACAAAGAAAGCAGAACTCCGTGCTAAAATTATTTCTAAAGAAAAACAGATGCTTTTCAACAGCAAGGTTACATGAAATCTCCAAAGTGCCTACAATTCAAGACAAAATTGATAGACTTTTTCCAATTTTTCAAGAGAACTGCTTTAACAATTCAAATCCTCTAATAAATAATATTTTCAGTATAATCTAAGTTAACTATATTATGTAAATTCTAAATTTAATAATTAGTCTATAGGTTAGTTTTAAGTATCTAGATATAAGTCGTTAAAAAATGTGTCAGTAGGTTTTTTAGCCATTTTTCCTACACCAACTAAATTTTTTAATAATAAATATTAATTTTTTTCTCTTAATTTTAAATCAAAGTTGAAAATACTCCTATTATAGTATGATCTTCTAAATTTGTAAATATTGGCTTTTTTGTACACAAAATGTTTTTTCTTGTTTTTAAGGCTTAATAAATAAATAAATAAAAAAAAAATAAAATAAAAAAATAGCACATAGAAATTGGAAAGAAAACAAGCAATAAATTTTTTAAAAATTCTTTTTCCCACAGATGGCAAGCCTAATAAAAAATATACTGCTAATTGCGACATTTGTAACATAAATAAGTACGATCGTCTTCCGAACAAACCACATCTTATGGAAACACCAATACCGAAATACCCATCTGAAATTATACACATAGATATAAAGGAAATAAAAAAGCAAAAATTCATTACATGCATAGATAAATTTGCCAAATTCACAAAATTCTTTAAAATCAAAAGCAAATCAGCATTACATATCAGGAAATAATTAATCAAAATTGTTCACTATTTCACAACACCCCGACTAAACGTAATGGATAATGCAGCAAATTTTACAAGTCCAATTGTAACGGATTATTTAAGAACTATTGGTATCGAAATTTATTTTACACCTACGCAAAGAAGTGAAGTAAACGCAGCAATCGAAAGAGTCCATTCAACTATAAAGGAAATGAAATAGCAAGGTGCTTGCAACAAGAATATAGAAATTTATCTACGAAAGAAATTGTTTATATATCAGTAGATAGATATAATAACAGCATTCATTCAGTCACTGGACAAAAACCAGCCAACATTTTTCTCGGAAGAATAGAACGAATTAATTACCAAAATTTAATCTACTTTCAGCTGAAAATTAATGAAGATTTAATAGGAAAAATCAAGAAAAATCAAGAAAAGAAAATTGAAAGAGAAAAAACCAAAAGAAAAGAACCAAGAAATTACGAAACAGGGAAAACTGTGTTCGCCCAAATTAAACAAATAAAAGGGAAAAACATACCGCTCTACAAAAAAGAAGTTGTAACAAGAAACAACAGAGTTAATAAGTTGTAATAAGATAACAACAGAATCTGGGAGCCGGATTCAGAAAGCTCACTTAAAAAATTCTGCTAACTAATATACGAATTTATCTCTTTTTAGCTTTCTACTATTGGTACCAACAAGAGCCCTACAAATTTACGAATTCAAATTACCAATAATTACAATAAAGCAAGGCTTAGGATATATTCTGAAGGGAAACTTCAAATTAATTCACGAAATAGATCTCAACATTTCCAAGGAAATTCTCACAAGAGCAACAACTGAGTTTGAACATCTCAATTAGAAAAGTCTATTTAGATCTCAGTTTTTATATCAATGCCAGAAAGTTGACGAACTCATCAAGGAGCTTACAGAAAAAACAAGGCAAAAACGCTCCATAAACTGGTTAGGTAGCGCTTGGAAATGGAGCGCAGGCAAACCAGACGCTGATGATTGGAACACATTGCTAAAACACCACAATGAGCTAACTCAAAACAATAGCAAGCAAAATGATATTAATCACATTTTGATTAATACCACCGAAAAATGATTAAATGAATATAACGAGATCACACGGCAATTGAACGATGATTCTAGCATTGAATTTCGACAGTCAATCTTCAATAAAATAAGTATCATCAAAGAGGAAGCGAAAGAAATTGTCAAAGCAATACTAGTATTCGTGTTTACTATAATGTGTAAAAACTATTTAGTAAAGAGATGTCGAGTTACATGCCAACAACTTTTGTAAAATTTGATTGATCTAGAGCAGTCTGTACAGGTTTCTTGCACCTCTTGGAACTTAATGAAGCTAGGGACCTGAAATCTTACAAATGATGATCAAGTTTGATGGTCACAACTTCCGCAAAATTTGGTTGCGCTGGTGCAACAGGTTCGGATATCTGCCATACAACTTCTCTTTTTAAATGAAAATAACTCAGTGTCTATTGAAGCTACCTATCTGAAATTTAGTGAAAATGTGTCGAGTTACATGCCAACAATTTTTGTAAAATTTTTGGTTTAAAGCAGCCGGTTTAGGCTTCTTGCACCTCTTGGAACTTAAGAAGCTAGGCGCCTAAAATCTTACAAATGATGATCAAGTTTTATGGCAACAACTTCTGTGAAATTTGGTTCTGCTTGTGCAATAGATTCATACAACTTCACAATTTACATAAATATATCTCTGTAGTTAACGTCAGCACTAAAACATCTGAAAGTTTTTAAAAGGTAGTCAAGTTTTATAGAAACAGGGTATATTACGTTCATACGGGTATCCCAGAGTTGACACAGTCTACTCTACTGCACTCTTCCTCATTTTTAATTTACAATTGTTTCCTTTATACCCTTATGAACGTTTGTTCAAGGGTATAATAACTTCAACGGTATAATTTATAAAAAAATTGTTTTTGTTTTCAAAAATTATTATATAATATTTATAATATTAATTCTCTTAGTTTAAAAAAAAATTTAAAATTTTTTATATAAATATAGTAATTAAATAAAAAAATATTTGTCCAATATAAAAAGGATTAAATTATATTAATTACTTATATATGAAATTTGATATTTTATTAATTATAACTTCAATTTATATAGTAAAAATAAATTGTTAAATTTAATCTTAGAAAACAGCATATACCTATCTATAATAATATTACACTAAAGTTTTTTAACCAAGCGGATTTTAACATTGCTTTTTTTAACTAATGGAATATGAGAAAATAAGAAAGAGAAATAAAGAGGACAAAATTATTATTTTTGAGACAAGATTTTTTTTTATTTTTGATTGTTTGTTGTTTTTCTTTTTTTCGGCACTTTAACAATTTACGTATAATATAACACAAATTTATTATTGTTTTTTCATTGAATGTTCTTAAGAAAAAAGAAAAGAAGAAAATAAACGAAAAAAGCGAAGCAAAGAAGAAGAATATTATAAATGTCAATGCAATCAGCAATATTATGTATGTACCTACATATGTATGTATGTAATTAAATTACTATGCCACAAAGTTACGTCTTCATATTATTTTTAATTTTTTTTGCTTGACTTCCATAATTTAATTTTACACGAAATGCGTAATGCGTTCGGAATTATAACAAAAACTGAGAATAGATTTTTCTTATTTAGAATTTAATTTTATACAATCAAACTTCTTTTTGTATTCAAAAAATTAAAAAAAAAAAAAATTTTTTTGCCAAATCCTTAAAAGAAACCTCAGAAAATAAATGCTTACATATTATACATAATACCTACTTAAGAAAAACAATTATTATGTACATTTTTCAATTTTTAAGTCATATAAGGAATGAATTATAAAACTGCAATTTCTGGTGGAGCATAATAACAATAATAGTAAATTCTAATTGACAAATGACAGATCTTTTTATTTTGTTTTTTTGGTTCTTAACCCCGTTTCAATATGAACACTTTTAAGTTTTAAAATTTTACAGAATTTTACAGATTTTATTCAACAAAAATTTGTGTTTGTGATTGTGTATTCAACAAAAACAAAACAAAGTGTTGATTCGAAAATTTTAGCAGCAACATTTTGTAAAAAATTACATTTCGTTTTTTATTTTGTTTTGTGGGTGCAAAATGAAAACTTATGTATGTATGTATGTTATTTTTTCCGCAATTGTCTAAAGATCTAAAGGACCCACAAAACTAATGAAAAAACTATAAATAAACAAACCCGTAGTAAAAAGAATGAGGGGTTGTTTATCCTAACATTTTGTTTAGTATTTGATTTTTCATAAATCTTTAACAAGTATGTATGTATGCCTCAAAATGAACAATATATCCGATGTTATAAGTACGAATTGTTGTTTTTCGATAAATTGTATTTGTCTAAACTGTTTAGTTATAGATTATATGATTTGAATGCAATATAAGATTTAATAACACATTAGCAGGGGTCCTTAATAAAAAGAATAATACAGCATTTTTTATACATATATTTTACGTATACACGCTAGTGACGCTATACTACACATTAATGCTTTCAATAAATGTTTACATAATTGCATGGATAGTGCACATCATTCTGAATTCTAGCATTTTGTAAATAATTAAACAAAGTGTTAAAAAAAAAGTGTATAATATATAAAAATAAAAAAAATTAAAAACTAATCAATAATTTTCAATTCTGATAATATTTTTAAAATATTAAAACTTTTTATTTAATATTATCGTGAATGTAAACAATTTTTTTTCAAGAATTTTGTTTGAGTTAAACTTCATAAACATACATAAAAATATATTAAAACGGGGGCTTCGGTAGTGTAGTGAGTAGGCATGTGGCGTATTAACCGAAGGAGTGTGGGTTCGATCCCTGCACAGGTCGTAAGTGTTTTTTTCTTTACATACCCCTCTTGCGATCAAATATAATGTAAATATATAGTATTTAATATAAAGAAAATAAATAATATTAGTATATAATTTAATAATAGTATAAAAACCTATAATGGCCTTTAGAAGCCGATGGTTCAATAATATTGCATTACATTTATGTATGTAATATTAATATAAATAAATAAATAAATAAATATTAAAACAAAACACGTGCTTTAATACAAAAAATACTGATTTTTTTTTGCATACTTTTTGGAGGAATAATTTATTTATTTATTTATTTATATTAATATTACATACATAAATGTAATGCAATATTATTGAACCATCGGCTACTAAAGGCCATTATGGGGCTTCGGTAGCCTAGTGGGTAGGCGTGTGGCGTATTAACCGAAGGAGCGCGGGTTCGATACCTGCACAGGTCGTAAGTGTTTTTTTGTTTACCCCCTTACGACCAAATATAATGTAAATATATAGTATATAATATAAACAAAATAAATAATATTAGTATATAATTTAATAATAGTATAAAAACCTATAATGGCCTTAGTAGCCGATGGTTCAATAATATTGCATTACATTTATGTATGTAATATTAATATAAATAAATAAATAAATAAAAGGCCATTATAGGTTTTTATACTATTATTAAATTATATACTAATATTATGTATTTTGTTTATATTATATACTATATGTACATTATATTTGGTCGTAAGGGAGGTATATAAAGAAAAAACACTTACGACCTGTGTAGGGATCGAACCCACAATCCTTCGGTTAATACGCCACACGCCTACCCACTAGGCTACCGAAGCCTTTGGAGGAATAAAAAACATGAAAATTCTTTCTAAATATTGTTCTTTTTCAAAAACATAGTGAAATTTTTCTAAAAATTTTATTTATTTTTAGCACATTTCCAAAAAAAAAATGTGAAAAGTGTGCTTATTAGTATCACTCTGTCCGTCCGTCCCTTTGTCCGTCTGTTCGTCTGTTTACAAAACTTCTACACTGTTAAATATAGAGAAAAAAAATTTTAACCATGGGTAGGTCTCATAAAAAAAAATATTTTGTGGAACAGCTTTTTCATAAAACCCCATCCATTACGGAACTACAGCCCTTCAAACTTTGAAAAACCCTTATTTTTAAATGCATATATCTTATGTTCTGCTTAAAATTTTTTCAATCTGAAAACGTCATGCGACAGGTATTTTTTTAACTTTGTAAATTAATACCAAAATTATACAATTTTTTTAAATTTAGTATTTAAATTTACCGTTATGTGAAAACCAAATTGTGCATGATTTTTCTACTTTCATAACTCCGGCACGCTTTTAGATAGAGGCTTGAAATTTTGAGGCAAGAAAGAACTATTAGAATTAGTATGAGCATACGCTCAGAAAATTTTTTTGAATCACACCCTGTTTATGAGCTATTAGGGCTCAAAAATTGAAAATTTGTTATTTTTAAACACCTCTAACTTAGGAACCTGTACACATTTTACTTCTGCAAGATATAAAAATAAAAGCTACAGTAATATGTTTTTACGTGTGTTAAAGGTTTATTTTAGTTATAAAGGATTCCAAAGTTGCAGCTCTTCAAAATTGCAAAAAAGCCCTATTTTCAGATGTATATATCTCAGCCTCTGCGTAATAGTTTTGCAATCTAAAACCGCCGGAAGATCGAAAATTTTATTATCTGTATAAAACAATATCAAAATTATATAATATTTTGTAATTTACTATTTAAATTTACCGTTTTGTGAAAACCACATTTTGCATGAAATTTCTTTTTTCATAACTCTGGCACGCCTTTAGATAGGAACCTGAAATTTTGAGACAAGAAAGAACTTTTAGAATTAGTAGAATTCCTCAGAAAATTTTTTGGTAGCACCCCCTCTTTAAGAGTTATTACGCCTCAAAAATTGAAAATTTGCTATTTTTAGACACCTGTAACTTAGACACCTGTAAAAATTTTTCTTCAGCAAGACATGAAAATTAAAGGTTCAATAATATATTTTTACGTGTGTTAACGGTTTTTCTAAGTTATAAAGGGTTTCGGACTTACAGCCCCTCAATATACTAGAAAAGTCCCATTTTCACATATTTTCTTATTACAAAAAATTTCTTAAATTTTCAAATTTTTGTGCAAGTCACAATTCTAAACAGTTTGTATTGAGTTTTGAAAATGTGCGCTTTTAAAAACTGTTGGTTTACATTCTACTTTGTTTTATTTTAAAGTCATGAGTTTGTACCAATTTTAAAATTAAACAAAAATCCACAATGTTGTAGTAGCTACCCATACATATCAATAATCACTGTATTGTCAAAAATAGTAGAAAAAAATATTGGCGAAAAGGCTTAATTGGATAATTGAAAAGAAAACTCCCGAATCAATACACGGATTCAGAATGCAAAGAGGGCCAGCTACAATATTACACGAAATTGAGTACATAATAAATACCAGGCTAAAAGAGGAAAAGCACATTGATATGTTACCGCCGGATCTCCAACGAGCATTTGACTTGGTAAAGAAAAGCTCTATTTATAAACATACATAAAAATATGTTAAAACAAAACATGTGCTTTAATACGAAAACATACTGAAATGTTTTTGCATACTTTTAGAAGGAATCAAAAAATCAAAATTCTTTCTAAATATTGTTCTTTTTCAAAAGCATAGTGAAATTTTTCTAAAAAATTTATTTATTTTTTTATTTCTTCTTTTTTTTTTTGATTATTTTCTTAGTATTTTAACAATTGTTAATAAGAGTAAAGTAAAATCAAGACAATCTCCAAGCTATAATATCTGATAAACTATCCTGCTTTTTTTTATTTTTGTAAAAAAATCGAAATTAAGGTTTCAGGAGAAAGAAAGAGATCATAAAATATGGCTCCCAAAGGGAGCAAAAACTCAACAAATCCGCCGAGTGACGATGAAAACACTCGTAAACGGTCGAGAACGAACAAAAATGCATATTTACCTTTTAATTTTGCTTTTCCCGCGTTAGGAGCGGCAAAAAGAGATGGTGAAAACAAATTGCTCATTATCAAACCCGCGGAAGAAGGTAAAGCCATGGAAAATTTCAATATATTTGCCTTTAACAAAGCCATGAAAGCAATAGCCTCTACATTTGAAGCTAAATACAATCGCGAAGGTAATATCATTTTAAAAGGAGCCAACAAAAAATGGCCGAAAGGTTTATTAAAGTTACCCAGTTACATCAAACTCAAGTTAAAATAGAGTATTATAGAAGCCTAAATCAGTCAAAAAGTGTACTTTTCTGTTATAAGTTAGCCAGCGAAGGCGTAACTGATTCCGAAATATTGCAGGAACTAAAAGATGATAATCCTAATGCTGAAATAGTCGAAATATACAGGTTTTCTGGAAGGAAACCCAATAACAGTGGTCACATCTCACTTTTGAAACATGCAAACCACCAAAAAAAATCAAAGTTGGATTCCTCATGGTTGAAGTAAAAAAATCTTATCCTAACCCAATGAGATGCAACCGATGTCAGAGACTCAATCACCGCGAAAAACAATGCACTTAAAAAATCCCGAAATGCAAGAAATGTTGTCATGAAGTCGAGATGGAAAATCTGAAAATACACATGAGGCACTATGCCCACACTAAAATGTATCAATTGTGAAAGTGAAAATAACCAATCAGATCACACTCCAAGTGATGGAAAGTGCCCCTCTTATACTAAGGAGAAGTTTAAAAAATAAAAGAAAGGGAGGGAGGTAAAAAATAGAAGAAATTTTATTTTTTTAATGTTTTATTTATTTATTTCATCGATTACTTAAATAAAACTAAAACAACAATAAATCATTATGCATATATACAAAAAAAAAATGCACGTGGCTGATGTTAATAATTATCAGCATTCATTATTCTCATTCATATATATTATAGAATTTAATTTTAAGTTAATGCTTAATTGTAACGTTATTATTTTGTGTATAAAGAATATGATTTTATTTTAAATTAATAAATAAGTTTCTATTTTTACTGAGAAAAAATTTATTAGCAAAAAACACAGTTTTAATATCTTGTAATAATTTTATGTTAAAACTTAAATTAAATTAAAAAAAATAAAATTAAAGAAAAAAACAAAAAAAAATAAAATAAAAATAATAATAATAATAATAATCAAAAAAGAAAAAAAAAAAATTAACCTATCTTAATATTAGTTATCCCAAAAATAGAGTTTAGAACTTATTAGTTTTTTATTAAATATTATGTTTTTATCAAATTTAAATAGATTTCTATCTGTTATGTCCAGTATGTTTAGGTTATGCTGCAAAGATTTTAAATTAGCATGTCTTTTAAAGTGATAAATTATGGGAATGAAGTTAAAAAAAAGAAAATTATAATGATAATAATAGTAATTTATTTATTTATTTATTTATATTACTATTACATACATAAATGTAATGCAATATTATTGAACCATCGGCTACCAAGGCCATTATAGGTTTTTATACTATTATTAAATTATATACTACATATTTACATTATATTTGGTCGTAAGAGGGGTCTGTAAAGAAAAAAAACACTTACGATCTGTGCAGGGATCAAACCCACACTCCTTCGGCTAATACACCACACTCCTACCTACTAGGCGACCGAAGCCCCAATAACAGTAATAATAACAACACTAAATAATAGTAATGAAAATAATGATGATAATAATTATAATAATAAAAGAGATTAAATTAGAATAAATATAGCCACACTTTCAAGCGAAAGGCTGTCACTCTTTCCTTATTACATTGTATGTGGTAGGGGAATTCGAAAATAAATAAATAATAATTACATTATCTTATATTTGTCCAGATAAATGATGTGTAATAAACGAATTCATTATAAAGTGTTGTGTTGGATGTGTTCTATTATAGAAAAAACGAGGAAGAATACAGTTGACTTTGTCAACTCTTAGATACCCGTACGAACCGTTAGTATGTTCACAGCCTGTCACTCTGCTTACAATATTATTTTTTTAATATTTTAGTATTTTAAAATAATTTGGGTGAATTTTATAATTTCTAGTACTATGGGTTGTACATATATTCAAACTATATGTTTATATGTACATTCTTCAAAAGCAGATTCCAACCTTCCACATAACGATTATTAATCCAAAACTTTTTCAAATATTCTATAGTACCATTTAATACTAAGCGGTAAATGTATATTAAATTTACTTAGTACAAAATAGTAAATATAATTTTAAATATTATATTATATTATATTTAAATATTCCATTGACAGAATAATTTCTTATAAGTTCAATAAAATACATATATGTATGTAAATACGACACTATATAATATACATCTATACTCTTATCATTCATTCACTAGTGACATATACGATATGTAAATAAACATGATATTATATAAGTATGTATATATATTAATATCATATAAATAAAAATTCTTCAAGCAACCGTTATGTTGTTTATTTATTTACATTTTTTTGTACTACGCATTATATCCTCAACAATTTCAAATTATCGAGTAAAACAAATGCAAAAAATTTGTTGAAGAAATTTGTTAGAAAATTTGAAAAAATCAAGTAACACTTTCGTCAATTATAAAGTAACTCTATATTATTAAAAAAAGTTGTTAACAGAAATAAGAGTATAATGTTGAAGCTTTAATTTTTGTGTATTACTTCAAAAAAATGTTAACAGGTGTTCAAGTTACAGGTGTTTAAAAATAGGAAATTTTCAGTTTTTGACCCCTTACAGCTCCTAAACGGGGGGTGATACAAAAAAAATTTCTGAAATGACTCATACTTATTTTTAAAGATCTAACTTCTGTCAAAATTTCAAGTTTCCAACTTGAACCGTTTAGAAGATAGAAGGGTTAAAGAATTTTGCAAAATTTTACTTTCGCATAACGGTAAATTAAGACACCGTCTGCCACAAATATATATTGATTGTATACATACTTTTAAAGCTAATGAAAGTAGTAATCGTTTGGCGTTTTCAAAATGAAGATATACCTTATACAACTTGTGCTATAACAATTTAAATATAGAGCTTTTATGAACCTTTGGGGAGCTGTAGCTCCGTAACGGGTGGGGCTACATAAAAAAGTTATAAAAAATAAAATTAATAGTTTTGTGAGATCTATCAGCAGTTAAAATTTCATAGCTCTATTTCAAAAAAAATGTGGGGATCTAAAAGTTAGGTGTTCGAGAGCTACCCTAAGTTTTGGTCCAAACTCAACCAAAAAAAATAGGGAACCTACAAATTACTCCCAGAATATTTTGTGTAAATTTCAAGATTCTAGCTTTCTTAGTTTTTGAGTTAGCGTGCTGACGGACGGACGGACATGGCTCAAAAGTCTTAGAATTTTTTTCTGATCCGATCCATACCTTTGAAGCTATATCTAGCTCGCTTATTTCGAGGTGTTACAAACGGAGGAGTAATTTTATTATACCCGATCCTATCGTACGGGTATAAAAATATACATAGCTTCAATGTATACAGTATAGATATAATTTCTAATTGGAAATATTTTTAATTTTTCAAACTACGATTACCTAATGTAGTACGAACGACGGTAAAGGGAAAGAATAAAAAAAAATATTTTTTCATTAATTAATTTTTTTCGAATAGATTTTTTTTGTTTTAATTGATTTTATACATACATAGCAATATATGTGCATATACAAAGAAATTTTCTTAAATAATTTTAAATTGTCATTTTATAAATTTTTGTTTTTTTTTAATATTATATCGTCTGCCCATATTTTTAGAACCTTTTTCCCTTAGCATGTGGGCCATCTCGGCACAAGTATTAAATTATAATTATATTTAATATTTTGTTTACATTATTTTATTATATTTTATATTATATTTGACCTGGCCGGGGTTTGAAGCCGAGACCTTTCGCCTGAAAGATCGGTGACTTACGCACTGCACCATTGGTCAGATTTATAAATTTTAAAATAAAGAAATAGGGTCAAAAAAATATTTTATTATAGGAAACAAGACAATAAATATTTTATTATATTAAATATTGTTTATGAATTGTAAATTGTAATGGGTAATCTATTTTGTTTAGTTTTTTTTTTTTTGTTAAAAAGATTTTTTTTCGAAATTTTATTATAATCAAAGTATAGTTATAGGAAGTAGTTTCACTCTTTTTTATAAACCTAATGCATTTTTCATTCAACAAAAAAGTCTATTTTCAAGAGTAGGTACAATATATTTTTCTATTTTTCATATTTTTTTATTCTGTCTTTTTCGTGCATGATAAATTTTTATTACTATCCACTTTTTACATAAGTTAGCTTAATTTAGTTACAAAATATTTTTATAATGTTTGTTTTTTCATTTCTTATTAGTATATGTTTAGTGTGTCTGTCACGATAGTGTGCATGTACGATTCCGGATGCAAATATAATATTTTTTTTGTATATAAATTACAAATATAACTTTTTTTTTTGTTATTTACTGCATTATTTGGCAAAGTACAAATTATAGATTATTCAAAAACAAATATGAACGTATATAAAAATAAAACTACCATAATTAACTCCGTTGACGGGCCAAATTATATTATATTTGTCTAGAAAAATGATGTGCAACAACCGCATTCATTTTAAAGTGTTGTGTTGGATGTGTTTTATTATAGAAAAAAATAAAATATACATACATAGCTACAATGTAATACAGTGTAGATATAATTCAGAAATTTTTTCAGAAATTTTTTTTGTATCACCCCCCGTTTAGGAGCTGTGAGGGGTCAAAAACTGAAAATTTCCTATTTTTAAACACCTGTAACTTGAACACCTGTTAACATTTTTTTGAAGTAATACACAAAAATTAAAGCTTCAACATTACACTTTTATTTCTGTTAACAACTTTTTTTAATAATATAGGGTAACTTTATAATTGATGAAAGTGTTACTTGGTTTTTTCAAATTTTCTAACAAATTTCTTTAACGAATTTTTTGCATATTGTTTTACTCGATAATTAGAAATTGTTGAGGATACAATGCGTAGTACAAAAAAATATAAAGAAATAAACAACATAACGGTTGCTTGAAGAATTTTTATTTATATGATATTGTTATACATACATACTTATATAATATTATGTTTATTTACATATCGTATATGTCACTGATGAATGAATGATAAGAGTATAGATGTATACTATATAGCGCCATATTTACATACATATATGTATTTTATTGTACTTATAAGAAATTATTCTGCCAATGGAATATTTAAATATAATATAATATACTATTTAAAATTATATTTATTATTTTGTACAAAGTAAATTTAATATACATTTACCGCTTAGTATTAAATGGTATTATAGAATATTTGAAACAGTTTTGGATTGATAATCGTTATGTGGAAGGTTAGAATCTGCTTTTGAAGAATGTACATATAAACATATAGTTTGAATATATTTTGTACAACCCATAGTTTTAGAAATTATAAAATTCACCCAAATTATTTTAAAATAATTATTAAAAAATAATATTGTAAGCAGAGTTAGCTGTTAGCTGTGTTAGCTGTGAACATACTAACGGTTCGTACGGGTATCTAAGAGTTGACAAAGGCAACTGTATTCTTCCTCGTTTTAAGTTGATTTTATTTTGTATTGACATACATACGTACGAAGAAAATGTTCTTAAATAAGTTTAAAATGTCATTTTATAGATTTTAAAATAAAGAAACAGGGCCAAACAAATATTTTATTAAAGGAAGCAGGAATATTTTATTATAATTGTTTATGAATACATATTGTAAATTGTACTAGGTAATCTATTTTGATTTGATTTATTTATTTTTGTTAAAAAGAATTTTTTTCCAAATTTTTTTATAATCAAAGTATAGTTATAGGAAGTTGTTTCACTCTTTTTTACAAACCTAATGCATTTTTCATAAAACAAAAAAGTCTATTTTCAAGAGTAGGTGCAATATATTTTTCAGTTTTTCATATACACTATCTGTGCATAGTGCAAACATAAAAAAAGAAGAACAACATTGTATATTTTTATAATGTACTTTTATTACGGGAACCCAAATGAATTTATTGGTGTAGGAGTATAATGCATTAGGTATAGTACAGTAGTGGTAGTGGATACCCAAATGAATCTTTTTTGGCAAAATATATTAGCCCTTGTTTTCCCCCTTTTTTCTTTTTTTTTCCGAATTTTTTAATTTTAACTGCTGATAGATCTCACAAAAATATTAATTTTATTTTTAATAACTTTTTTTTGTAGCCCCACCCGTTACGGAGCTACAGCTCCCCAAAGGTTCAAAAAAGCTATATATTTAAATTGTTATAGCACAAGTTGTATAAGGTATATCTTCATTTTGAAAACGCCAAACGATTACTACTTTTATTAGCTTTAAAAGAATATATACAATAAATATATATTTGTGGCATACGGTGTCTTAATTTACCGTTATGTGAAACTTAAATTTTGCAAAATCCTTCAACCCTTCTATCTTCTAAACGGTTTAAGTTGGAAACTTGAAATTTTGACAAAAGTTAGATCTTTGAAAATAAGTATAAGTCATTTCAGAAATTTTTTTTGTATCACCCCCCGTTTAGGAGCTGTAAGGGGTCAAAAACTGAAAATTTCCTATTTTTAAACACCTGTAACTTGAACACCTGTTAAAATTTTTTTGAATTAATACACAAAAATTAAAGCTTCAACATTATACTCTTATTTCTGTTAACAACTTTTTTTAATAATATAGGGTTACTTCATAATTGACGAAAGAGTTACTTGATTTTTTCAAATTTTCTAACAAATTTCTTTAACTAATTTTTTTGCATTTTGTTTTACTCGATAATTTGAAATTGTTGAGGATATAATGCGTAGTACAAAAAAATGTAAATAAATAAACAACATAACGGTTGCTTGAAGAATTTTTGTTTAAATGATATTGATATATATACATAGACTTATATAATATCATATTTATTTACATATCGTATATATGTCACTGATGTATGAATGATAAGAGTATAGATGTATACTTGTATTATATAGCGCCGTATTTACATACATATATGTATTTTATTGTACTTATAAGAAATTATTCTGTCAATGGAATATTTAAATATAATATAATATAATATTTAAAATTATATTTATTATTTTGTACTAAGTAAATTTAATATACATTTACCCCTTAGTATTAAATGGTACTATAGAATATTTGAAAAAGTTTTGGATTGATAATCCTTATGTGGAAGGTTAGAATCTGCTTTAGAAGAATGTACATATAAACATATAGTTTGAATATATGTACAACCCATAAGTTCTAGAAATTATAAAATTCACCCAAATTATTTTAAAATACTAAAATATTAAAAAAATAATATTGTAGGCAGAGTGACTGTGAACATACTAACGGTTCGTACGGGTATCTAAGAGTTGACAAAGTCAACTGTATTCTTCCTCGTTTTTTTTATCTGTTATGTACGGAAATATCAAGAGTATGTTTCTTTCTTTTAAAATCATAACATTTTAATAGTTCTTTTTTTCTATCTGTTATGTGGGTAAATATCAGATGTGCACAATATATACATAAGAAATAGACTTTAAAAATATTTAAAAACAATCAAAGTAACATTTTGTGTTCTCTTTTTTTCTATTCGTTTTTATTTTTCTTCCAGTATTACATTTTTCTTTTTTTTTGTTTTCTGTTATTTAGGTACGCTAAGTATTTCTTTTTTTTTTTTTAAATGTTTAATTTATAGGTACATGCATTCTATTTAAAAAATATAAATTATAACCTATAGAACATTCTGAATTTTTTTTTGTTCGTTTATATTTATTGTCCATTCATATGCATACATAAAATTTTTTTTTGTTCGTTTATGTTTACCGTCCATTCATATAAATATAACTGTTGCCTACATATTAAAAAATAATAAATCTATAACTACATACATAAATAGCCATATATTCATTCATACTCGTATACATATGTATCTATATTATGAGCTGAACTTCTCAGTGTTGCATTATATCATAATGCGGGAAAATTTTTAAAAAATTAAGAAAACGTTGCATAGCTAAATTCAAAATTTAAATAAAATTATTGTAATTTTATAATGTTCTTTATTTCCACTTAAAATGCGTCCGTTTAAAAACTTTGATTCATACACTGCCTTGTTTTTTCTTTCTTTTCATAACATAACATTTTAAAAATTTTTTTTTTCAACTGTTGTACGGAAATATCAAACGTATGTTTCTTTCTTTTAAAATCATAACATTTTAATAGTTCTTTTTTTCTATCTGTTATGTGGGTAAATATCAGATGTGCACAATATATACATAAGAAATAGACTTTAAAAATATTTAAAAGCAATCAAAGTAACATTTTTTGTTCTCTTTTTTTCTATTCGTTTTTATTTTTCTTCCAGTATTACATTTTACTTTTTTTTCTGTTATTTAGGTACGCTAAGAACTAATTTTTTTTTTTAATATTAAATTTATGCATATAGTCTATTTAAAAAATATAAATTATTAGCTATAGAACATTCTGAATTTTTTTTTTTTTCGTTTATGTTTACCGTCCATTCATATAAATATAATTGTTGGTATTAAAAAATAATGAATCTATAATTACACACATATATATTGATATATTCATTCATATACATATTATAGTAGTATGGGTACTATATAATGATCTGAACTTCTAATTGTTATATTATATTATCTATTGTGGCAACATTTTTAAAAAATTAAGGAAACATTGCATAGCAAAATTAAAAATTTAAATAAAATTGTTATTGCAATTTTATAATGTTCTTTATTTCCACTTAAAATGCGACCCTTTAAAAACTTTGATTCATACACTGCCTTGTTTTTTCTTTCTTTTCATAACATAATATTTTAATTTTTTTTTTTTTTTATCTGTTATGTACGCGAATATCAAACATATGTTTCTTTCTTTTAAAATCATAACATTTTAATAGTTCTTTTTTTCTATCTGTTATGTGGGTAAATATCAGATCTGCACAATATATACATAAGAAATAGACTTTAAAAATATTTAAAAACAATCAAAGTAACATTTTTTGTTCTCTTTTTTTCTATTCGTTTTTATTTTTCTTCCAGTATGTATTACATTTTCTTTTTTTTTTGTTTTCTGTTATTTAGGTACGCTAAGTATTTCTTTTTTTTTTTTTTTTAAATGTCTAATTTATACATGTATTCTATTTAAAAAATATAAATTATAACCTATAGAACATTCTGAATTTTTTTTTGTTCGTTTATATTTACCGTCCATTCATATGCATACATAAAATTTTTTTGTTCGTTTATCTTTACCGTCCATTCATATAAATATAACTGTTCCCTACGTATTAAAAAATAATAAATCTATAACTACATACATAAATAGCCATATATTCATTCATATACATATGTATCTAAATTATGAACTGAACTTCTCAGTGTTGCATTATATCATAATGCGGCAAAATTTTTAAAAAATTAAGAAAACGTTGCATAGCAAAATTAAAAATTTAAATAAAATTGTTATTGCAATTTTATAATGTTCTTTATTTCCACTTAAAATGCGACCCTTTAAAAACTTTGATTCATACACTGCCTTGTTTTTTCTTTCTTTTCATAACATAACATTTTAATATTTTTATACCCGTACGATAGGATCGGGTATAATAAAATTACTCCTCCGTTTGTAACACCTCGAAATAAGCGAGCTATATACCAAAGGTATGGATCGGATCAGAAAAAAATTCTAAGACTTTTGAGCCATGTCCGTCCGTCCGTCCGTCAGCACGCTAACTCAAAAACTAAGAAAGCTAGAATCTTGAAATTTACACAAAATATTCTGGGAGTAATTTGTAGGTTCCCTATTTTTTTTGGTTGAGTTTGGACCAAAACTTAGGGTAGCTCTCAAACACCTAACTTTTAGATCCCCACATTTTTTTTGAAATAGAGCTATGAAATTTTAACTGCTGATAGATCTCACAAAAATATTAATTTTATTTTTAATAACTTTTTTTTGTAGCCCCACCCGTTAAGGAGCTACAGCTCCCCAAAAGTTCAAAAAAGCTATATATTTAAATTGTTATAGCACAAGTTGTATAAGGTATATCTTCATTTTGAAAACGCCAAACGATTACTACTTTTATTAGCTTTAAAAGAATATATACAATAAATATATATTTGTGGCATACGGTGTCTTAATTTACCGTTATGTGAAACTTAAATTTTGCAAAATCCTTCAACCCTTCTATCTTCTAAACGGTTTAAGTTGGAAACTTGAAATTTTGACAAAAGTTAGATCTTTGAAAATAAGTATAAGTCATTTCAGAAATTTTTTTTGTATCACCCCCCGTTTAGGAGCTGTAAGGGGTCAAAAACTGAAAATTTCCTATTTTTAAACACCTGTAACTTGAACATCTGTTAAAATTTTTTTGAATTAATACACAAAAATTAAAGCTTCAACATTATACTCTTATTTCTGTTAACAACTTTTTTTAATAATATAGGGTTACTTCATAATTGACGAAAGAGTTACTTGATTTTTTCAAATTTTCTAACAAATTTCTTTAACTAATTTTTTTGCATTTTGTTTTACTCGATAATTTGAAATTGTTGAGGATATAATGCGTAGTACAAAAAAATGTAAATAAATAAACAACATAACGGTTGCTTGAAGAATTTTTGTTTAAATGATATTGATATATATACATAGACTTATATAATATCATATTTATTTACATATCGTATATATGTCACTGATGTATGAATGATAAGAGTATAGATGTATACTTGTATTATATAGCGCCGTATTTACATACATATATGTATTTTATTGTACTTATAAGAAATTATTCTGTCAATGGAATATTTAAATATAATATAATATAATATTTAAAATTATATTTATTATTTTGTACTAAGTAAATTTAATATACATTTACCCCTTAGTATTAAATGGTACTATAGAATATTTGAAAAAGTTTTGGATTGATAATCGTTATGTGGAAGGTTAGAATCTGCTTTAGAAGAATGTACATATAAACATATAGTTTGAATATATGTACAACCCATAAGTTCTAGAAATTATAAAATTCACCCAAATTATTTTAAAATACTAAAATATTAAAAAAATAATATTGTAGGCAGAGTGACTGTGAACATACTAACGGTTCGTACGGGTATCTAAGAGTTGACAAAGTCAACTGTATTCTTCCTCGTTTTTTTTATCTGTTATGTACGGAAATATCAAGAGTATGTTTCTTTCTTTTAAAATCATAACATTTTAATAGTTCTTTTTTTCTATCTGTTATGTGGGTAAATATCAGATGTGCACAATATATACATAAGAAATAGACTTTAAAAATATTTAAAAACAATCAAAGTAACATTTTGTGTTCTCTTTTTTTCTATTCGTTTTTATTTTTCTTCCAGTATTACATTTTTCTTTTTTTTTGTTTTCTGTTATTTAGGTACGCTAAGTATTTCTTTTTTTTTTTTTAAATGTTTAATTTATAGGTACATGCATTCTATTTAAAAAATATAAATTATAACCTATAGAACATTCTGAATTTTTTTTTGTTCGTTTATATTTATTGTCCATTCATATGCATACATAAAATTTTTTTTTGTTCGTTTATGTTTACCGTCCATTCATATAAATATAACTGTTGCCTACATATTAAAAAATAATAAATCTATAACTACATACATAAATAGCCATATATTCATTCATACTCGTATACATATGTATCTATATTATGAGCTGAACTTCTCAGTGTTGCATTATATCATAATGCGGGAAAATTTTTAAAAAATTAAGAAAACGTTGCATAGCTAAATTCAAAATTTAAATAAAATTATTGTAATTTTATAATGTTCTTTATTTCCACTTAAAATGCGTCCGTTTAAAAACTTTGATTCATACACTGCCTTGTTTTTTCTTTCTTTTCATAACATAACATTTTAAAAATTTTTTTTTTCAACTGTTGTACGGAAATATCAAACGTATGTTTCTTTCTTTTAAAATCATAACATTTTAATAGTTCTTTTTTTCTATCTGTTATGTGGGTAAATATCAGATGTGCACAATATATACATAAGAAATAGACTTTAAAAATATTTAAAAGCAATCAAAGTAACATTTTTTGTTCTCTTTTTTTCTATTCGTTTTTATTTTTCTTCCAGTATTACATTTTACTTTTTATACCCGTACGATAGGATCGGGTATAATAAAATTACTCCTCCGTTTGTAACACCTCGAAATAAGCGAGCTAGATATACCTTCAAAGGTATGGATCGGATCAGAAAAAAATTCTAAGACTTTTGAGCCATGTCCGTCCGTCCGTCCGTCCGTCCGTCCGTCAGCACGCTAACTCAAAAACTAAGAAAGCTAGAATCTTGGAATTTACACAAAATATTTTGGGAGTAATTTGTAGGTTCCCTATTTTTTTTGGTTGAGTTTGGACCAAGCCTTAGGGTAGCTCTCGAACACCTAACTTTTAGATCCCCACATTTTTTTTGCAATAGAGCTATGAAATTTTAACTACTGATAGATCTCACAAAAATATTAATTTTATTTTTAATAACTTTTTTTTGTAGCCCCACCCGTTACCGAGCTACAGCTCCCCAAAGGTTCAAAAAAGCTCTATATTTAAATTGTTATAGCACAAGTTGTATAAAATATATCTTCATTTTGAAAACGCCAAACGATTACTACTTTCATTAGCTTTAAAAGTATATATACAATAAATATATAGTTTTGGCATACGGTGTCTTAATTTACCGTTATGCGAAACCCAAATTTTGCAAAATTCTTTAACCCTTCCATCTTCTAAACGGTTAAAGTTGAAAACTTGAAATTTTGACAGAAGTTAGATCTTTGAAAATTAGTATGAGTCATTTCAGAAATTTTTTTTGTATCACCCCCCGTTTAGAAGCTGTAAGGGGTCAAAAACTGAAAATTTCCTATTTTTAAACACCTGTAACTTGAACACCTGTTAAAATTTTTTTGAAGTAATACACAAAAATTAAAGCTCCAACATTATACTTTTATTTCTGTTAACAACTTTTTTTAATATTATAGGGTTACTTTATAATTGACGAAAGTGTTACTTGATTTTTTCAAATTTTCTAACAAATTTCTTTAACGAATTTTTTCCATTTTGTTTTACTCGATAATTTGAAATTGTTGAGGATATAATGCGTAGTACAAAAAAATGTAATTAAATAAACAACATAACGGTTGCTTGAAGAATTTTTATTTATATGATATTGATATATATACATACTTATATAATATCATGTTTATTTACATATCGTATATGTCACTAGTGAATGAATGATAAGAGTATAGATGTATATTATATAGCGCCGTATTTACATACATATATGTATTTTATTGTACTTATAAGAAATTATTCTATCAATGGAATATTTAAATATAATATAATATAATATTTAAAATTATATTTACTGTTTTGTACTTAGTAAATTTAATATACATTTACCGCTTAGTATTAAATGGTACTATAGAATATTTGAAAAAGTTTTGGATTGATAATCGTTATGTGGAAGGTTAGAATCTGCTTTTGAAGAATGTACATATAAACATATAGTTTGAATATATGTACAACCCATAGTTCTAGAAATTATAAAATTCACCCAAATTATTTTAAAATACTAAAATATTAAAAAAATAATATTGTAAGCAGAGTGACAGGCTGTGAACATACTAACGGTTCGTACGGGTATCTAAGAGTTGACAAAGTCAACTGTATTCTTCCTCGTTTTTCTGTTATTTAGGTACGCTAAGAACTAATTTTTTTTTTTAATATTAAATTTATGCATACAGTCTATTTCAAAAATAGAAATTATTAGCTATAGAACATTCTAAATTTTTTTTTTTTTTTGTTCATTGATGTTAACCGTCCATTCATATGCATACATAAAATTTTTTTTTGTTCGTTTATGTTTACCGTCCATTCATATAAATATAACTGTTGCCTACATATTAAAAATTATTAATCGATAAATCAACTAAATAATAATAGTTGGGAATTTTTGAATTTGGTGTTACTGTCTTAGCAGATTTTTAATAGTACAGCCCACATAAAAATATGCATACCATTTTTGTACATGTTTGTACCTACATATGTAGTAAAAAAATTTGGTTTTAAAAGTATGTAATTGAGAATATATTAAATTGCTTACTTCTAAATGCTAATGTTTTTGAATTAAAAATAAATTATTTTGCTTTTTCTAGACGATGTAGATATATATATATGTATGTACACAATATATATTTTATGATTAATTCATAATTGTTATTGAAAAGAAAAATATTGTTGTTATTTACTATTTTTAAAAAAGACTGGATTTCTTATTTTTAATATATTCTTTTTGTTGTTTAATATTTTTAGATAATTGGAAATATATTCTTAGTTTTTATACTTCAGAAAAAGGCATTAGTGGTGCAGATCATCATTCCCTAATAGATCTTAATTTAAAGGCAGCTCCCAATTTAGATATCAATGTTAGGGCCATAATATGCGATTTTAATATGTTAAGAATTTCGAAAGAAAAGCCCTATTTTAATTATAATTAAGAAAGGAAAAACACATATCTATATAAATATTATAAATAAACTCATTGCTTTTATAAATAAAAATGTATACTAAAAATCAATTGATTTGATGAAAAAAAACTTAAATTTAACACTTGCTTACTAAATTTTAAGTAAATGCATATTAAATTTTACACTGTGTTCTCAAGTGCGGCACATTAATTTGTTTACACATTCATATCTTTCAAATTCATCGCTTTCAAACCAAAAATATTTTCGAAGCACATATTATTACTATTTTGAAGTATGTACCTATGTATATGTACGCATACAATGCAATGGGCTACATAAAAAACAATAATGTTTTATAGAAAAAAAGAAAACATTTATGTATTACGTATACGTATTGGTATTGGTGAGTTTAGTAAATTTAGATAAAATGTTTTATTTTCGTTCTGTAATAATTCTGTTAAAAATTCTGTTATATCTTTGTATGAAAATTTAATTTTGAAATGAAGCTAATTTCTCTAATGTTTTTCGATATTATTATTTGAAAATCATGTATTGTCATCGAGATCTGATCTAATGAAGAAAATTTCAAGTCTCTAGCTCAACGGGAAGTGTGTTTAAAATGACTTCTAAGATTCCATCCTTTACCCAACCAAGTTAATAAAAAGCTGTTAAAAAGTATAACAAATTCAAAGTACAAAAAGCCAAAATAAAAATTCAACGTAACTCTTAAGAGAACGTCTGAAAATATTTTACTTTCGATACAATATTGGATCCTTTTCAAAGTTTACTGAGAGATACCCTATATTATGTGATGAAATCCTATATGGGTTTGACAAAGCGATGGGAACATTAAGGCACCAAAATGCCCTTTGAAAATTTATAGGGGCAACTTACTTAAAGAGTGTTTGCACCTACATTTGGGAAACTATGTAGGGACCCTTGACAAGGCTTGAACAAAAGCCAAGAAAGCGTTTCTTTTCATCGTTTATAATTAAATTGATGTTTAACGAATTTTATTGAGGGTGTTTAAGAAAACAAAATTTTGGTTTTTATTAAATTAAAAAAATATATATATTCATATAACGACACATTTTTATGACGTCACCAGCTTACTTTTTTCTTACTTTACATTTTTTCTTTTTTTTTTCTAAATTGTTCTAATAATTCCTCTAACTAGTATGGTTTTTGAATTATTAAAATAAATTGGTGAGTAAGCATCCTAGAATGTAAGAATTTTATTATCACAGAACCTATATGAGGAACTGCCTTAATTAAAAAAAAAAATCAGCTGTCTCCACCGACAGGACCGACCGCCACTACACAAAAAGTACAATGCCAAAATTTATAGATTTTTTACATAATAATTTATATCAAAGCAAAATAACTTCTAATAATTTAATAACATTTTGTTTTATTCAATAAAAATAATTATATGCAATGAAATCGTAAAAATATATGTACATTCATTCATACATCCATTTATTATTATTATTATTGTAATGTAGATACATGATTTTTTTTTCATTCAAAAAATAATATTAAAAGTAAAAAATAATAAAAACTGTAAACAAATACAAAACAAACATAAGATTAATATTAAATCTGCTAACAAAAATTTTACCGTTTTAATTTTATGTCATCAACAAATGAATAATATGCATTGGCATAGATATAAGTACATACATATGTATGTATAAAAATTTTTAGAGATATAAAAAAAAACAAAAAAAAATTGTTCATATAAATTCATATGGAGTGTTACGTATGAAATTTCGACTTAGAAAAAAAATTAAATAAAAGTTAAAGTTAATCGGATCAAAAAATGTTCTATGGCAAAGTTGTTCCTCTTTACTTGTGTAACACCTTTTTCTTAATAATTTTTCTCACAAAATTTTTCTGTTACGAAATATTCGTAAAAAACTTAAAAAGTACACTAGTAAACTACTACTTGCGGTTGTCTGATTTGTTCCAAAAGCTTATCAATCCGAGATATTTACGTCAAAACCTTAAATATGAAATTTCAAAAAATTCCGCTCAGTCGTTTAAGCTGTATACGTGCCCACAGATATACCCACACACGCACCCACACATACACACACACACAGACGGACATCATGCTGAAAATTTTTTTACAGCCTTCTCCACACCGGAGTAGTGCATTTTTGCGAAAATCTCGGGTACAAATTTTTAGTATGAAAACAATACCTACCTTATATATTAATGTATGCGGTGGGTAATTATATATTTGAATTATGTAGAGATATTATATATACACATAAATCATGTACAGAAATCGATGTAAATTTTGTAGATATATATGTATACCTATAATAGGTAAATTCATTTATACATAACTATAAAATAATATAATGATAGATATGTACATTTTATGTTAGCTAAGAAGGTAAATTTTTTGTTTTTTCCAGAATATTATAAAGAAATTCTCTTCATACATTTATATTTCTTTTTTACAACATTTTCTTTTCTATTTTATGTTAAAACAAACAATTTTAATACTTGTTATCGGTATTTAAAAAATGTTAGTTTATTAGTTAAAAGGCTACCTAAGCAATCTTAATTACGGAAATTAAAATATTAAAATACTAAGTACTATAGATAGAGGAGTTGTTAGAACCATTTTGGAAAGAGGAGAAAAAGGCAAACTAATGATGTCATAAAAAATGTACCATTATATCAATATTTTTTTATAATTTAATAAAAGCCACAAATTGTTTTTATTATTTTTTTTTAAACACTCTATACCGAAACCGAATATCTTAACACTATACACATTTTTGAAACGCAAATTTTCCGGGCTTTCGTTTAAGCCTTTGTAAGGGTCGTAGATCAACAAACGTAGGTGCTACCGCTCTTTAACTATGTGGCCTCATTAATTTTCAAAGGCTTTTTGAAGCCCTTAGTGTCTTCATTGCTTAGTTGGGCTCTTATAAAGTTTTATCACATGAATCAAGGTATCTTTCAGTAAACTTTGAAAAAGATTGGAAAATGTACCTAACTATTACGTAACTCCCAAAACGAAAAAATGATAATAATAGTAAAAATAAAGCACATCACACTCTTTCATTACATTAATATTATAGGTTAATTTTAGTTTAGAATAATTTTAAATTTGATTTTCATTATCAAAATTATCATTATCAAATGTTAATGTTGTGTTATCTTACGTAATGTTACCTTTAATGTTAGTGTTAAGGTTACGAGGTATTGATATTTTGTTAATAGTAATGTAATTGTTAACATTTCATAAAATCCTCAACTATAATAATAATAGGAAATGCAATTTAGGATTTTTTGTCATTCATAAATTTTAATTTAGTATTAAGTAATGTTAATAATGCTAATTAATGTTATGTTAATATATGTGTTAATATAAAATGTTAATATATTATATTTGCTTATTAAAGCATTACAGTTTTAATATTAATAAGTTAAATATCAAAAATAAAAAGTTAGTTTTAAGATCGACAGTAAAACACAATAAAGCTGCTTTATTTTAATAAAAAACATAACTCGCACGTGTAATTTTAATTTAAATAATTTCGATTCTTCTACTTTAAAAAATTAATTTTTTAAAATTCAATCAAAAAATGAAACGCAATAGTTGAAATAAAATTGCATTGCAAGCTACAGGGTTTACACTTTTAAATCGACAAATAAAAAATTTCCTTGAGTTATTTGCACTATTTTAAGACGTAAATCATTACACAGTAACACTACAAAAGGAAAACATACAAATAATTAAAAAACCATAAACAAAACATGCGGAAGTACATCTAATGTTATACAACTAGACAATACAAATGATAAAAATCCAACTAATAATAGTCATAAGAACATAAATAGCACATAATATACAAGTACATCTAATATACAGCAAGAACTACAACTTCCAATTGTAAATAACAACAACATAATTTTGTCACCAATATTAATAAATAATACTGGCAAGACAACGAGCTAAAAAGTTCTATTGAGAATTTCTCTCCTCAATCATCTGTAACGGTATAACAGATGTTATATACTGAGATATTAGATTCAAAAAAATTAACTACAACTTTTTCTCTGAAATGAATGTTAAAAGCTTAAAGAGGAAAAGACTAGTAAAATAATTAACTTAGGGAGTAAAATGAATTAATTACATCAAAAAGAGAATAGCAACGTTTTACAAATTAGTGGCATGACAACAACTATAAACAATGTAAGTACTATCTGTAACTAAAAATTTATTTAATCAAGGATTAAGTACATACTAGTATCGAAATTCGCCCCTCGAAATTCGAGGTGTTTTAATTAACAATTTTGGAAAAATATTGATATTGTAAGATGGCTGAACTGAATATTTATCATTTAACAAAAAAAAATCTGCGACTCCACCACAGGACTGACCGCCACTACACGAAAAGTATAACGCCAAAATTTATAGATATTTTACCTAATAATTTATATCAAAGCAAAATAACTTCTAATAATTTAACAACATGTTGTTTTATTCAATAACAATAATAAGCAATTAAATCGTAAAAATATATGTGCATTCATTCATACATTCATTTACATTATTATGTAATGTACATGATTTTTTTTTCATTCAAAAATATTAGAAGTAAAAAACAATAAAAATTGTAAACAAATACAAAACAAACATAAGACTAATATTGAATCTGCAACAAAAATTTTACCTTTTTAATTTTATGTCATCAACAAAAGAATAATATGCATAGATATAAGTACATACATACATATGTATGTATATAAATTTTTAGAAATATAAAAAAAAAACAAAAAAAATTGTTCATATAAATTCATATGGACTGTTATGTATGAAATTTGGACTTAGGAAAACAATTAAATAAAAGTTAAAGTTAGTCGGATCAAAAGTTGTTGCTCTTTACTTGTGTAACAATTTTTCTTAATAATTTTTTTCATAAAATTTTTCTGTAACGAAATATTCGTAAAAAACTTAAAAAGTACACTAGTAAACTACCACTTATGGTTGTCCGATTTGCTTCAAAAGCTTATCAATCCGAGATTTTTACATCAAAACCTTAAATATGAAATTGCAAAAAATTCCGCTCAGTCGTTTAAGCTGGACACGTGCCCACAGCCATACCCACACACGCACCCACACACGCACCCACACACACACACACACACAGGCATCATGCAAAAAAAAAAATTTACAGTCTTCTCCACACCGAAGTAGTGCATATTTGCCAAAATTTCGGGTACAAATTTTCAGTATGAAAACAATACCGACCTTATACATTAATGTATGCGGTCGGTAAAAAATTAAAGTTGATTGGTAAATAATTGAGTAAAGGGTTTTAAATGTCTATCATTTACAGATTAAATATTATGATGATATGTAAGAATTTATTTCGTTCAAAATATCAGAAAAACAACAAAAAAAAAAAAAAAAAATAGAACTGAATCGAACTGAATCGAACTTGCAAACTCAAGAGTAAAACTCAAGTTGCAAACTCGTAAGTTTAAGAATGAAGCACTCTACGACTGCATCAAACCCTTAACTCAAGTTTGTAGATTTATATTCAGTTATATTGTGAAATTCCTATTTCCTACAATGCAAATTATATTTCAAAAATGTTATTTATGTATTTAGAAAAAAACAAGAAGCAAAATTTAACGAAATCAAAGAGCGTCTTATTTCAATATGTATATTATATAGATTACATATTGATTATACATACTATATGATACATATGTATATTCTTTAATTGGGTTTTTTATAAAAATGGAAAAATAATATTGAAATTCAGAAAATTTTGGAAAAATATTGATATTGTAAGATAGCTGTACTGAATATTTGTCATTTAAAAAAAAAATGAAAGTTGGTTGGTAAATCATTGAGTAAAAAGGTTAAATGTCTATCATTTGCTGATTAAATATTATGATAAAAGCTGAAGATGATGAAATTGAGGAATAATATGTGAAGAGAGGTGGTGGAAAAGAAAACATCATATTTCTTCATCTATCAAGTATTGATATAAAATAAAAAATATGAAAGCTAAAGCAACAGACGTTAAAAATAGAGCTAAATTTAATTCTACAATGAATGAAGTATTAGGACATAAAAGTAACAGTAACATATTTATTAACGAAAGCTTCACTCGATACTACAAGGTTTTATGGCATGGCAACAAAAAATGAAGAGCAGAAATCGAATACAAGTATATTGATCGTTTCAACTAATATATTAATTAGGAAAAATGAAAATTGAAAGGTTATTGTTTTAAGATCATTTGAAGATTTAGATTAAAATTAAATTTTAGGTTTTTATTTTATTTAATGTTAATAATTAATAAGCATCTAAATATCAATAAAAATGTTCTTACAAACACTAATCTCGCCATAAATAGTTTTAGTGATAATTTTTTTTATTTGTTTTATTTTAATTTAATTTCAGACAATATTACATTGTGTATAAGAAAGAATTCTGAAAATACTTTTTATTCGAACAGTATTTACGTGAAATTTATTTTATTTTGCATCAAAATGCTAGAAGCTTGAGATAAAAATTTCTCAATATAAAATTAAAATTCTCAATTCTAAAAATAAAAATAAGAACATCACATTTAGAAAATTTTCGCAATTTGCCTGATCTAATATTTGTCTCATTCGTTCTTTGTATTTTCGATCATGAAGTTATTGATTTCAATATTCCGGGATATAAATTGTATGCAGCTACCAAAGAACCGGCTCTCCAAACTTAAAACAAACGCCCTAATGAATCTACGCCCAAATCAAAAAGGAACTTATACCCAAATTTTTTTGAACTTGTTCATTGTTCATGAACTTACGCCCAAAAATTGTAAAATATTTTGGATGTTTGTTAATTTTTTATTTGGGCATAATTTCATTTTTTAATTAAAAAAAAACAATACAAAATGAACTAAAGCCCAAGTATGATGAACTAATGTCCAAAATAAATGAACTAAAACGATAAAAATAATTACTATTATGTACAGCTTTTTAGAGTAATTCACTTGTTTGTTGTTTTCCTTTAAAAAACTCAAAACTTAAAGAAGCCATTATTTTTATTGAAAATAGACAAAAAACTCTTTTATTCTTATATTATTATATTAAAACTCTAAAACTCTTTATTTATTTTTGATGATTTGTCAAATAAACTCACGAAAAAGAGAAAAATTTAGTAATTTTAGCCAATTTTAATTTTGATATACTTTGTTCTAATAGTGAAGTAGATACTTACTTAATACTTCTAGCTGAACATGGTTGTGCTTCTTTTATTAACGATCAGTCTACTACACTTAGTTCGAGTACTTGGCTGGGTCACATATTTGGTAATTTTTCAGACTTATGGAGCTTTGGAGCTTTGTGAAAAAAAGCAATTTTGATTTTGGAATAACTATTTTTTTTTGTTAAGTTACTTAGTTAAAGCCTTCTGCAGGTAAAGTATTAATAAATATGTTCCTGTTTCTAATATTCCAAAAATTTATCATGTTAAGCTTAATGAATGTCTTAGATTTGAACGTTAGTCAAAAATGTGTAATAAGTATAATGTTCTTAATTCTAAATAATCATATTAATAATTGTAGTTCGGTAGTGGTTCCAAAAAAGCATACAAAAAAGCTTAAACCATTTTTAAACAAAAAACTTAAACAAAAAGGCTTAAACCGAAATTTATTAGAAAAAGTAAAATATAAGAACAGATTAAGAATGAAATGTTTGAAATATCGGAGCAGTATGAAAAAATTATTATAAAAAAATTGCGTATAAAAAAATTATTATAAAAAAATTATTATAAAGAAAAATATATAAAGTAAATTAATATAATTTGATAATAATGGGATTTATTTAATTTATAGAAATGAATTTTCTAAAGGAAACTTAAAAATAGAATGAAAATTGCTAAATAATATTACAAATAGAACGATAAACATTAGAGACAATTCTATTATTTTGTCTGCAGGTATGTGTTATATAGAAAAAGTAAAATATAAGAACAGATTAAGAATGAAATGTTTGAAATATCGGAGCAGTATGAAAAAATTATTATAAAAAAATTGCGTATAAAAAAATTATTATAAAAAAATTATTATAAAGAAAAATATATAAAGTAAATTAATATAATTTGATAATAATGGGATTTATTTAATTTATAGAAATGAATTTTCTAAAGGAAACTTAAAAATAGAATGAAAATTGCTAAATAATATTACAAATAGAACGATAAACATTAGAGACAATTCTATTATTTTGTCTGCAGGTATGTGTTATTTGTTAAGGTATGTCTGTAGGTATGTCTGTATGTTAAGTGTTATTTCTGTTTCTTCTTCTTCTGTTTCTTATTTAAAATCAAACAGAAGCTGCAAATGCTTTTAATAATTATTTTACTACAATTGCAGAGAATTCCAAGCCAAGTGATTATCAATTATTGTGTAACTATTGCGATAGTCTAGATCTTGTGGAAATTTTTTATCTAAGTAGTTTTTTCTTAGAATATATTTCTTCCTTTGAACTACTAAGTATAATTAATAAAAAAATTCAAATTCATGTGGCGATGATATTTTTTCGAACCGTCTTATCCAATCCAAAAATCTCTTACAAAATTATGGATGTGCTGTCACATATTTATAATAAAAGTATATTAACTGGCATTTTTCCTGCTAATCTAAATGTGCAATCGTGTTACCAATATTTGAAAAGGTAACCTAAAAATAGTAAAAAACTATGGACTTATTTCGTTATTATCTACTATTTCAAAAATATTTGAAAAACCAATTAAAAATAGAGTTATCAGCTACCTGAAGAGAATCAATTTTTAAGCTCACAGAAACCCAGAGTAAAATGCCGTCTTAGATTTTCTACAAATATTTATTAAGGACTAGATAATAAAAAACAATGTGCTCGACTTTTTGTAGATAATAAACGAAAGCATTTGATATGATCTGACATAATATTCTTCTGTTGATATTATTTAATGCTGGTTTCAGGCGAAGTATCTTGAAATGGTTTTAACCGTACTTATGTACAATAGATGTCAAAAAGTGAATGTAAGCGAAAATTTTAGTAAAATTAGTTATGTTAATATAGATGTTTCAAAGAGTTTTGTATTAGGCCCAGTATTATTTTTAGTATACGTTAATTCTTTATTCAGACAGAAATTTAAAGGCCATTGCCTTTGCTGATGATATTGAATATTTTTACAAATTCTGAAAAATTTTTTCATTTAATTGCAAATATTAATGAAGATTTATGTACTCTAGTAGAAATTGGTTTCCAGAACATAAATTTATTGTGAGTAGTAAAACTAAAATAATGTTTTTTAACTTAATGTGTCATAATTTTCTGAAGTTAGTTTAATGTTACATGATACTGATTGCAAAAGATTTAGGTTATTTAATAATTCATGTACGTCTTTTATATCTCAATCTTCGTTTGTTAGTAATACAAGCACTCATAATAGAATATGAATAGTTAGGTTTTTTCATTTGACAACATTTTAAGCTGGAAAAAACATATATCTTGCTTAACATCTTACTTCACATCTCTGTTACACAGATTTTATAGATTAAGGAAGTTATGCTGTAACGATGTTTTAAGAATAATTGTCTTTCTAACTCCAAATTGCAATGTGGAAAAAGCTGTTGGGGCGGAAAGTACTGGAGTGAAATTAATCGACGTTACAAAAAAGTGTAATTAAAAAATGTGTAACAAAAATCTCTTAACTTAAAATACTCTAAATTTTCGCTTCTAAATTTTAATCACAATGAAATTGAAAATTTGTTATATACCTTAATATAAATTTAAGTTTATTTGATTCTTTTTTCTTTTGTTTTTTTTTTCTGAATATAATTTTATTAATTGTAAATCTTTTTGCTTTGTTTACAAAATCTTTATACCGTTAAACATAGAGCAATTAAATTCTAGTTATAGGTAGATCTCATAAAAAAATTAATGTTGTAAAACAACTACTTCATGTAGCCCCATCTATTACCGAGCTACAGCCCCTCAACCTTTCAAAAATCCCTATTTTTAAACATGTTTGAAAAACCCTATTTGAAAAACACCACTCGACAGAAATTTTTTTTTCCCATACGAATCTACATCAAAATTAAATTATTTTTTTTCTAATTTAGTATTTAAATTTACCGTTAAATATGATAAACAAATTTTGCCTGTTTCTCTTCCTTTCAAAACTCCGGCTTTAGATAGGAACTTTTGAGATAAAAAAGAACTTTTAGAATTAGTATAAGTTTCCTCAGAAATTTGTTTTGTACGAACCCGTATTTAATTATTATTAGGGCTCAAAAATTGAAAATTTGCTATTTTTAGACACCTGTAAATTGGGCATCTGTAAATATTTTTCGTCGACAAGACATAAGAATTTATGAGGTGTTAACAGTTTCTCTTAGTTGTATAGGGTTACAGAGTCCTTCAAATTGCAAAAAAGACCTATTTTTAAATGTATATACCTCAGGTTCAGTGAAAAAGTTTTACAATCTAAAAACGCTACAAGACCTGAACTTTTCTTATCTCTCTTATAAAATAATATCAAAAATATGCAATGTTTAGGAATTTATTACTGAAATTTACCGTTATGTGAAGACAAGATTTTGCAAGATATTTCTTTCTTCATAACTCCGGCACACGTTTACTTGGAACTTTAAAATTTTAAGGACGGAAAGATTTTTTAGAATAAGTTGTCTTAGAAAGCTTTTTTTGTACCACCTCTCGGGTTATTAGGACTCAAAAATTGAAATTTTGCTATATATAAGCAACTGTAAGTTAGGCACATGTACACATTTTTTCAAAATTAAAGGCAAAAAGTAAAGATTTAACTTTATAATTTTACATTTGTTAATGGTTTTTCTTAAATGAGTAGAGTTCCCTTAAAATTCTTTATTTATGACATTTTTTCTTATTATGAAATTCTAACAAATTTTTCAAATTTTTGGTGCAGTCGAATTCTGAACAGTTTGTATTGTTTTTTGGAGATGTGAGCCTTGAAAAACCGTTGGTTTACTTTCTGCCTTAATTAACTCTTTACGCTGAATAAAGAATAGGTCAACTTGGACTGACTGATTTGAAATGCTTTTAATTTTTTTTTTTTTTTTTTTTGCATAATAACAATCAATTTTATAAAATTTTATAATGTTATCATACTCAGTGCAAAAACGTGTAAAAATTGTTGAATTTTATTATGTTCTCGATCGATAAATTTTTTGAACAATCTTGTTATGAGCGATGAAGCACATTTTTATTTAAATGGATACGTCAATAAACAGAATTGCCGAATTTGGGGATTTGGGGTACGGAGAATCCGAGAGCAATGCATCAGCGAGAATTATACCCAATCCAGATGCACTGTTTGTTGTTGAATTATGACTGATAGAGTTATCTGTCCATATTTTTTTCGAAAATGAAACAGAGCATCCAGAAATCACTTCTGGTGCACTGTACTGAACCATGTTAGAAAAGTTTTTACGTCCGGTAGTTCTCAATAATCGCGACATATGGTTCCAGCTCATACCGTGAAAGAGACAATGGCGATTCTTCGAGAACTTTTCGATGACCGAATAATTTCAAAAAATACTTATTTCCCACTTTCCTGGTTATATATACTTTCATTTAAAAAAAATAAATAAAATAAAAAAACTTTAAAACTAAAAAATTACAAGCATTTCAAATCAGTCAGTCCAAGTTGGTCCACCCCGTATATGTACCTTGTTAAAGTTGTGTTCCCACACAGAATAATTTTATAAGAAATTTTTGTTTTTGAAGAAACTTTTTAACACTATTCTTTTCTTTAAAATATAAAAGTGCCACTATTTATTTGTCTTTTAATTTAATTTATGTAGGTACCTACATAAAAAAAATTTTAAACAACTGTTGAATTTTTTATTATATAGCTATTTATAAGTTTATAATCTGATTAATGGAATTTATTTTGAATTCTATACAAATAGCAGTTTTAGTTTGTTTTGTAACTTCCATTATATTATACAACACAATTTAAAAGAAATAAATAATTAATAATAAAAATATAATATAATTATATAATAGTATTGGAGGTTGATTACCGGAAATGTAGTGTCGCTACAACAACCGCATACCAGTAGTAATACTACCATTAGCTGAAAAATAAAAATTGATACCAAGCAAAGCTAATACTTTTCTAAGAAAATAAGAACCTAAAACTGAAAAAAAATGAATAATTTATTTCCCAACTTTTTTGTCATTAGTATTTCTAAGATTTAATTAAATAATATTTAAAATTTAAACTTACCTTTGTTTCCTACAAATGAAAATGCTCCATTAGAAATTATTAAAACAATAATTACAGGTAAACAGTTGAGGTTTTGCATTTTAAAAAATTATAAAGCAATTAAATATATTGGTAAATTGCATTTCAAATTTAAAAATCAATGCTAATTTATATTATAAATATCATTACTTAATTCTCTTCACAATAATTGTCTTATACTAATAATCACAAAAAAGTTTCTTTTATAAAAAACAAAATTTAAAAATATTGGTAAACACTTTTGAATAAAAATAAATAAAAATTTTTAATACATGAAATTTGTTCAAGTTAGCTGAAAGAAAAAATAAAATTTATTTAAGAATTTACTAAGAATTAAAACTAAAAATAATGAAGACTATTCTACACTTAAAGAAATTATAAGAAGTGTGTTTTGGGTTTTCAAATATGTATTTTGTGTTTTATATTATACTTGCTTTATACTTATTATTTGCCACTATTAGAAAATTAGCTAGATTTGTGGATGATATTCTAATAATAACAGTAAGATTTAATTTCGGCGAGATGCAAATACTTTAAAGAAAAGGAGGAAAAGTACAGTTGCTAATTCTAAAATTGACCTCTAATATTATGAATTACGAAATTCTCTTTCTTCTAATTTATTTATAGGTAAATATTAAAAATGGCCTTAATTATTAAAAAATAGCCTTAGGATAGAACCATAGAGCTTTGTATATAAAAAGTCTAATGCGTATTTATAAGGAAGAAATTAAATTACGAAAAGGAAAATATATTAGTAACGAATTTATGAAGAGAATAGTATTAATAATGTGAACTTCTATAATTAAATGTAAAAGAGATGTAAATAGTTTTAATAAATTAGAAGTAAAAAATTTACAATAAATCTTTTGAATTAATTTGTTTGTCAGAAGCGCATTTTATCGAACAGATAACTTAGCGCACATATCTTATGAGAAATTAGACAATTCCCTAAGACGAACATTTTAGAAAGAATCCTAAGTTTAATTAAAAATAATTGCTTTTATAAAAAATCATATTTTATTTCCAAAAATCTTAGTAAGGATTGTACTTCCAACTGTTTAAGAACTATTAGGAGTAAAAAATTTATAAACATTTTCTGGAATTATGTACAGTTTTCTTAAATTTGAAGAAAACTCTTGGGTTTTAAGAATTTGTTCTTAAATTAGTCCAAGTTCCAAGTCTGTATTTGTCAAATATGAAAAAAATTATTATTTATCCAGAGATTTAGATTACTTATAACCTCTACAACTAAAATATACTTTTATAAATTTTCTTAAGAGTTATCTCTATATATATAAGAACAAAGTAGAATGTAAACCATCGGTTTTTAAAAGCGCACATTTCCAAAACTCAATACAAACTGTTTAGAATTGTGACTTGCACAAAAATGTGAAAATTTAAGAAATTTTTTGTAATAAGAAAATATGTGAAAATAGGACTTTTCTAGAATTTTGAGGGGTTGTAAGTCCGGAACCCTTTATAACTAAGAAAAACCGTTAACACACGTAAAAATATTTTATTGAACCTTTAATTTTCATGTCTTGCTGAAGAAAAATTTTTACAGGTGTCTAAGTTACAGGTGTCTAAAAATAGCAAATTTTCAATTTTTGAGGCGTAATAACTCATAAAGAGGGGGTGCTACCAAAAAATTTTCTGAGAAAACTTATACTAATTCTAAAAGTTCTTGTCTCAAAATTTCAGGTTCCTATCTAAAGGCGTGCCGGAGTTATGAGAAAAGAAATTTCTGCAAAATGTGGTTTTCACATAACGGTAAATTTAAATAGTAAATTAGAAAATATTATATAATTTTGATATTGTTTTATACAGATAATAAAATTTTCGATCTTCTGGCGGTTTTAGATTGCAAAACTATTACGCAGAGGCTGAGATATATACATCTGAAAATAGGGCTTTTTTGCAATTTTGAAGAGCTGCAACTTTGAAACCCTTTATAACTAAAATAAACCTTTAACACACGTAAAAATATATTACTGTAGCTTTAATTTTTATATCTTGCAGAAGTAAAATGTGTACAGGTTCCTAAGTTAGAGGTGTTTCAAAATAGCAAATTTTCAATTTTTGGGCTCATAAACAGGGAGTGATCCAAAAAAAATTTCTGAGCGTATGCTCATACTAATTCTAAAAGTTCTTTCTTGCCTCAAAATTTCAAGCCTCTATCTAAAAGCGTGCCGGAGTTATGAAAGTAGAAAAATCATGCAAAATTTGGTTTTCACATAACGGTAAATTTAAATACTAAATTTAAATAAATTAATACATTAATATAATTTTGATATTGATTTACAAAGTTAAAAAAATACCTGTCGCATGACACCTGTTTTCAGATTGAAAAAATCTTAAGCAGAACATAAGATATATGCATTTAAAAATAGGGCTTTTTCAAAGTCTGAGGGGCTGTAGCTTCGTAATGGATGGGACTACATGAAAAAGTTGTTCCACAAAATTATTTTTTTTATGAGACCTACCCATGGTTAAAAATTTTTTTTCTCTATCTTTAACGGTATAGAAGTTTTGTAAACAGACGGACAGAGTGAAACTAATAAGCATATTTTTTCAAATTTTTTTTGGAAATGTGCTAAAAACGGGAAAAAATATGAATAATTATATTTTTTAACTGAAAAATTTAAAATATTGATGCAACAAAAGTACAATCCATACTTTATAGTATTTTTGGAAACGTGTCAGTAATGTAAAATATCAACTATCGATAACATGTGATACTAAAAAAGCATTGACTGGAATTATCTACAAAAAGTACAAGAGGAGGCAAAAACTGTGTAATAAATGTACCAAATCCATTCGATTGAGAAGCAATTAAAGTCATATTAAAAAAGACCAACAAAAGAGACATTCGAAATCTACAATTGATTTCCAACATTAAAGTTAACTGTATAAGTGCATTAGCTACTATTATTCAAGACACAGGTCAAAAGCATATAGATTAAAATAATGTAGACATTATCCAGTTAAGCTAACTTTAGGGACAATTCGGGCTAATATCTCCAACAATAGAATTTCCTTAAAAAAAATACTAATTGATAATACCATGAAAGTCGATAATATTCAAATAAAAAAAAATTAAAAGAGCGTAAATCAAAATAATAACATAGATTTTATTATAAACTAGTCTTGGAACTTCTATTAATAATAAGAATTACAGTAGCAAATATAATATTTTCAGCATTAATTGACACAGGTTCAGTTTTAGAATTATTGATGATAGAATAGAAGGGTTTAAAATCAAACCACTTATAATATTGAAAGGGATATCATGCGGCAAATATTGTAAGAGATATCAAGAGTATCAATTTCAAAATCCATACACAATACCATTCAACGCATGTGAAATAAAAAAACTGTAAAAAGATGCGCTAAGTCGTTTAGACGGTGATACACTGATAGGAATAAAGAAACAACAAAAACATCCGACCAGTCGATAAATACAAAATTATATGTTAAGGAATTAATGTAAAACAAAGAAAAACAAATTTAAAATAATAGATTTATACATTCTATGCAAAAAAAATAAAATTTGCAATGGCGAATGTAATACAACTACAAAGTTAAAAAACAGTATTGTATTATATTGTATGGGGTTATTAATGAGTTAAAAATTTTATTTACATTACGTTATATTTATTGAATTGACATAGTTTAAAAAAACAAAATTAATAGATTGTTAAGAGTTCCGGATAAAAAAAATAAAATAAAAGAAAATATAAATAAGAAAAAATAAAATATAAATAAAAAAAAAAATTATATATCAGAATACTCATATTGTTAAGAACTAAGTCTTTGATTTCTTCATGGTTGAAAGTGAAAAACCAGGATTTTACTTCAAACAGCAACTTAACACCAAAAACTAAGCTAGTGTTATGCTGAAGTAACAAGTTAAATAGCCTAGATGCAAGAACATTAAATAAACTTAAACAATGCTGAGTCTGGTGAGCATGCAGGTATATTGACTATTCTTCTATTATATATTCTAAGATTATATATCTGAGAGTTTCTGCAGTTCATATAAACACTTTTACGAAAAATCTAATCTAATTTAATTAGGATTGGAGGAAAAATATTTTCATATGTACCTCCCCCATTTATAATGCCATACTGCATCTTCGAATGAAAGAGACCGTAGTAAATAACAGACATTAATTTCGCTGAACAAAACTGCTTTTATCTAAAGCAATCTTTATTTAAAATTATCGAACTAGTCACTATCTTCAATGACAATAAAAGCGAGCAGCTAATGGCGATTAACAACATCATCAACAATCGTAACGAACGCATCGATATTCGTCATTATTTTATTAGGAATGCAATATCTACGATAATAAAATACTTAAAGAACAACTAAAATGTAAGCAGATATGGTAATAAAATACTTAAGAATAATTGAAATGTAATCAGATATTCTCACAAAAAGCAACAACATTTTCTACATTAGAAAAATGCTGAAGAGATATAGGAATTTCATAATATATCATATCTTTTTTTATTTTTTTTACGAGGGAGGTGGGAATCATCAAAAGCCACCTAGGAAAGTGCACCAAGTTCCTCTAAGGTAATGTTGGACTTTAACAGCTATATGTTCCACAGATAAAATAGATAAAACATTTAAAGATAAACAAACAGATAAAGATTCCAAACATTCAACAATTACTTTTATTTAAATACTTTCACTTAACTTTTCTTTAAATAACTCTACATATGGTTTACACATTTTTCTTTAACCGTAATAAATAATAATAACCTCCTAACAAATTTTGCTGATAAGCATATTCTTTCTTTATACCTACTATATCGAAACATACAGTACGATTTATTTTATAAACATTTAACAGGGTTTGTTTTGTCATCTGAATCCAAATAAAATAATAAAATAATAAAAACGTTTTTATTTTTGTAATATGAAATTCTTATTCTAAATTCTATAATAATTATGACCTACTTCAATAATTATTGTTTTGCACATATGTTTTTTAATGAACATTTTTAATATTGCGATAAGAAAGTCTGACATGGATTTTATTTTTTTAATATAGAAAGAAAAAAAGAAAGTTTTGTAATTATAAGTAATTATAAAAATAGATTTTGTAAATTATAAATTAAATCTAAGAAAATGTAAAATTAAAAAAGTTAGTTCTTAAGTAGAGTTCAATTATCAAGGTTTTGTTTTTAAATGAATAATCATTAAATATTAAAAACAAAAGTTTTATTTTATTTATTTTATTTATTAAATAAACTGGAATACAAATTTTGTGACCACGATGGGTTACTCAAATATATTTTTGAGAAAAAGTACAGTGATTTTCATGTCTTAGGTGAGTATCTCGAACATATTGATGTGAACATATAAACTTTAGATCAAATTTTTCTTTCTAATTAGTAAAATAAAAAATAAATAATTTGTTTAAAAGAAAAAAAAAATTTTTATTCTTAAATTATAATATTCATTACATTATATTTAAAATTAATAATAACAAGTAAATGTAACAGTAAGTCGATGCAACCGACTTATTAATACCCTACACCTGAATAATTCGAATTAAATTAAAAATCCATAAGTGTTTTTGGCAGCTGCTTGAACTTCTTCCCTTTTCTGTCTTATTCAACTCGAATTTCAAGAACGTAAAAGAAGCATCCTCTTGGGATATGGTTGAAACCTTTGTAAAAAATTTTAAGTTTCTATCTTAATTATTTTCGAAGATTGGTAGTCCTTGGGATGTTTGTGTCAGCTACCCGAATTGCCACTCCAATTCATCGAATCCATCTCAGGAACATAAAGAAAACTTGCCAGAACACCATTCTATTAAATTTAAAGGTTCTACTTTTGTTGGTTTTGGAGATATGCTCGTTGCTCTTGTGCTCGTCCGGAAGTTTCCAAAATACGAACCCATGGTTCAAATTCTTTCAAATGTCAGTTTCCAATTTTACAGAAAAGGAAACATAACAGAACACCTTTGTACTAAAAATAAAAGTTCTATCTTTGTTGGTTGTGGAGATATACTCGTTTGCTCTGGGGCTCGTCCGGAAGCTTCCAAGATTTAAACCCATGGACCAAATCCTCACAAATTTCAGAAACATAAATCAAACATGAAGGAACACCATTCTGCCTAATTTAAAGGTTATATCTTTGTTGCATTTGGAGATAATATCATTTGCTCTGAGGCTCGTTCGGAAGCTTTCAAAATCCGAACCCAAGGACCAAATCCTCTCAAATTTCAGAGGCCTAAATCATACATGAAAGAACACCATTATGCCAAAAGTAAAGGTTATATCTTTATTGGTTTTGGAGATAATCTCATTTGCTCTGGGGCTCGTTCGGAAGCTTCCAAAACCAAACCCATGGACCAAATCCTCTTAAATTTCAGAGACATAAATCAAACACGAAAGAACACCATTGTACCAAATTCAAAGGTTCTACCTTTGTTCGTATTGGATATAATCTCATTTGCTCTGCGGCTCGTTCGGAAGCTTCCAAAATTCGAATCCACGGTTCAAATTCTTTCAAATTTAAACCCATGGCCAAATCCTCTCAAATTTCAGAGACTTAAATCAAACATATAAAACACCATTCGGCCAAATTTAAAGTTTATATATTTGTTGTTTTTGGAGATAATCTCATTTGCTCTGGGGCTCGTTCGGAAGCTTCCAAAATCCAAACCCATGGACCACATCCTCTTAAATTTTAGAGACATAAATCAAACTGGAAGAAACATCATTATAAAAAATTTAAAGGTTCTATCTTTATTGGTTTTGGAGATAATCTCGTTTGCTCTGCGGCTCGTTCGGAAGTTTCCAAAACCCGAACCCATGGACCAAATCTTCTCACATTTCAGAGACTTAAATAAAACATGAAAGAACACCACCCTGCCAAATTTAAAGGTTATATCTTTGTTGGTTTTGGAGATAATCTCATTTGCTCTGGTGCTCGTTCGGAAGCTTCCAAATCCAAACGCAAGGACCAAATCCTCTTAAATTTCAGAGACATAAATCGAACGGGAAGGAACATCATTGTACAAAATTTAAAGGTTCTGTCTTTGTTGGTTTTGGAAATAATCTCATTTGCTCTGGTGCTCGTTTGGAAGCTTCCAAAACCCAAACCCATGGACCAAATCCTCTTAAATTTCAGAGACATAAATCGAACGGGAAGAAACATCATTGTACAAAATTTGAAGGTTCTATCTTTGTTGCTTTTGGAGATAATCTCGTTTGCGGAGATTATCTCCAAAAGTCCGGAATCATTCGGAAGCTTCCAGAATCCGAACCCATGGACGGATTTTGTCCAGATTCGAACTTAGCCTTTCTTTCGTAATTAGTAACCTACTATATAAATTTCATCAAGATAGCATCATTATTTTTTGAGTTATCGTGCGTACGGACGGACGGACGGACATCGCTAAATCGACTCCGGCGGTGATCCTGATTCAGAATATATATACATGTCTATACCTAACTCGCTTCCTTTTGGTGGTTACAAACACCATACCAAAGTTAATATACCCTATACTTTAGGTGTAGGGTATAAAAAGGGGTCTCTGTGAGTAGTAGGAGTATGGTGGAGCCGCACGGAAGAGCTTTTTTTATAGCTTTTTTAATGGCGGAGCCGCCCGGAATAATTTGATATTTTATTAAAAGTTATTGAATATTCTAAATAAAATAATTTGATATTTTATTTAAAAGTTATTCAGTATTCTAAATTAAACTTAGCGGTTAGCATATCCAGAATTATTTTTATAAATAAAAGTTAAAAGTGAACTTGAGTTAAGTGTGATAAAATACACAATTATTGTTGAAAATAATTTTATGAACATTTTGGTTTGTATTTTTGAAAAATTATAACTTTTTCAATGGTGATTCCGCCTGGAAGGGCTTTTAGTACTTTGGTTTGAACAGAATTATTTTAATAAATAAAAGTTAGTGAAGTGAACTTGAGTTAAGGTATGATAAAATACACAATTATTGTTGAAAATAATTTTATTTTTGAAAAAAGTTCATAAAATTTTAAATTAAAAAAAAAAAAATATTTTAAATAATAAGCTCAGTACTAAACTTGATTTAAAGTTTATATTAAAAATTAAAACTCTGGGTTTAAAAAGTAGTTTTTTTAAACTTGTATTAGAGTTTATTTTTAAAAATAAAAAAACTAAAACCAAACAATTTTTTATTTTATTTTTATCTTGCAATTTAAATTTTTTTATTTGTAATTTAAAACTGATTTTTAAAAAATTTTTAAATGGTTAATATTATAACATAACTTTGCATACCTATAAAAAACTACTAAATTTTTAAAACACTTACTTTTACTTTTTTAATTAATTATATAAACAATTACAATTGAGTTTATCAGTTCTTTTAATTTATAATGCCCCCATGCAAGTGTATGAATTTGATCATCTAATATATATCTTTTATATATTATCTAATGAACTTAAAGCTATTTTATTTAAATTTTGTGTACAAATTACATGTAAGTACGATCTAAAATTGTTCATTTTTCTAAAGAGAATTTTATTATTTAATAAGCAGTCTTTATAATGATATAAATCCAAGTCTTTTATAACATATTTTGTTATCCCTTTCGCCTTTTGTACTTGATCACCCTGAATCGACTCAAGATAATACATTTTTGATCTTAACCTAATAAATTCAGAAACAATTTTGCCATTGAATTCATCTTAAATAACCCAAGTTTTTTCTTATTTATTAAAGGGAATTCGTATGGATTATGAAGATTATAATCCGAAGTATCAAAGTATATAGGTAAATCTTTTTCTATATCGACATAAAAGTCATCTGTTTGAATTGTATAAATTAAACTGTCGGTATCAGTGTAATTTAAAGAAATTCTATTATCTGACTCATGGCGCAGTGGTTTAGTCACTGACCTTTCAATCGAAGGGTCTTGGGTTCAAACCCCGGTGAGGTCATAAATAAAAAAATATATAGTACATTTATATCGTAATAATGTATATCGTATAATTAATAGTAGTAATAATAATAACAATAATAATATTAATAATAATAGTAATAATAATAATAATAATAATAATAATAATAATAATAATAATAATAATAACAATAACAATAATAATAATAATAATAGTAATATAACAATAGTAATAATAGTAATAATAACAATAACAATAATAATAGTAATAATAACAATAATAATAACAATAGTAATAATAATAATAGCTGCTACAGTGAAGTTATCTTTGGTTATGTAATCCATTGATGGCCCTGACTCTGTAGTAAAATAATAATAATATTAATAAGAATACTAATACGAATAATAATAGCCGCTACAGTGACCGTGGGGGTTGCCTTCAATAATTACCTCATGTAGTAAGGTGTTATATACTACTAAATGTTGTAACTGCTGTAACGGCTATAGTCACTGTTAGGTAAATAGTAATAATAATAGGCGGATTCATTGTTTCCTTACAGTCCCACTCCCAATTCAATGTTTCCGTATCCATTACCTATCCTATACTAAGGGTTTCATCCTATTATATTGGCTAAAGGGGGAGGTGGGTTTAGTCAGTAGGAATCTGACACTACCAAGGAGGAAATTCTTGCTGTCTTTGGAAGATTCCCACCTCCCTTAGGAAAAAAAAAGGTTAGGTTTAATATAATTATAATGAAAATCATACATCAGAATTTTAGATTGTTCAAGTACTGTAAATCCTAAATATATAGGTTTATCACAAAGAACTTGTGATTTATTTAGTTGAATAGCAATTAAATCTTCAGTAAACCTAGAACAACTGTGGTAATTTGGCTTTGCTATTAAATCACGGACGCCTAAATGTCTTCCTTGACTCCCCCAGAAAGTGGATCATCTATAATCTATATAATATATTACACGAAAAATGTGCAGGACCTCTATATTTGTCTGTAAAATGACAATGGTCTCTTATTCTATCAATACAATCTAAAGACTAACTGCAAATGTTTCAATTCGTCTCTGTTAATTGATGTAATTCTTCATCTAATGTTAGATTCCTCATTGATATAGGTAGCATGGTGAATAAAAATATTAGTACATTTAATAACCAATGATTCTATAAACTGCTTATCACAATCCACTCCTGTAAACTCCTTATAATAACTCAAAGAATCATCGAAAGAACATTTAAAGTAGTATGAAAACGTCATTGATACATGTTTATGTGTATTTGTAGTTGATGAAATTTCTGGATTACGGTCACATGTTGAAATAGGTGACAAAATGCTTTCAGCATCTGCATAAATGACAAAGGGCACTTCCATTTGTTGTTGGTAATTTTTATATTTCAGTGTGTTGTTATCTTCAGTAGGAAGTCTTGCAACAATTTTTTTATAGTCCTCTTTGTATACAACAAGCTGTTGTGAATCATAAAAATGTTGCAGACATGAATTACATATATATATTCGATGATCATGATTTGTAATAGAATTCCGTATCAACTTCGAGAGATCACTTATATACACAAACTGAAAGTTTTCATCTCTTTCAAGTAGGAGTAGATTAATATAATGTATTTTTCTTCTTTGGTTATATGTATAAAAAGGTCCGACAACTTGATGTTGTTTATTTTTGTACTCCAACAAAAAACATTAATACTTATATTATCATTACCTTCTTCAAATAGATGTAAATCACTTAACTCAGTTGGAAATGTCATACCATGAATACAGTTTAGAAGTCCTAATTCTAAATTAATAGTTGTTGATGTTATATCATTAATTTTATATAACGATGGCTTATATCCGTAATGTTGTGATACAAATGGTTGCATTGCTGATATAACACTCCACTAGAAACAGAAACGATCTTCATTACGTACATTAATACAAGCTCTTTTTTGTTCAATTGATGGTGGAAGGGCAATATGTGATGATCCACGGATTGGTTGATATTAATTTATATTTATTTAAACCCACAAAATTTATATTATTGCCCAATCGCTATCTTTTTCGTGAAAATCTTCCGCTTGTTGTTGGATTTTTTCTTTTACATCATCATACACACAAGAAACGTTATCTGCACGTGTAGCAATTTTCATTTTAGCATGAAAAGACTTAGTTGAAAAGTTCTCTATATCTTCATCGGTTGGCTTTCTTAATGATTGTTTTACTAATTCAGCAACCTCATCTTTGATACCATCAAGAAACCCTTTAGGATTTAAAATGGAATCATTTTCATTCTCACGGAGATATGTCTCTAATCTTTTGCCAAAAGATTGATTAATTGTTTTTAAATTCTCTGCGACATGTTTAGCTGAATTTACTTTACTTTACTGTACGTAAATGTGTAGCTTTTTGGATACATATTTTTTGTAGGGGGTACAAAAAAGATATTGCTCCTTATCTTTATGTATAATATTTTTATGTTACCTGCTCTCGTAAATTCCTTCGAACAGATTTCACAAGTTAATTTTAATTTTTTATTTGGTGGTGAACTCATTTTTTTTTTGTTTTAAATTTTTGTTTCTTGTTAATTTTCATCAAAAAAATTTTTATAAGTAGTATATTATGTATAGATGTGTTTATGTATATGTAAATTTTAAGTTCATTATATAAAAAATATTTATAATTTACAACTAAATTTTAATTTCATTATATAAAAAAGATTTGTAATTTGAGACTTTATAAAATTAAACTTGTCTCGACAATATTTCGGTAATGAATAAACTTAAAAAATTAGAAACTATCATCTTAATTTTTATTCTAACTGAAAAAAATGCTATTAACATTATAATCATATAGTTCCTTATGTAATATAGTTCATTGACCTTAGCAGTAACGAATTGCATATTAAAAGAATTATAATCGATATTACATAAGGGACATATGATTATAGTACATAAGAAATCTATCCAAAAGCGATGATTAAAAATAAATTAAATTAATATCTTATCCTATGACGATGACATGTGGTGACAAATAGAGTTAATAGTAAAGTAAATTAACTATTATAAGAGTTACAATTATGAAATGATTTCTTTTTGTAAAAAAGAGAAAGAAGATTTCGGTAATTATTGATAATTAGAAGTAAACATTAAATGCAGCAGTAACAATGTAAAAAAAAACAAAATATTAAAAATAGAAAAAAAACATAACGTATTAAATATTGTTAAATTTAAAGGTTATGTGAAGCAAAATCACCAGCAAAATTTGGATCATTATTGGTAAGTTTAAGCATAACAAAGAAATAATAATTGATTTATTTTATGTGTTGATTCTTGGTTTCGTATATGTCGAGATCTTGGATGGTGTAATTCAAGATGACTTTAGATAAGTATATTTATTTTGTTCTTTTTTTTTATTATATGATTCTGTGGGGTTATTTTGAATCTCTTTTGACGTTGACGGCTGCCCAGGACGCAACAGTATATACTTTAGTTGCAATACTTGAACTATCTAAATTTATTACCTAAATAGAGCAAAGTTTATATAAAGATTTGTTACCCTGTAAAATTAAAAAAATTCATCTCTAATTTCCACATACATATATGTAGTTACAAAATTAATTTGTGTGTAAACAACAACAACTTCTAATGAATGCAACAAAGTTACATTAATATATTCAATAACTCTTTTGTGTAGGTATAGATACGATTCTAACCACAAAATCAACAATCAATATAAATTGAAGAAAAAACACACACAATTTGAAAAATTTATATAAAATGGTGTGTGTTAAAAATTTTAAGTATGTTAATAACACACGTTATGTTAATGAGTCAAATGAGTGCAACAATGTAATATGTAAAATAGTCAAATCAATGTCAAAAATATCAAATGTCAAAAAACAAAGTTAATCATGTTATGTCATGTTAAAAACAAATTTTATAGGTAGAGGGAAATCCTTGGTCTAGTATTTTCCAAATGTATATAAACGGGTCGGCGGGTGCGGGTCGCAAAAATCCTCAATCCAAACCCTCCTCGTGGGTGCCGACCGGAAATAAGCACCAGCTAGGGGGTTAGGTACTAAGGGAAAGGTAAACTGGGTCTGTCCTTATGTATCGTATTACTGACACCTCGGCTTTTACCGGAACCTTCGGATTGGGGTAAACCTGGACCGGATTCAAGAAGGTGTAATACGACCCGCGCCGCTGATCAGCCTGGCTGTGGATCCAGTCTTAAAAATAGCCCAGTCGCGAATGGAGTATTCGGAGTATCTGGCGATCCACCGAATTAATTAGCCTTAGCTTATGTATACGAATCTCTGCATAGGGCGGACCTTCCTTTTCTTCGTACTCGTGGGTTCAATTATGGAACAAAATTCTAAAACAAAAGATTCGAAAAAAGAGGTAGCTGGCACTTCCCAAAAAACTACAAGTAAAGCGACCAAACCGGGCACTAGCAGTGCTAAGGAAAGTTGCGAACAGCCAAAGACGGTACGCAAAGTGCGCCCGTCGAAACAAGCATTCTTCGATAAATGGTCGGGCTCTGAAATAATTGAGAGGTTAAGCTCTCTCAATATTGGTCAGTTATCTGAGGAGCAAAAGAACTCCTTAGCCCGGGCCAAAACAGTAGTAGGCCAGGTCAAGCCCCAAGAAGGACAAATCCCAGGTTCATTGAAGAGCCTTATGTCTAAGAGACAGAAGTCACAAGATAAGCCACAGGGTAGTTCCAAAAAGGCTAGGCTACTATGGAGCCGTTCAATGAAAGTACCAAGGATAGTTTAATTCTGGCAATTATTGATGAGGGGTTAGAGGATGAGGGTATTTCTCCCAGTAACTGGAAGAAGGTCGTTGTTGTTTTAAAAAATCCGGGACCACCACCCTCCTGTAAAGACGCTGGCCAAGCTCAAAGCCGTAAGCAGGGAGGAAATCCCTAGCAGGCCAAAAAGAGGGGTGTGGCTGCCTAGGGAACCTGCCGAAGCAGGCACGATTATCAAAATGATGAAAGTGTCAAATCCCCAACTTCCAACTCACAATTGGAAGATTGCCAAACTAGGAAAGTAGTAGGAGAATCCCGACAGGCATTGGTCATTGTCAATGATGACTCCCTACAACACCTAGTGGAAAGGGGTCATTAGTTACGGCTTCACGGCGGTAACACCAAGGGTGTATAAGAAGGATGAGGTGGACGCCTCAAGCAGCATCCGTGAGGGCCAAGCCCAGCCCAAGAGGCAGACTCTGACCGATCCGATATTGTTGACGGAGCATCCTCCTCGGCTCCAAAGAGAGTGAATGAAGTCATCAAGGCTGAAGATGAAAACGATCTACTTAGATCGGATTCTGACAGTTTGGTGAAGCCAAAAGCTTCTCAATGGACTTTGAGGATGAAGCTAACGCGACCGTGGTGGAAATTAAAGATGGTTCAGGTAATGAAACTACTCCAAATTAATCTCCATCACTCCAAAGCGTCTTCTGCCGCACTTGACATCCGCCTCAGGAAAACGGGCGAGGATATTATCCAAGAACCATGGGTGGCAAGAAAACAGGTTCATGGACTCAAGATACCAGGTTATAAGTTGTTGAATAATATAGAGGTATGCAAACCTAGAGCGTGCATACTTGCTAAAAATACATTAAATTTAACTTTTATGTTTAATTACAGTGATGCTGATCTGGTCGCGGCGAGCCTAAAGCTAAAAAACTCAAGGCTCTAGGTTGTTGTGGCGTATCTTCCTCGCGACTCGCAGGATTCACTTCCTCCATCCATCCAATCTTGCAGAGTTGCTAGTGGATGCTAGAAGGATGAACATTGGAGTCATCATAAGCTGAAACGCTAATGCTCACCATGACATCCGGGGTAGTTCGGATACCAACGAAAGAGCTCAGTCACTTTTTGATTTCATTTTAAGTACTAACCTTTTTATCTGTAACATTGACAGGGAACCTAGCTTTGTTACTAGTAATAGGCAAGAAGTCCTAAACATTACCTTAGTCTTGGACTCATGGAAAGTTTTTGATAAGCATTCCTTTTCAGATCACAGATACCTTGAGTTCAGTCTGGACGAAAGTCCTCCAATAAAGTCAGTCTATCGAAATCCTAAGAGAACTGACTGGAACAAATATAGGGAGTACTTAAAGTCAACGCTTTCCTTTTTAACACCTGGAATCCCTAAGAATATCCAGGATCTAAATAGCCTAGTAAACGTTTTTACTAAGGCCTGCAATAAGTCCTTAGAGCATTCGTGCCCCATCAGTACACCTATGGGAAAACCTAAACCACCTCGGTGGAATAATGAAAACAAAGCTCTAAGGAAAGATAGTGGGAGGACTTTTAATAATGCCAAAAAACGAATGAGGTACAGGACTGGAGCTCTTATAAAACGGCTCTTAGTCAGTACAAAAAGCACTTAAAAAGCCGAAAAGAGACACCTGGAGACTATTCTGCGGAGGTATAGAAAACGTCTCCGAGGCATCCAGACTTAGGAAAATCCTATCGACAAACCCCATGCTCCCCAGTCTTCTTAAAAAAGAAAATGGCAGCTGGACTACCACAAGCGAGGAGTCGTTGGAATTACTTTTAAAAACCCATTTTTCTGGGTGCACAAATAATAGCTCAGAGGTGGCTTGTCTTCTGAATCCTCCCCCTACTATCTCAGAGGTGGTGGTTACAGGAAACAAACTACAATGGGCTATATATAGTTTCAAACCATTCAAGTCAAGCGGACCGGATGGTATTATACCCGCTGAGATCCAGCAAACTTCATCTACTATTTTGGCTTAGCTAAAAAGCATATTCTGTGGTTGTTTTAATTTCCGGATAAATGGAAACAGGTCAGAGTAATGTTCATACCCAAGGCCGGCAAAAGTAGTCACGTTTATGCGAAGGACTTTTGGCCTATAAGCCTGTCATCCTTTTTTCTAAAAACCTTAGAAAGATTGATCGACATCCTTATCCGTTGCAACTTAGGTAAAAATCTGTTGTCAGTCTCTCAACATGCTTACTGTAAAGGAAAGTCAGTGGATACTGCACTTTACACTAGCTCGATTGAAAGATTTTAAATTGCAAAGAGTATACTCTTGCAGTATTTATAGACATTGCTGTCGTTGTCAGTGTCAAGTTCCCAAACAGTCTCAGGGACGTTTTGCAACTTGAACTAAACAAAATCCCAACATGGACGAATCACGACATGGACTGTCAGTAAATCCATAGAAAACCGAACTGCTGCTCTTTACAAGGAAATATAAAATTCCTAAAATAAAGCCGCCTTCATTAAATGGCTCCACTCTTTCCTTTAGCGAAACGGCGAAATTTCTGGGTCTAACTCTAGACAGGAAGTTAAGCTGGAAGGCTAACATCTTAGAAAGAGTAAAGAAGGCCTCAATAGCACTCTACTCGTGTAAAAAAGCCATTGGTAGGAAATGGGGGCTTCAGCCATACATGACTTACTAGCTATACACATCCGTAGTAAGACCCATTCTTATGATGGAAAGCAATCGATAAAGAGGTCAACCGCAAGGCAATCGCTAGGGTCCAAAGAACTGCCACACTATGTATTAGTGCCTCTTTAATAACAACCCCTTCTGCGGCATTAGACATCATGTTCAATCTGATGCCTGTGGAATATTATAGTAAATTTGCAGTCGCAAACACAGCTGTGAGATTAAAAGCTACATCCCAGTGGATCAATTCACGAAAAGATCACTCGGATATCATAAACCAATTCACGTTCACTCCTGTCTTGGTGGACTACATGCCCCCCACTTACTTATTTGGGAAATCTCATGTGACGAGCATACCAAGCCGTGAGAGTTGGACCTCTACACGGATGGTTCAAAAATGAACAGCAGTGTAGGATGCGGGGTCCTCTCAGATAATCTGAATATCAGTCATAATTTCCGATTTCTAGACCATTGTAGTGTCTTCCAAGCGCAAATTATTGCAATTCAAGTAGCTTTGATTCTACTGAATAGAAGCGTTTTGACTGTAAAGCAAATACGTAATCTGTCAGACAGTAAAGTTCCTTAAAATCTCTGGAATCAATATGTAAAAATCTCGAAGACTGTAATAAACTGCCGAAAACTTCTTAACGAGATGGCCCGGCAGTTTAGCATTCAGCTTTGCTGGGTACCACGTCATCGACGTGTTCCGGAAAATGAAAAAGCTGATGAACTCGCAAGAATTGGTACAACCTTACAAGTCCTGCCGATTTAAGACGATCCAATGATCTGTTTTGTCTCAAAAGGGCAGACATTGGAATGACAATGGGTATAATCACCGGTTACTGTCTAATAGGGTAGCATGCCAGGAGACTTGGCTTATCCGCAAATGACTATTGTAGAGCCTGCAAAGATGAAGAAGTGGAGGAAACTACTCTCCATCTCCTTTCCACATGCCCGGCCTTGTCGGCAAGAAGCAATACCTATTTGGGGCAATATCTCTTCAACAACTTAGCGATCTAGCAGGTAAAAATGGTAAGAATATTCCTCACTTTGCAAAAAGCTCAAATTGGTTTTAACGAGTGGAATAGAAAAGTTTTTATGTGGTATCACAATGGACCAAATACGGCCTAAGTGTGCCTTTTGGCAGCCATCTTAACCTAATCTAAGCATATAAACTAATTAACTTACTTTAAAATTAGTCAATTTGGCACAGTTTGATACAACCACAAAAAAAAATATATATATATATAATAATATAAAAATGGTAAGATTTTTTTTTTCCTTCTTGTTCTTAAATTATTTCTATATTATTTTCTATCGATACTTATATATAGTTTCAGGCTTCTATTGGAAACTTAATTTTTTTGGGGGAAGGGTGAAAATTAACAATATCGTAACATCGATTTTTTGGCTAAGGATAAAATGTATGTGGTGATATCATGGAGATTTTTAGACACCAAAAGAGGACAAACAGTAGTACTGTGCGAGGTGCAGGACCCCTTGAACAAGGAAATAATTATATTTTTCATGCCAGAGCGATTCTCCAAAAAGGTGACAACTCAGCAGGAATTGGCGAAATGAAATAGAACTTATTTCTATTTCAAATTTATGGGAGGGATGGAATATGGCATTGTTTGTTCTGATTCCTACAACAAATATAAGCTCTCAAGAAAAATTATTAAAATAAAAAAATATATAACTAAAATATTTTTATTTAACCTTAGTAGCGACAAGTTTCACCGTCTCACTTCCGGAAGACCGGCTCCGATAACAGACCTCCGAAAGGCCGGCTTCAGAAACGGTCTCGGGATCGAGCACCCGGAGGGGCTGAGGGTCCAGCGCTGCGTCACCACCCTGTCTCTGAGTAAACTATTGCCAGACTTAAGTGTTGACTTACCACACCAGGAAAATGATTAACAAAAAAAAATAAATGAATATCAATCCCAGAGAGAGAGACAGAGGGTTTCCTCCCATAATCAAGCGGGCCAGTTTGTTTGGATTGGATTGGATTTCCAGATTGGAAACGGTCCTCAAAGATCCGGTAACCAGATCAAACATTTCCCATTCTGTACAATCTTTATGTATCCCCACCTTGGTTGTTGGAATCAGAAGAATAAATAAAATGCTAATGCTCGTTTTTTTAAATATATAGTAAAAAAAACAAAATGAATAGCAACAGCAGCAGCAGGAGGGCAATAGTTAATTTATAATTTGTTTTTGGAAATAATAAATAATATTTTTTGAAAGAATTTTCTATTATAGCTGATGGTTCTCTTGTACCAATGTTATTTATATTTAAAGCACCCTATTCATTTGAAGAGTTAAATTGTGATGCTAAACAACAAAATGAATACAATAAAAAGAAAATTAATATGCTTCACTGGTTTTATAGAATACTTTATTAAAAATTAAAAATATCTTAGAGGACCATTTAACATCATCAACATTCGATGTCGTTTACGTAAATCGTATTAAAAAAAGGAATTTTTAGATAGATTTCTTTCGAATTCAGTAGAAGTTATCAATTTAGATAATAAAATTCCACCTCTACAAAAACTAAGGAATGTCACCACCATTTGCCCTCATCATCATAATACGGAAAATTTGCAAAGATGTGCTCTAAAAAATTGCATGAATTATTGTATGATTTTTGTCTTTTAGAACCAGAATTGTTGAAATCATTTACATTTGGTTTATCAAATTCCCAACCAGATGCTTCCAGGTGTGTTTGATTGGAATCTGTACCATAATTTAGTAAAGTAGTTAAGTATGCTTTATAATAGTATGAGGAATCTGAAGGAGTGATGTTTTTTCCGTTTAGAGTTACATTACATTGTTTAATTAAAGAGTGTAATGAATTATTTACAACACTCGGCTGGCAACACAAAGCCGCCCTTTGTGCCAGTTCTGGTACTTTATCATTTGCATTCCAAACTGATCCATCTCTTTTTAATATCTGAACTTTAAATTTGATGTAGGTTGAGGATAAATCTCGATATGTATCTCCATTCCCAAGTGAAACAAATTCAATAGTTGACGGTGGTGCCTCTAAAGAAGCTAAAGGATTGTATGCTACTTCTTCTGAATGTAATTCACTTGTTTGTACTGGTAATGACGCAAAAATATCAAGTTCAGATTTCATACATTCGATTTTTAATTGAATATATCGAAGGAGGAGGAGGTTTTACTTACGATTTTTCGTCGCTTTGACTTTAAATTTCTCTTTTTAAAAACTGCTCGTCTTTTTATACCGCTTCGTCTTTTTATGGCTCTTCGTCTTCCACTATACATAGAATGCAGTTAATTAACTACTGATTTTCGTAAATTTTTTATGCCACTTTTGCTTTGATCAATTGCAGCTTCTTTTATGCTTGCACCAGTTGCTATATCATTAAAAATATTTTACTGGTGTTAACAGCCTCTTTTTTAATTAAGTCCCAAATTGATGTTGTTTCAAGTAACGAATTTAACTTCCAAATATATTTCCAAAACCGCCGTCTTTCTGTATAGGTGGATAAAATTGTAATAGAGGTCCAATGTCGTGGACACCTCCTTCTATTTACGACAAATAATATCTCAAGTGAGCTCGTTCCATGTTTGATAGGATATCATATTTGAGTACTAGGATTTATATTGTTTTTAGCAATCAATGCTTTTTAAAGTGTAAAACAATTCTTGTTAGATAGAAGCTTGGAACGATTCCATCACCGTATTGATTGCAAATTTTAATGGCTATCATTTCAAAACAATTTTTTTCTATAGGTATGTAATGGAGATTTTCAAATTCAATATTTGTAGGTATTCTACAATTTTCTATGTTGATAGCTCTCAATGCACGCACTTTGCTATTTCCAAAAACAGATGATTAACAATTCATCTTTATTATTAGTAACCGCTAATTTGAATAGTTCAGGTAATTTTGTTTTAAAATTCTTTATATTTTTTTTCTGTTCAAATAATTCAGTTAATAATGTTTTTACGTTATAACTCTGATTAATTTTTATATAGAAACTATCTTCATCAAAAGTTTGCGATATTCGAATTAAATCGTTCCGGTTAGATTCTGATACTTTTTTAAATTTTACATCGTCATAGTTTTTAGGATTAGAGATATATGTCAAAACTTCATTAAAAAATTCTTTGGAAACTTGGTTTCTAGTAAATACGGGATTAGGAGTTATATATTTAATTACAAAATGGTTTATGAGGTGTTATTTCTAGCAACGAAAAAACTTTGGCTAAAGCTTGGTCACATGACAAGTAATTGCCCGTATTATAATACCAATATCGAACAAACTTCTCAAATTTTTTTAATAATTTCTGAAAGTGTTACAAGACGAATATCTGTAATCTATATTTTATATTCTAAAAATAAAATTTAAAAGTGTTACGAGAGAAATATTTGTATATATATAAGTATGTATGCATATCCATACATCAATTACAAAAAATATATTCATAACAAATTTTAAAATATTTTATAAACAACGCCTAAATATCTTACAAGCCGGATCGGAACACTCAATTTATTTTGTACACAAATAGCCTTTTTTTCAAAGTTTTCGTTAAATGTTCCGGCTTGTAAGTGTAAAGGCGTTGTTATAAATATCGTGCATTAAAATAACTTTTTTGTTGTTCATGTAGTTGTTTCTTCTTAATTTATTTTTTTTTGAAAGTAATGGTAAGTTGTTTAACCGCTATGTGCAGAATGTTTTTTCTTTTAAAAAATACCTTCTTAATTTTTAAAATTTTTTAATTTTGTTTTTTAATATGACTAATATGTAGCTAACTTATTCAATATCAAAAAATACTTTTAAGAATTCTGCTATCTAGAAAGAATTACATATATATCTATAGTCATAAAGGCTGGTTTTCGTGAGAAATTTCATGGATATTATCGCAACTTTAGAAAGAGAAAAATATAGTGCACTACCAGTGGGAAAGAGGGAGAAAAAAAATAATATAAAATCAAAATTTAAATGCCATGGTAGTGAAATTTTTTTTTAAGATATACAATTTTTGCATACATATCTAATTCGTGGATATTTATTGTTACTTTCTTGGATATTTTCAAATGTTTCATGGATATTTTTTTAGCTTAATCTCTTTCAAACACATACCATTTCTGTATGTTCTGTCTATGCTGTAACATTTTCGTGGATATATCGGTCTAATGAAACCAGCCTTAATATATGTAATTATACATTCAGTAAATTTGATCTTAACTTACTATACCTTTGTGGGTCGACAAAGGTTAATACTAATATTTTAGAAAATTTCGATGTTCCATCCAAAAATATTTTTTAATTTTAAAAAAAAATATTCTTCTCTTCTAAACAACAAAGAAAACGAGGAAGAATACAGTTGCCTTTGTCAACTCCTAGATACCCGTTCGAACCGTTAGTATGTTCACAGCCTGTCACTCTGCTTACAATATTATTTCTTTAATATTTTAGTATTTTAAGAGTACGGTTAATCATCTATACTCCTCCAAGCGGTGTACCCGGGCAACGTTCCCTGCCATCCTCAAATTATTCAATACTTTTTGGATACAGGTCAACGGCTGATTATAGATGTACACTCAAGCCAAGGTGTGAAAGAAAACCGTGCCGAGGGCTGCATGGTACCAGGTGTAGAAAGGTGGTATCGCTAACGGTCTTCTTGGGGCACCAGGCGCCACCTCATTGTAATTAGCCTTGCATATGTACGGGAGCTCTGCATATGTCGACCGTTATTTCTCGCCATACTCGTGGGAACAAAATGAAAAGTTCAAAAATCAAAAAGAACACAAACTCATCTTCTGAGGATGCGTTACTTACCTCCAGCCAGGAGACAATTATTGGTACCAGTCATAGTACCCCTGTAGATATCAAACCAGGAATCAGCCGGATTCCTCGAATAATCAATCAAACACCTGTTGGTGGAGGAAGCACCAGCCAAAGTGCTCCAAAACCATCAGGGCCTAGTGTTGGTGGAGGAAGCACCAGCCAGAGCGCTCCAAAACCATCTTCCACTTCCATCGGTACTTCCACTACAATGAGCAAAATCAATAGAGGCCTCGGATCCGCTTTCAGGAAACAATACCAGAAGGCTAAATTCATATTGGGCAAGATAGCCCAGAATGAAGCCAAAGGTGTTGTTCACGAAAGGGATCTAGAGGACAAAAAACGATACAGCGAGGTTGTGCGAGCGTATGAGTCGCGCAACTCAGGTAAAGACTCGTCCTCGAAAAGAAATAGGTCGAAAGATGTACCCAGTCCGGGTACAGAGAGAACTAAGGTGCCGAGAACGAGTCTCCACAGCAGTTCGAAAACTGCAGCACATAAAACTTACAATGATATTGTAAAAGATAGTTTATGTGTTGCAGTTGTCAACGAAAAAGCCACAGATCGTAAAGTATCAAGCGATCTGTGGGTTAAACTTGAGGTGAGGTTGTCAGAAATGGTGAATGAGCACATTCTAGGAGGGGCTGGAGGGACTCTTCCGTGCTTTGATTCATCCGAAGTAGTCAGGGGCTACAGGGTAATCCGATGCGAGGCTCAGTTCTCTTTGGATTTCTTTAGCAGCAGCATCGCTAAGCTAGGCGATGCTTGGAAGGAAGCCAAAATTGGCCTAATTCCAGCTAGCGAAATCCCAAGACGATCCAGAGCCCGTATCTGGTTGCCTAGGATGGAGATAAGCGGGGAAAAGCTTCTCGAGTGCCTCCGAATCCATAACCCGACGGTTCCAATGGGGAACTGGTCGATGATGGTGAGGGAGAAGTCATCAGAAGAACTGTTGAAGAACAGTATTTCGTTTCTCCCTCTTATCAGCGAAGAGAGTCTCGAACTTCTGGAGAAGCTGGGGAACAAGCTAAGGTTTGGTATACGTCATACCAAACTGAAAATATTTAAGTCAGGTAGTCCAGACGTAGACTACCTTGACGAGGTGAACGGGCTGCTAGAAGAAATGTCAGTCGACAAAGAGTCTGCAGCAGCCAGTGGAACAAACGATGCGGGTGGTGCAGATTAATCTAAAGTACTCAAAGTGTGCCTCGGATAATCTGCTGGTCCTTCTTGGCGAGGAGGACCTCGACATAGCCCTCATTCAGGAGCCGGGGGTTAACGCCTCCAGGATCAGGGGGTTAAACAACGGTAACTACAATCTATTCTACAAGAATGTAGGTTTAGAAAAAGGTAAGCCAAGAACTTGTATTCTGGTAAAAAAACACATCAATGCACATCTCTGTTCTAATTTCAGTTACGAAGATTTGACAGTTGTCAAACTGGAGATGAAGAACGATGTGAGCATGTACATAAGTTCTGTGTACATGCCACATGATGAACACGCTCCACCCACCCGCTTTCAACAGTTAATAAATGCCACAGGTGGCAAGCTGATTGTGGGCTGCGATGCTAATGCTCGGCATACCATATGGGGAAGCTCGGAAACAAATGAACGAGGTGAATCTTTGTTCGATTTTATTCTAAACGCTAACCTTAATATATGCAACAGGGGAAGTACCCCCACATACACATTTCCAAGCTCGGATAGTTTTTCGGGCTGGGCGGATGTGATAGATATTACATGTATAGGTACCGATGAAACCCTAAAAATAGAAAAATGGAGAGTATCGGAGAAGAGATCTTTTTCGGATCACAGCTGGATACTCTTCAATGTCAATCATAAGCCTGAAAATCCCCAGCCCTATAGAAATCCTAGAGCTACTAACTGGAGAAAGTTCAGAAAGATAGCAACAAAAAAACTTTTGGTAGTAGCTAACTCAAATATTGTGAATAAGAATGAGTTAGAAAAGAGGACTGACATGTTTACAAAGGCCATGGTGGTCTCATTTAAGGTGTCATGTCCTGTCAAACGTACCAAAAAAACATTCCCGGTTTGGTGGAACGAGGACTTAACTAATCTAAGGAAGGAGACTAGAGATGCCTATAATATCTTCTATAAACAGAATAATTGGCAACTCTACAAGGACCAACTTAGGAAATATAAGAGAGAAATCCGATTGGCCAATGGAAAGATTATTGTGAATCCATAGAGAAGACTAGGGACTCAGCTAGACTTAGTAGAGTCTTATCCAAAGAACATTCCAATCCATCCTTCCTTAGAACGGTGGAAGGAACATGGACTGACTCAACCGCTGAAACCCTAGATCTTTTAGTGCATACTCATTTTCCAGGGTGCACAAAGGACGCTCATGTGATCAACCAAGCGGTTGACACAAAGGTTCAAAGAGGCCCTGATGAATGGGTCAACTCAGTTATAACAAAGCGAAAGGTTGCCTGGGCAATTGATAATTTTTCTCCATACAAAGCTGCAGGTTTGGATGGTATTTTTCCAAAAATGCTTCAAGAAATTAAGGAACTTGTGGTTCCCTTAATCACGAAACTATTCAAAAGTAGCCTCTTGCTAGGCCATATTCCTCTGCTATGGAGGCGGGTGAAGGTGGTCTTTATACCAAAGGTGGGAAAAAGAGGTCATGAAACCGCTAAGGACTTTAGACCGATAAGTCTATCATCCTTCTTACTGAAAACTCTCGAAAGAACACTAAAGTTAAAACTTCGAAGAGTACTAGAGAGTACTCCACTATGTAAGTATCAACATGCTTACTGTAAGGCAAGTCAACCGAGACTAAGTGAATTAGTACGGAGCGTTGAGCAATCGATACAATACAAAGAATATACGTTGGCCACCTTTCTAGACATAGAAGGTGCCTTCAACAATATTCATGTATCGGCTATACAGGATTCACTGGAAAATCTAGGGGTAGAAAATGCCCTTAGACAGTGGATCATTAATATGTTGCAATCAAGAGAAATTCAGTCGGAACTCGGTAACCATAAGATTACTAGAAGAGTAAGCAGGGTACACCCCAGGGTGGGGTGCTATCACCACTACTGTGGGTTTTAGTAATGAACAGAATTCTTAAAGACCTTCGGGATGAGGGAATCAAAGCCATCGCATACGCAGATGATCTAGCAGTATTAGTGTCTGGGAAGTATCTTGATATAATCAGTGGAATTATGGAAAGAGCTTTAGCCAGGGTTGGTGAATGAGCTAATGGTTGTGGCCTACGTATCAATTCGAGTAAAACAGAACTAATGCTATTTACAACCAGAACCAAGATTCCGGAATTCACTAAGCCAAAATTGGATGGTGTGTATCTGAATCTAAGCTCGAATGTTAAATACCTAGGAGTGGTACTTGACCCAAAATTGAAATGGAAAGCTAATACCGAAGAAAGAGCCAAAAAGGCCTATGTAGCCCTGTATTCTTGTAGGAAAATGTTAGGTAAAAAATGGGGATTAAAGCCAAGAATGGCTTTATGGATGTACACAGCTATAGTACGCCCCATCCTTACTTACCGGTCATTAGTGTGGTGGCCAGCGCTGGAGAAGGAGTATATCCGAACCAAGCTTGGTAGAGTACAGAGGGGTGCATGTGTAAGTATTACGGGTGCGTTAAGGTCAACGCCAAGTAATGCACTGGATGCACTTCTATACCTTCTCCCGGCTGACCTTCATATTAAATATCTAGCCTGTTGTAGTGCAATCAGACTTCGAGAGAATGTATACTGGCGTGCAAAACCCTAGGGACACAACATTATTCTAAGCTCGATATATCATGATCTGCCAGATTCCACAGACTACGTAATGCCAAGTTTGGAAATTACTAAGAACTTTAAAGTCAAGATTCCATCTAAAAGGGGATGGAAACAGAAAAACCCCTTGGGAGAAATTGACACCGCACTCTTCACTGATGGTTCAAAGATGGAGTGTGGTGTTGGTGCGGGTGTCTATTCGGAATCACTAAAAATAGAACATGCTTTCCGTCTGCCAGATAAAGCGAGTGTATTTCAAGCTGAAATGCTAGGAATCTTGAAAGCATGCCAAATACTAGGGAACAATTCTTCTCTGGGAGGAAGCATTGCAATTGTTACGGACAGCCAAGCAGCAATTGCGGCTCTCAACTCTGCAATAATAACATCTAAGCTCGTCAGAAAATGCTTTGACGAGCTTAAGAATGTAAGTAATCAATTCAATGTTACATTACTGTGGGTTCCGGGACATAGGAACATCGCAGGAAATAAACATGCTGATGAGTTAGCAAGGAGGGGTTCCAGCCTAAATGCTTCACTGGCGGAACAGGTGGAGCCCCCGCTAAACAGCGCTAAGAGAGATATCTTCCTCCACTTTTTGTTCTTAGCAAATAGAAGGTGGAACGAACTAGCCACATGTTGTACGGCCAGGAAAGTCTGGTCATCGTATAATAAAAAAAGAACCGAAAATCTATTCAAGCTATCCCGACGGAACATAGCCAGAACAATAGGTGTGTTCACGGGCCACTGGCCAATTGGTGAACATGCGGCCAGAATAGGTATCCCATTCAATTCATCCTGTCGCAGCTGTGGTGAACAGAATGAGAAAGAATCCATTACACACTTCACCTGTAAGTGCCCAGCGCTGGCGAGGGCTAGAATAGCAATTCTCGGTAGCCATCAATTCAACGATCTTAGTGATCTAGCGGTTAAGCAACCTGCAGAAATGGTAAGGTTTCTTAACGCAACGAAATGGATCTAAAATTAAACTAATATAGCTATATTATAAGACTTGTGGTCTCGGAATTGGTAGCAAAACGGTGCTAACGCGCTAATTGGGGTCACTGCCAGGAGCGACGGTGGCCAGCCACTCACACCAACCAACCAACCAGTATTTTAAAATAATTTGGGTGAATTTTATAATTTCTAGAACCATGGGTTGTACATATATTGAAACTATATATTAATACATTCTTCAAATCAGATTTTAACCTTCCACATAACGATTATCAATCCAAACTTTTTCAAATATTCTATAGTACCATTTAATACTAAGCGGTAAATGTATATTAAATTACAAAATAGTAAATATAATTTTAAATATTATATTATATTAATGCGTACATAGTATATTTATATTGTTATAAGTATATCACCATACATTGCAATATTTCTTTAAAAATATTTCCACTCATAGAATAATTTCTTATAAGTACAATAAAATACAATATGTACGTATGTAAATACGGCGCTATATAATATACATCTATATTCTTATTATTCATTCATCAGTGACATATACGATATGTAAATCAACATGATATTATATAAGTATCTAATACAATATCATATAAATAAAAATTCTTCAAGCAACCGTTATGTTGTTTATTTATTTACATTTTTTTGTACTACGCATTGTATCCTCAACAATTTCAAATTATCGAGTAAAACAAAATGCAAAAAATTCGTTAAAGAAATTTGTTAGAAAATTTAAAAAAATCAAGTAACACTTTCGTCAATTATAAAGTAACTCTATATTATTAAAAAAAGTTGTTAACAGAAATAAGAGTATAATGTTGAAGCTTTAATTTTTGTGTATTACTTCAAAAAAATGTTAACAGGTGTTCAAGTTACAGGTGTTTAAAAATAGGAAATTTTCAGTTTTTGACCCCTTACAGCTCCTAAACGGGGGGTGATACAAAAAAAATTTCTGAAATGACTCATACTTATTTTTAAAGATCTAACTTCTGTCAAAATTTCAAGTTTCCAACTTGAACCGTTTAGAAGATAGAAGGGTTAAAGAATTTTGCAAAATTTTACTTTCGCATAACGGTAAATTAAGACACCGTCTGCCACAAATATATATTGATTGTATACATACTTTTAAAGCTAATAAAAGCAGTAATCGTTTGCTCTTTTCAAAATGAAGATATACTTTATACAACTTGTGCTATAATAATTTAAATATAGAGCTTTTTTGAAGCTTTGGGGAGCTGTTGCTCCGTAACGGGTGGGTCTACAAAAAAAAGTTATTAAAAATAAAATTAATATTTTTGTGACATCAATCAGCAGTTAAAATTTCATAGCTCTATTTCAAAAAAAATGTGGGGAGCAAAAAGTTAAGTGTTCGAGAGCTACCCGAAGTTTTGGTCGGAACTCAACCAAAAAAAATAGGGAGCCTACAAATTGCTCCTAGAATATTTAGTGTAAATTTCAAAATTCTAGCTTTCTTAGTTTTTGAGTTAGCGTGCTGACGGACGGACGGACGGACATGGCTCAATCGACTTAGAATTTTTTTCTGATCCGATCCATACCTTTGAAGGTATATCTAGCTCGCTTATTTTGAGGTGTTACAAACGGAGGAGTAATTTTATTATACCCGATCCTATCGTACGGGTATAAAAATAAAAATTTTCTTCGAACTGTTTTTACACCCGTACGATAGGATCGGGTTATCACAGAAGTTAGATCTTTGAAAATAAGTTTGAGTCATTTCAAAAATTTTTTTTGTATCACTCCCCGTTTAGGAGCTGTAAGGTGTCAAAAACTGAAAATTTCCTATTTTTAAAGACCTGTTACTTGAACACCTGTTAAAATTTTTTTGAAGTAATACACAAAAATTAAAGCTTCAACATTATACTCTTATTTCTGTTAACAAATTTTTTTAATAATGTAGCGTTACTTTATAATTGACGAAAGTGTTACTTGATATTTTCAAATTTTCTAACAAATTTCTTTAACGAATTTTTTCCATTTTGTTTTACTCGATAATTTGAAATTTTTGAACATATAATGCGTAGTACAAAAAATTGTAAATAAATAAACAACATAACGGTTGCTTGAAGAATTTTTATTTATATGATATTAATATATATACATACTTATATAATATCATGTTTATTTACATATCGTATATGTCACTAGTGAATGAATGATAAGAGTATAGATGTATATTATATAGCGCCGTATTTACATACATATATGTATTTTATTGTACTTATAAGAAATTATTCTGTCAATGGAATATTTAAATATAATATAATATAATATTTAAAATTATATTTACTATTTTGTACTAAGTAAATTTAATATACATTTACCGCTTAGTATTAAATGGTACTATAGAATATTTGAAAAAGTTTTGGATTGATAATCGTTATGTGAAAGGTTAGAATCTGCTTTTGAAGAATATACATATAAACATATAGTTTGAATTTATGTACAACCCATAGTTCTAGAAATTATAAAATTCACCCAAATTATTTTAAAATACTAAAATATTAAAAAAAAAATATTGTGAGCAGAGTGACAGGCTGTGAACATACTAACGTTTAAGTATGTATATATATTAATATCATATAAATAAAAATTCTTCAAGCAACCGTTATGTTGTTTATTTATTTACATTTTTATGTACTACGCATTATATCCTCAACAATTTCAAATTTTCGAGTAAAACAAAATGCAAAAAATTTGTTGAAGAAATTTGTTAGAAAATTTGAAAAAATCAAGTAACACTTTCGTCAATTATAAAGTAACCCTATATTATTAAAAAAAGTTATTAACAGAAATAAGAGTATAATATTGAAGCTTTAATTTTTGTGTATTACTTCAAAAAAATTTTAACAGGTGTTCAAGTTACAGGTGTTTAAAAATAGGAAATTTTCAGTTTTTGACCCCTTACAGCTCCTAAACGGGGGGTGATACAAAAAAAATTTCTGAAATGACTCATACTTATTTTGAAAGATCTAACTTTTGTCAAAATTTCAAGTTTCCAACCTAAACGGTTTAGAAGGGTATCTAAGAGTTGACAAAGGTAACTGTATTCTTCCTCGTTTTTCTCTAAAAATTGATTTTATATTATTACATACATACATACATACATATTTATCTATGCATCACAAACAAATGTTCTTATAATTTTAAAATGTAATTTTATAGATCTCATAAGGAATAACTCCATACCACACATAGATAATATTTTAAGGTCAGCTAAATTTTATTATTATATTGTTTAAGTGTGATGTAAATTGTATTTTAACGGAGATCTATTTGTTTTTATTTTTTTGTTTAGAAGAATATTTTTTCTAAAAATTAAAAAATATTTTTGGATGGAATATTGAAATTTTCTAAAATATTGGTATTAACCTTTGTGAACCCACAAAGTTACTATACCTAAAGATCAAATCAAGTTAAGATCAAATTTACTGAATATATAATTACATATATCAAGACTGGTTTTCATTAGACCGATATATCCACGAAAATGTTAAAGCATAGGCAGAACATACGAAAATGACATGTGTTCAAAGAGATTAAGCTAAAAAAATATCCATGAAACATTTGAAAATATCCAAGAAAGTAACCATAAATATCCACGAATTAGATATGTATACGAAAATGGCATATCTTACAAAAACTTTTAACTACCATGGCATTTAAATTTTGAAGTGTGAAAAAAATAAACAAATGTTCAAAATTTATTTTTTAGTGATAAACTACTTATATTAAAATGACTATATTATCGGTATAAAAATATTATAATAAAACTATGCATATTATTTTTAACAACTTTATAAATAAACGAGGAAGAATACAGTTGCCTTTGTCAACTCTTAGATACCCGTACGAACCGTTAGTATGTTCACAGCCTGTCACTCTGATCACAATATTATTTTTTTAATATTTTAGTATTTTAAAATAATTTGGGTGAATTTTATAATTTCTAGAACTATGGGTTGTACATATATTCAAACTATATGTTTATATGTACATTCTTCAAAAGCAGATTCTAACCTTTCACATAACGATTATCAATCCAAAACTTTTTCAAATATTCTATAGTACCATTTAATACTAAGCGGTAAATGTATATTAAATTTACTTAGTACAAAATAGTAAATATAATTTTAAATATTATATTATATTATATTTAAATATTCCATTGACAGAATCATTTCTTATAAGTACAATAAAATACATATGTATATGTAAATACGGCGCTATATAATATACATATATACTCTTATCATTCATTCACTAGTGACATATACGATATGTAAATAAACATGATATTATATAAGTATGTATATATATTAATATCATATAAATAAAAATTCTTCAAGCAACCGTTATGTTGTTTATTTATTTACATTTTTATGTACTACGCATTATATCCTCAACAATTTCAAATTATCGAGTAAAACAAAATGCAAAAAATTCGTTAAAGAAATTTGTTAGAAAATTTGAAAAAATCAAGTAACACTTTCGTCAATTATAAAGTAACGCTACATTATTAAAAAAAGTTGTTAACAGAAATAAGAGTATAATGTTGAAGCTTTAATTTTTGTGTATTACTTCAAAAAAATTTTAACAGGTGTTCAAGTTACAGGTGTTTAAAAATAGGAAATTTTCAGTTTTTGACCCCTTACAGCTCCTAAACGGGGAGTGCTACAAAAAAATTTCTGAAATGACTCATACTTATTTTGAAAGATCTAACTTTTGTCAAAATTTCAAGTTTCCTACCTAAACGGTTTAGAAGATAGAAGGGTTGAAGGATTTTGCAAAATTTGAGTTTCACATAACGGTAAATTAAGACACAGTATGCCACAAATATATATTTTTTGTATATATACTTTTAAAGCTAATAAAAGTAATAATCGTTTGGCGTTTTTAAAATGAAGATATACCTTATACAACTTGTGCTATAACAATTTAAACATAGAGCTTTTTTGAACCTTTGGGGAGCTGTAGCTCCATAACGGGTGGGGCTACAAAAAAAAGTTATTAAAAATAAAATTAATATTTTTGTGACATCTATCAGCAGTAAAAATTTCACAGCTCTATTTCAAAACAAATGTGGGGATCTAAAAGTTAGGTGTTCGAGAGCTACCCTAAGGTTTGGTCCAAACTCAACCAAAAAAAATAGGGAACCTTCAAATTACTCCTAAAATATTTTGTTTAAATTTCAAGATTCTAGCTTTCTTAGTTTTTGAGTTAGCGTGCTGACGGACGGACGGACGGACGGACATGGCTCAAAAGTCTTAGAATTTTTTTCTGATCCGATCCATACCTTTGAAGGTATATCTAGCTCGCTTATTTCGAGGTGTTACAAACGGAGGAGTAATTTTATTATACCCGATCCTATCGTACGGGTATAAAAATTTTTAATTTTTAACTAAATATGAATATAAACATTAATAAATTAGATTATGTACAATTTTAACTATCAAAGTGTTGCTGTAATATTTTTTAATAATATAATTTTTTTCTCCCTCTTTCCCAATGGTAGTGTACTATATTTTTCTCTTTCTAAAGCTGCGATAATATCCATGAAATTTCTCATAAAAACCAGCCGTTATGACTATAGATAGATAGCAGAATTCTTAAAAGTATTTTTTGATATTGTATAAGGTAGCTACATATAGTTGGTCATATTAAAAAACAGAATTTAAAAATTTTTAAAATTAAGAAGGTATTTTTGAAAAGAAAAAACATTCGGCACAAAGGGGTTAAACAACTTACCATATCTTTACAAAAAAAATTTAATTAAGAAGAAACAAGTACATGAACAACAAGAAAGTTATTTTAATGCACGATATTTATAACAACGCTTTTACACTTACAACCCGGAACATTCAACAAAAACTTTGAAAAAAAAAGCTATTTGTGTACAAAATAAATTGAGTGTTTCGATCCGTCTTGTAAGATATTTAGGCGTTGTTTATAAAATATTTTAAAATTTGTTATGAATATTTTTTTAGTAACTGATGTATCAATATACATACATATTTATACAGATATTCCTCTTGTAACACTTTTAAATTTTATTTTTAGAATATAAAATATAGAATACAGATATTCGTCTTGTAACACTTTTAGAAATTATTAAAAAAATTAGAGAAGTTTGCTCGATATTGGTATTATAATACGGGGAGTTACTTTTGACCAAGCTGTAGCCAAAGTTTTTTCGTTGCTGGAAATAACAACTGATTAACTATTTTTTAATTATAATAATAAAACATTTTTTGCTTATTCGATTTTCCCCATCTATTTAAATCTCTTAAAAATACATTAATGGATTCCGATTTAAAAACCTCGGATGCTATTATAACCTTTAAAGTTCTCATAGAATTATGGGAAGTTCAAATAAATTGAAAAACTTAGATGTGTACCAAATTAACTAGATCCGCATTCTTTTGAAAAAGTGAGAGTTAAATTAGCAACACAAATATTTAGTAGAACAGTGAGTGCCGCTATTAGAACAATAATTGAAACGTGTGGTTTTAAAAGATTTACTAAGGAAGTTGCAAACATTTTGTATTAGTGTTTGATAAACTTTTTGATTGCCTTAACAGTGGATCATTATATTCTGATAATAAATATCGATCTGATATTAAACTAAATAACTTGTAGTTTGAATTTTGAAAATATTAGTAGATAGGATATGGGGTTTCTGGGGAACGAAAACTGCGTAAACATCTTGAAATTACAGGATTGGATGGATGTGACAAACTGGAGCCGATGCTTATACTGAAGGAAGTAACAAAACAATTGGACATTAATTTTGAGTTGCAAGACGTAAAGGAAGCTTATTTCACGGCTGCACATACAAAGAATTCAGGTGAGCCAAAAAGATTAGTGGTAGAATTTAAAAATACCAAAATAAGAAATGATATTATGTATGCCAAAAGAAAACATAAAATTAGTACCAGTTCCTTACTTGTAAACAAAGTTGAAAACAAGTTGAAAACAAGCCACAGTTGAAAACAAGCCAAATTCAGAGTCCAGTTACTTATATTTCAACGAGAAATTAACAGCATATTTCGGTCTGTTGTTCAAAAAGACCAGAGATTTGAAAAGCCAAAAAAAAATTAAATTTACATGGATAAAAGATGGTAATGGTAGTTCTTATAAAGGTAAGTGAAGATTCTAAAATATTAAATATATATTCAGATAAGCAACTTGAAAAATTGTATGAATCAATTCAATAACATATTAGATCTCTTAGCTTTACCATCAAACATTACCAATAACCATATCTGTAATATAAACAACCTAAAATTTGTACAATCGTGCACCTTAAAAATTATGTACCTTAATATTCGCAGCTTAAAACATAAAATTGATGATATTAACTACTTGCTGGATAACATTAACTATACTATCCACGTAATAGCATTCACTGAAACTTGGATAATGTCCGATGAAACTGATTTGGTTAATATAAAGAACTACAACAAAGTTTTCTCTTGTACACATAGTAGACGAGGAGATGGAGTTGCTATGTTTATACATAACTCTATAGATTTCACAATATTTAGAAATATTTCAAACAATTACAATAGTTTATTGTCTATTAAATTATTTAACAACAAACAAATATTAGTCATATCTTTAATTTACAGGGCACCACTAAATGATAGGAAATCAATTTACAATTTTTTTACACTTATTGATGAGCACTTAAATGAAATAAAAACAAACACAATAGTTCTTGGTGATTTTAACTTTAATTTAAATAATTATGCTGACAAACTGATTAATGAATATAAAGCAATTGTAGAATCAAATGGTTTCTATTTTTGCCATTTCAGTATTACTCGGCCATCATCAGCGTCATGTCTTGATCACGTTCTAAAAAATAAAATCAGTAATAAAATTAATATAACAAATATGAATGTTGATTTTACCGACCATAATATTTTATTACTTGAAGTAGTGTCACAAAATAATTTAATACATAAGCGAACATATGATCAGACAATAAATTTGTTAAATAAAAATAAACTTCAAAAATATATTAAAGACTGCATTATCGATAAAATCAGTGATACCGATATGTTCTGTAAAAGTGTAGTAAATACTATAAAAAATAGAATTGAAAAGTGTATCTCTACAAATATATTAAAAAAAAAAAGTAAATTTAATAAGCCATGGGTAGATTCAGATTGCATAAAGATTATTAAAATAAAAAATTAGTGGCACAAAAATCATACACTGGATTACAAGAATTCTTTTATTAAAGATAAATATAAATATTGGCTAAACAGGCTCACCAATTTAAAAAGAAAAAAGAAATTTAAGTATGACACAAAGAAGTTTGAGTCAAGTAAAAATAATAACAAAAAAACTTGGAATGTAATAAATAATATTATCACAGATGGTACCTCATCTAATGAAAACAATGACTTCTTTAAAATATCATTCTGAGATAATCACAAAATAGATAAAATCAATAAGTTTAATGAGTACTACTGTAACATTGGCAAGGAGATGGCAAAAAATTTTAATACTATATATCTCGGTAAAAGTAGAACAGATAAATGTTTTCAATTTAAGACAATTACTGAAGGCGTAACACACAAGCTCATAAATAATTTGAAATCCACAAATAGTCCTGGTGCAGATAAAATTAGTAATAATATAATAAAGTTGCTAAAGGATGAATTAGTCAAACTTATTACTCTGCTTATAAACCTTTCACTGTAGAAAGGTATTATGCCTGAATGCCTTAATATTAACAAAGTAATACCTATATATATAAAAATACAGGATCGAAAGAAGATGTAAGCAACTTCAGGCCTATATCAATATGCTCGGTTTTAAGCAAACTAATAAAAACTTGTGTACATAGTCAGTTCTCGGATTACTTACAAAAGAATAAATTACTTAATCGCATGCAGTATGGCTTTACGAAAAAATCAAACACCAGTACAGCCACATTTGACCTTATCACACTCCTTCAAAAAAAGATCAGTGATGGAAAAAACTGTTTTCTTTCATCTAAAAAAAGCGTTTGATTCTATAGATAGAAAAATATTACTTAGAAAATTATTTGAATTTGGGGTAAAAGAAAAGAATTATATGTGGTTCCAAAATTATTTCAGTGGTCGAAAACAATATACAATACAACAATATATGATGGTATCGCTAGCAACACAATTAATACAGAATATGGAGTGATACAAGGAAGTTCTTTGGGGCAGCTACTATTTTCTTGTTATGTGTACAACTTTTGCGAATTGAAGTTAAATGGTAGCTATTTTTTATATGCGGATGATTTAGCCATAGTATATACTGAAAACAATTTCGACACTCTACAAAGAAACATAGCAGCGGATTTGAAAATTATTTATCAATGGATTTGTCAACATAAACTGACCGTTAATGTTGACAAAACAAAGTATGTCTTTCTGAAGGCAAAGGATCATGAAATCTGCATAAAATACAATAACAATGAGGTCAAAAGAGAGAGTAGCTATAAATATCTAGGTTTTACAATTGATGATGAGCTAAATTGGAATCTACATGTACATAATATTTTAAAAACAACAAGTAAAACTGCAGGTGTTTTCAGTAGTAAGGATATGGCGGTGCAAATGGCGGAGCTTTAAGCTTTCCTGGTAAAGATATGGCGGTGCAAATGGCGGAGCTTTTAATCAGCAAAGCTTACCAGGTAAATATATGACGGCACAAATGGTGGAACTTTTAAACGGCAAAGTTTTTAAGCGGTAAAGTACGGGTAAAAGATTTGTGTCTTTGATATTTTACATGATCATGTGGGGAGGAGCAAAACAATGGCGCTGCTGCTGCAACGGAGTGTTTAAGCGCATGATAATGTGAAGAGGAGCAAAACAATGGTGCTGTGGCTGCAACGGAGTTTTTAAGCTGTAAAGTATGAGTAAAAGGCTTATGTGTTGGATATTTTAAATTTATTTAAAGATTTATTTTTATTAATAAAAGTTTGATTGATTTTGGAACTTAAGTTTAAACTTGATTTAATGTTTATATAAAAAATTTAAAAAAGTTTTTAAAGCTGGATTAAAAATTGTAGAATTATTATTATCTTTGAGCAGCTTAATAATTTTTATTATAAAAAAATTTTCTTGATTATGGAACTTAAGTTTAAACTTGATTTAATGTTTATATAAAAAAAGTTTTTAAAGCTGGATTAAAATTTGGTATTATCTTTGAGAAGCTTTAAAATTGTTAAATATTTAGATAAATTCAAAAACTTCAATATGGGAAGTTTTTAAAGTTTGGTTTGAATACTTCATTAAAAAATTTAATTTTTAAAAGCTTGATTTAAAATTGGTGAATTATTATGATCTTTGAAAAGCTTTATAGTTAAATTAAAATTACTAATATTTTAAATTAGAGTGAAGATATGAAAAGTTTTTTAAAGTTTGGTTATGATAAATCCAAGTATTCTTAATACTGTAAAACTTGTGTTCAAAAAGTTATTTTTATAAGTAAAAAACAGTTTGCATTTCATAATAAAAATTTGTTTTGTTTTTTCATTAAAAACTATATTAATAATTTTAATTATAAATTTCCTTAAATTAAGCCTGCATTAGTTACATAATGTCTACAATAATTACAATAAAGTTTATATAAATTAATTTAATTTACAATGACCCCATGCAAGGGTATGAATTTTATCATGTAATATATATCTCTTATTATCTAAAGAATTTAAAGCTATTTTATTTAAGTTTTGAGTGTAAATTACATGTAAATATGATTGAAAATTATTTTTTTCTCTATATATAATTTTAATTTTTAATAGACAGTCTTTATAATTATTTAAATTTAGGTCATTTACAGCATATTTTTTCACACCTTTTGCCTTTTTTACCTGATCACCCTGAAACGATTCAAGGTAATACATTTTTGATCTTAAACCAATAAATTCAGAAACAATTCTACCGTTGAATTCATCTTTAAATAATCCAAGTTTTTTTTTATTTAATCAAGGGAATTTGTATGGGTTTTCAGGAGTATATTCAGAAGTATCAAAATGTATGGCCAAATCTTTATGTATATCAGAATAAAAATCATCTGTTTGTATAGTATAAATGAAACTGTCGGTATCAGTATAATTTAAAGAAACTCTATTACCATACTTTGGTTTAATATAATTATAGTGAAAATCATACATTAGAATTTTGGATTGTTCTAACACACAGATACCTAAACATATCGGTTTGTTATAAAGGACTTGGGATTTATTAAGTTGAATTGCAATTAAATTTTCAGCAAATCTAGATGAACTATGGTAATTAGGTTTTGCTATTAGAGCTCGAGCACCCAAATGTCTCCCTTCACTTTCCCATGAAGTAGCTATTTTCACATTGACTCTCTTGTCAACATTCTCCATAGTTTTTCCGAAAACGGCATTATTCATTAATTTAAAAAAGTCTTTCTCAAAATTATTTAATGCATTAGTTCTGTGCATGTTATTTAAATCAATGTACTTTTTCAACCAATCAGATATCTGAAATTTTAGAGCTCTATGAACTTTTTGAAGGCATTGTTTTAAATTTCGGTAATGAATAACATATTTATATTTATTATTTAGATCAAGCAACAATTTTCGTATTTTGCTACCGATCGGAATTTTATTTTCTGCACAAAACGGAAAATCATTATGCAGATCATGAAGATTCTGTGGATATTCTAAATCTACTTCTAAAACATACCCTATTTCCGAATCATCTGGAATTTCTATTACATTACTACTATCGGGATAGTCAACCCACCGAAAACTTTTATATGGTACATATTGAGACATTGCCCAGCCATATAAATTATTTGCATCTAAATAAACAATATATGTTGAATTTTCTTCTTTTTTATAATATTCCCCCATATATTTATTGTTGGCTTTTGAATGTCTTAAGGACATGTCTTAAGTACATTTAAAATAATATGAAAATGCTATTGGTACATGCCTATGTATATTTATAGTTGATGAAATTTCTGGATTAGGGTTACATGTGGAAATTGGTGATAAAATACTTTCAGCATCAGCATAAATCACAAAAGGAGCTTCCATTTGTTGTTGATAATTTTAATATATTAGAGTGTTGCTGTCTTCAGTAGGAAGTATCGCAACAATTTTCTTACACTCCTCCTTGTGTATAATAAGCTGTTCAGGATCATAGAAATGTTGCAAACAAGAATTACATATGTATATTTGATGTTCATGATATGTTATAGAACTCCGTAATAAGTTCGAGATATGCTTTATATAAACAAAGTGGAAGTTCTCATCTTTTTCAAGTAATAGTAGATTTACATGATTTAGTTTTTCTTCTTTGGTTATATAAAAAGGTCCAACAATTTGATGTTCTGCATTCTTATACTCCAATCCAAAAACATTAATGCTTATATCATCATTAATTTCTTCAAAAATACGTAATTCGCTTAACTGTGCTGGAAATGACATACCCTCAAAATGCAGTTGACGTACATAACCATATTCTAAATCAACAGTTGGGAATGTTATATCACTAATTTTATACGATGATGTTTCATATTCACTAGATTTTGATGCAAGTCGTTGCATAGCTGATATCATACTCCACTTGAAACAGTATACGTCTTCATTTCGTACATTTATACAGGCTTTCCTTCTAATAATTGATCTTGGGAGAGCGATATATGATGATCCACGGATTGGTTGATATTTATTTATATTTATTTCAACCCGCAAAATTTGTATTATCGCCCAACCGCTATCTTTTTCCTGAAATTCTTCAGCTTGTTGTTGGATCTTCTCTGTTATATTATCATATATAGAAGAAAGATCATCCGCACGTGTAGAAATTTTCATTTGGGTTTGAAAAGATTTGGTTGATAAACTTTCTGTATCATCATCAATCGGCTTTATATAATCTCCAAATAGTTCAAGATTGAATTTTATAGCATTTGGCTTTCTTACTGAGCATTGTAGTAGCTCAATAATCTCATTTTTGAAACAATCGAGAAACTCTCTGGGATTTAAAATCGCTTCATTTTCATTATCGCGCAGGTATGTTTCCAATCTACCATCAAAAGACTGGTTAATTTTCCGTAAATTTTTAGTAAGATGTTCAGCTGAATTCATTTTATGTGAATTTGTACGCAGATGTGCAGCTTGGAACTTTTCAGAGATGTATTTTCCACAGGGGGTGCAAAGCAAATTTTCTTTTTCAGCATTATGTACCAATTTGAAGTGTTTTTTCAAGCTATCAGCTCTTGTGAATTCCTTGGAACAGATTTCACAAGCTAATTTTGATCTCCTGTTTTGTGAGCTCATTTTTTTTTTGTTTTTGTTTTTATAAAAAATAACTTTATGTTATGCTATTAATATAACTTTATGTTATGAATCGATTTTAAATTACACAAATTCTTTTATGCTTTTTTGAAATTGTTATAATGGATTTATTAAGATTTAAAAATAATACAGTAAGTATGTCATAATGTTAATTTTTAAGATTTTTTTATGTAATGCATACATAAACTATAAAAATAATACATTTGGAATATTTTTATTTCACTTGAAATTAATTAATAAAATACAAGCAGAAGTCATAAATCAATTTATAATAATAGAAAAATGTTACAAAAGTCCTTGACGACTTTTCAAATACTAGAACAATGTTGCATCATATTAGATATTGAATTTATTATAAATTAAATTCTATGCTACAAGTTTTAGGTGTGTTTTTAAAAATAAAATGAATAATGATTAAAGAAATAAAATTTAAATAAATGCAACAATGTAATGCATAAGTAAAAAATGTTTTTTTTTTTTTTCATTCTATTAAAAATTAATTGTTGCATTGAAAATTCCATGTGTTATTGAATTATTATCTACTCACGATTATTTAATCAATATATATATTTTTTTTTTTTTTACAACATTGTATTATTAATTTTTTTTTATTTTTATATCAAGTTTGAGATGTGTCACATATTGAAGTCAATGTTGAAAACGCAACTTGTAAGTTAATGATAAGATTTATTGTTTTCACAAAGGAATTTATGAATAAATTTAGTTTAGTTCCTGGTTGCCATAAATAATAATTCAAGGTACATATGTGTCATGCAATTATTTAAGAAATTACATGATAATTGACATAGTTCTATTGCATTAGATATAAACTATTAATTACTTAGTTTATGTAGTTTTTTTTTTTTTTTTTTTTTTTTTTTTAATTAATCAGAATAAAGAAACTATGCATGCATTATATATTTCTAAAAAAAAAAAAGAAATAGTGGGTATTTACTTTTAAACAGTAGGTATATAATGCTTTGAAAATTCAAAATAGTTCTTTACTTTACTTTGAAAAACGAATAAATTTAAAATCAAATCCAATTCAAAATATAAATTGAAAATGGTAAGATATTTTTTCAATCAATATTATTTCTGTTATCCTTATTATTTTCAATATTCTAGGTTTTCATTAATGAATTAATAGAATGAATGAACTTTTTAAAAATATTGATGTCCTCGCCATAGACAAGATGTATGAAGTTATAACGTTCAAATTTTTAGATACAAAATGAGAGCAAAAAGCGCTACTTTGTGAGGTAAAGAATCCGTTCGATAATGAAAAAATAACGTTTTACATGCCGGATAGATTTACAAAAAAGTGTCAACAGATTCTGAATTAAGCGAAGTAAACAAAGTACGTTTCTATATTAAGTTTTTGGGAAGAGACGAACCCAGATGGAACATGGCTCTATCCGAGTTAATACCAATGACTAAATTCGAATCCCAAAAGAAACTATTGAAATAAAAAAAAAAAAAACAAAGACCTTACTATTTAATAAAAGAAAAAAAAAAAAAATTTTAAATTGTAATATTGTTTGTATTTTATATTTCTCGAAACAAATATTTTTCAGGCTAATCCATTTAAATCAACCTTTGTTTCTAGAGAGCCGATATCCGGTCCAAAAAAGTCCAATATTGGTACCCTGAGTTCCAGTCCCCTTTAAAATGGGGCCTAATTCAGGCGATCCCGCTCTCTTGATTCTGTATGGGGTCCCCGGATGTCCGAAATATAGTCCCCAAGATCCGATGTCAGTCCTTGAGGGGCCGGTCCTCAAAGGTCTGAAATATACCCCCCAAGGTCCGGCATCGGTCCTTGAGGGTCCGACATCGGTCCCTGAGGTTCCGGCATCGGTCCTTGAGGGTCCGGTATCGGTTCTGCTAATGGCTCCCATCCCAAGGGGGCAAGGGGCCAAGGGGCCCCAGGGGATCCCTCTTTTTTTCCTCTCTTTTTAAAATCGTATTAGGTATAAATTAGAGGTTTTCAAGTTATTTTAATGTAGTAAGACACAAAATGAGCAGCAGGAAGGCAGTAGTTGATCTACAGTTTATTGTTGGAAATAATAAGCAATATTTCTTGAAGGAATTTGCTTTGATAGCTGAAGGGTCATTGATACCAAAGCTGTTTATGTTTAAGGCACCTTACTCGTTAGAAGAGTTAAATAGTGATGTTAAACAGCAGAATGAATTCAATAAAATGCAAATAGATGGGCTTGACTGATGGATTGGATTTATAGAATATTTAGCGATTAAAAATATTTTAAAGGAGCATTTAAATTCATTCGATGTCGTTTACGTAAAGGGGTACCAGAAAAAGGAATTTTTAGATAAATTTGTTTCGAGTTCAGTAGAAGTTATCAATTTAGATAATCACATTCCATCTCTTCAGAAATTAAGAAATTTCACAACCATTTGGGCTCACCATAACATAACTGAAAATTTAAAAAGATGTGCTGTAAAAAATTGTATGAATTTGTATATGTATTTAATAAAAGAAAATAATTGGTTTTAAAAAATATTTGTTTTATTTATTGTTGACCAAGATAATTTTTCTGACAGAAACATAGGTATTTCATAAAATAGTCTAGAATAGTTACACTGAGCTATGTGTAAATTCATTGGAATGTAGAAATCTTCTTGTTCCAATCTTAATTTATTCTTTGCGATAAATCTATCAAAATATTTGAATACATATTCTCGTATATTAAGTTCAGCTCCATTGTTATATGACATCACTGCTTGTATAAAATCTAGCATGAGACAAAAACGAGTGTACTCATCTAGCTGCAAAGTAAGTTTTTTAGTGTGCTCTGTATGATTAAATGTTAACGAAAATCCTTTTGAATTTAATTTAACTTGACTGTTTTTAAAATAATGATAAAATGTATACCAATCCCAATAATTCATTTCGCTTATAAATTTGTTTTGTCGTTGGAAAATTATTGATGCAGCAAAATTTTCAATATTAAATTCAAAATTATATAATTATTAATAAATAAATATAGCTTAATAAAAGGTTCTGCGGTGGCTCACCTTTTCCTGTTTTAAATACTTCTGAATTTGTAGACCGCTCCATTTTTTTTTTTTGTTTTAACTTATGAATTCTATTTTAGAATTTTCTATTTATAGGTTTTCTTCCACATTTTTTAAAAATTTTTCGAAGTATTCTTTGTATTTTTTTATCGTTTTTAAGTGGGGATGATGTATCGAATAAATTAAGAAAATATTTTATGCTTTTACGGGAATTCGCATCCATAGATATACATAACAATAATGTCCACAAACAGATGTTAAATTACTTTGTAAACGCTTATTGTTGAAAACAAAACCTGTTGATTGATTTTGAAGAAATTTTATAATTTCATTGTGAAACGGAGGATTTCCAAATGAATCAAAATATTCTGCACACCCTTGAACTGGAACAAATATTGCTAACCAATGTGTTCCCTTTTTATTAGAATTATGGGTATTTGCCACCAAAATACTAGATTTTAAAACTTGTTTTGGTAATTTATCAAGAGCATAAACGCCTCTAAATATTTTATGTGTTAACTTATTACATTTCAGAACTTTTGAAATCTGAAGTGTATTCATTATCTTGCAAACGTGAAATATCAATTAGTCGAGTATTTCCTCGTATAAATGCTATCAAAAATTCTGCTTTAAGTTTTCCATTTGTTAAGACTATATCGAATTTTTCAAGCAAATTTATTAAGTTATTAGTTATTTTTTCGTTATCGATATGTCCAAAAGAGTAATTCTCAATATCTGTTTTTTTCAAATCTTTGACAGGAAATTCATACTTTAATTCTTTTACAATAGTTTTACATTTTTCTTTTATACCAGCCACAGCAATATTTTTTACAAATATTGTATTGTTATCGTCCGTACAGAACGATAAATCTACTAGAGCACATGTCATTTTGAAATGAATAGAGATGGTTCACTAAACTTGCTTTTATACGTTCACGTAGACGTTACGATTTTTATCAATTTCGATATTAGCATCGAATTCTGCAAATACAATACAAGTTAATGTTGAAGTTAATGGAGAGCTAAGTCTTGCTTCAATCTTTACTACTCCCTGGTTTAATAAACTCTGACATGTATCTGTTCCCGAGCTATCTGGTGATAAATCAAAATCCAGTATTGTATAACTTTTTGAAAATAATTCTTTTGAAATTTGATGTCCTCTATCAGAATGATGTATACCTGTTCCGCTAAATAATGTTAAATATGCTTGAGAATTATAAGAATTATTCGGTGTAAAACTTGTTTCAATTGCAGAGTTTGGTGTAGGCGCTCCATTCACATATAATTGAAATTGTGTGAGATTTTGATGGTCGAAATGGTATGGATTTTTCGATCTCTTACCATTGAAATTTTCATTATTAACCATACAAAATACTAGAGCTTTTGGTATTTGCCCTATTGTAAATATATTATCCAATGATATGTTAGATGTGTTAGCTGGAATTGTAAATGTTTTGATTTCACTGCTGGTGTAAAAATATTTCGCGTTAGCCTTTTCCAATACAGTATTATGTGCCATCAATATACTAGGATTAATTGTTATATGTTTCATGTATAACGTAGCTTCAAGAATTTTTAAATAGCTTTCATCGGCATCGTTAAAGAAAATAAAAAAATCCTGTTTTTCTAGGGCTAAAGCAATTCGAATGTGAACATTATTTTAAAGTAATTTAGGAGTATTGAAGAAATCTACATATAATTTTCCCATTAATTCTACTACTGTAGAATTGTTGTATAATTTTTGTCTTGATTTAGAACCAGAATTATTAAAATCATTTACATTTGGTTTATCCAATTCCCAACCAGATGCTTCCAGATGTGTTTGACTGGAATCTGTACCATAATTTAGTAAAGTAGTTAAGTATGTTTCATCATGGTATAAGGAGTCTGAAGGAGTGATCTTTTTTCCGTTTAGAGTTACATTACATTGTTTAATTAAAGAGTGTAATAAATTATTTACAACACTGGGCTGCGGAGCTGCCCTTGCTTCAGTTCCAGTTCCTACTTTATCATTTGCACTCCAAACTGATCCATCTTTTTTTAATATTTGAACTTTAAATTTTATATAGGTTGAGGATAAAGCTCGATATGTATCTCCATTCCCAAGTGAAACAAATTTAATAGTTGACGGTGATGCCTCTAAAGAAGCTAAAGGATTGTATGCTACCTCTTCTGAACGCAAAATACTTGTTTGTACGGGTAATGACGCAAAAAGATCAAGTTCAAATTTCATATATTCCATTTTTAATTGAATATGTCGGAGGTTTTACTTTGCTTTTTTCGTCGTTTCGAGTTCAAATGTGTCTTTTTAGAAACTGTTCGTCTTTTAACAGCTCTTTGTCTTTCTATAGTTCTTTGTCTTCCACCATACATCGAATGCAGTTGGTTAACTACTGATTTCCGTAATTTTTTTTCAAATTCAATATTTGTAGGTATTCTACAATTTTCTATGTTGATAGCTCTCAACGCCCGCACTTTGCTACTTCCAAAAACAGATGATTGAATGATATCTGAATAAATCATCACCATTCCATTCAATTCAACTAAATGCTATTATTAGCAACAGCTAATTTGAATAGTTCAGGTAATTTTGTTTTGAAATTTTTTATATTTTTTTTCTGTTGAAATAATTCAGTTAGTAATGTTTTTATATTATAACTTTGATTAACTTTTATATAGAAACTGTCTTCATCAAAAGTCTGCGGTATTCGAATTAAATCCCTTCGGTTAGATTCTGACACTTTTTTAAATATTACATCGTCATAATTTTTAGGAGTCAAAACTTCATTAAAAAATTCTTTGAAAACTTGATTTCGAGTAAACCCAGGATTAGGAGTTATATTTTTAATAAGCTTTGGCAAAAAATTAAACTTCCAATCATCCAAATGTAATTCTGAATCGTCATATGAATAATATGTGTAGCCTATAGATTTGGTTACTTTAATTTTTTCTAGAGGTTTTTCAATATTTGTTACATAAACATTATACTGTCCAATATTAATAAAAGCACATTTCTCTTTGTTAAATTCTTCTGTTTGTAGGAAATCGTTCAGGTATATTTCTGAAAGACCAACTATCCAATTTCCATTTCTTAAATCAAAGTGAATAGGTAATTTATTTTCGAATGAAGCTAAAGTGTTATCTGGAAACAGTGTTAAATTATCATTACTAAACAATGTTACATAGAAGTCATCTTGACTATTCATCTTTGTTAACTTCTACGAAAACATAAAATGTTGAACTATTTATATGTTGTCCATTCCGATGTTGATGAAGTTCTTAGTTTTGGACTTCTTAGTAAAGATTTTAGTTTTCGTTTTTTTGTTTCAGGAAACTGTGAAAGTATAGTTGAGGAAATTGAACTACCGGCCGATCTTAGCGTCTTCTTTTTTTCAGGTAACGTACAGTACAGCAACAATAGTACAGCAACGGTAATTACATCACCACTTGGTGTTTCAAACATTCGATAATCAGAGCTTAGAGATGGTCTTTCGACTAATTTTTCATCTTTGAACATTTCAGTTTGAGCTAATTTTTTAAATGAATTTTCATCATCCAAATCATAATGTGTTAAATCGATATCCATACTTGAATTTTCTTTTTTAGGACCATATTCAAACACATCATCAGTAACTGATGGTAAAAAATCGGTCTGTGCTGATGTTGATTTGTATTTAGGTAATTCAGCTTCTGTATATGCATTTCGTTTAAAAAAAAATTTTGTTTGAGTACCTATATCAAATGTAAGATTATTAGCCTTTTCTGGTAATTTTTTTGCGTGTCTTTTGTTAATTCCATATTTGAGGAGATTTTGCCGATTTTGACGATAAGATTTTTGCAATGGTTTTAATTTTTTGTCATATAAAACTTTTTTCATTTTTTGATCTAATAAATCCAAGTTTTTATCATCTTGAAATAATTTACAAAATTTTGAAAATATTTCTGGTGACATAACAATCATTCGCTGCATTATGTCTTACTGAGCAATTTTCCTATTACACCAGATAATATAGTACCGATTAAAGTTGGTAAAAATCCACCATGTTGAACTAATATTTTTCGTTTGGCTTTTATACTTTTCTTTGCACAGGCTAGGAATCTTAATTTTTTTTTATGTTTTCTTAATTTAGCTTTTTTTGCTGGTGAAATTTTATTATTACCATTTAATATATTGATTGCAATTTCAGCAATAGTTTTTATAATATCATCATCACAAAATTTAAGAATATTTTCACGAAATTTCTTCTTCTTACACTATCCTAGTACATGTAATATATGTTGGTTTTTCTTCAACCGTTTCATACTTTTGACAGTTGTTCAAATCACTCGTATCACAGAAGCATATGCAATATTCTTTTGAAAAAATATTAGTTCTAATACGAAACAAATCGTTAACGTCTTGTGTTAAATCCAACACAATATAACCATGTGGACTTGAGGTTGATTCATTATATACCCCCAGGAAACCTTTTATATTTTCCGCATATAGTTGTCTAGCAAGAGGAAAAATCTGTGATTTGTCTCGAGGGTTTTTGAAAAGCACTAAATATTTACAATTTAATGAAATATCTCTTGAGAATTTCCCCTGATGAAAAACGTTTTGCGTTAACAATATAATAGATAAATTACGATGGTGCAAACCTTTAATAAATAATTCGCATACCTGTTTATTTGAAGAATCTAACATTAAATCATCTAAAACAATTAAAGTGGGCCTATTTTCATTCCCACTAAACTCTTTGGGAATACTGGTATAAAAGTCTATATCAGGAAAATCTATATTTTGCGGAACAGCAGATATTTCTGGGTTATACCATTTTATTTTTTCAATTTTCGGATAAATCAATCTGTCTATATTTTCAATTAAATTATATACAAATGTTGTTTTCCCACAACCAGATGGTCCCGCAATCATCATTGTAAATGGATGAATAAAGTTAATCATTTTTGGTCTGCGTCTGATAAGAAACTAAATTTAAAATACAATTGAGAAATTATATAAAAGCAGCGAACATATTCTTAGTACAGTTATTTTGAATTATGGAAGTAGAGGAGTTCTTAAATATTTATTCCTCCGTCTTATTAGATGATCATAAGAAACTAATATCACATCTATACACACACATTAAAAATTATTCTGGAGTAAATAAGTCCACTTCAATTTATGGTACTCATTTTACCTTTTGTCCATGGGCATATGATAATTCTACTTCTGGAGCGGACACATGTGAATGTCATACAATAGAAAATTATAGGATCACTTTGAAAAATTTAATTAAATGGTACGAGAATAATGTCAAGATTACAAGTTGTATCAGAAATTCATAGAGGTGCTAGAACAAAATTTACTCGAAGAAAATTTATTCAAAAGGGTTTAAATGATACTTGGCAAATTGATTTGGTTGAAATTATTCCATATGCAAAATTCAACAAGGGATATAAATATTTATTAACAGTAATTGATACATTTTCAAAATTTGCGTATGCTGAACCAGTTAAAATCAAAAGTGCTGATAATGTTTTAATCGCAATGAAAAATATTTTTAAGCGAGCTGGTAAAAAACCAAAAAATTTACAATCTGATCAAGGTATGGAATTTTTCAACAAAAAATTTCAAAATCTAATGAGGAAATAAAATTAACCATTATCATACATATTCAGAACTAAAAGCATCAATTCTAGAACGTTTCAATCGTACGCTGTGGAACACGATGTGGAAAAAATTTAGTTTACAAGGCACATATAAATGGTTAACTATTCTACCATCGCTAATAGAAAAATATACCTCAACATACCATCATACAATTAAACTTCCATCTAAAAAGGTTACAAAGAAAGATGAGAAATTATTATTAAAAACTATATTCAATAAATTAAAAGTATTCCGAAAAGCAAAATACAAAATTGGAGATTTTGTTCGTATAAGTAAATTTAAAGGTATATTTGCAAAAGGTTATCAACCTAATTGGTCAACAGAAATTTATACCATAGCAAAAATAAAAAGAACTGATCCAATAACATACAATTTACTCGATTACACACAAAAACCAATAAAAGGCAGTTTTCATGAACCTGTACTTACATCTGTTGAATTTCCTAATGTTTACCTTGTAGAAAAAATAATAAGAAAAAAAGGAAATCAAGTTTTGGTTAGGTGGCTTGGTTTTGATAAAAAACATGATTCATGGATAAATAAACGAGATATTATTTAAGGAATAAAAATTTATAAACTTTTAGTAAAAAATGCAATGCTGTTATTTTATATTAAAAACAACTTTTTAAACCCAAGTTTTTTTTCATTTTTTTTGTTTACTTTTAACTTGAACTTGATCATGTTTTCAATTTGTATTTCATAATCACAGCTTATATTATTAACAATATAATTTCAACCGTTAACTCCAAGCTTTTATTAAAGTAAAAACATATTTACCAAAAGTCTAATTTACATTGTATTACGAGAATAACAAAACGTTCCATTTAAAAATTATTTTGTATTCATTATGGGTTCAAATCAAGTTTTAAAAACTTTTTAAAATATTTTTCAGATAAATATTAAATCAAGTTTAAATTTTAATAATAAAAAATTGGTATTTAAACCAATCTTTAAACTTTTTTTTTCAACTTTAAACTTTTCATATGTTTTTAGTCTAATTTAGAATATTCAGCACTTTAAATAAAATATTAGATCATTTCACTAATTTAAAATATCAAAGACATACATTTTTTTTTTTACTCATTCTTTATGCTTTAAAAGCATTTTGATCATATTTATAAAAAGTTTATAAGCAATAATTTTGCATAATAAATAAAAAAAAAAAAAAAAAAATTCATTTAAATAATGTTCATAAATAAAATTTGTTTAAGTTACTTTTATTTGTTTTTTTTCCATCCAATATTATAAAAACTTTTTATTATTTTTATATTAGCTTTTAAACTCTACATTTTCTTAAATATCATTTCAAAACAACATAGGTTTTTGTTTACGAAAAAAGAACTAGTCAACAGAATATTTTTATAATAATTTTATTTTTATAATACATTCTATATTCTATATTTAAACCAAGCTTTATTTTAATATACTAAATTTTTAATGAAGTATTTAAACCAAATTTAAAAAACTTTTCAAAATGAAGTGCTTGAATTGATCTGAATATTTAGCAATTTTAAAGCTTCTCAAAGATAAAAAAAATTCAACACTTTTTAATCCAGCTTTAAAAACTTTTTATATAAATATTAAATCAAGTTTAAACTTAAGTTCCAAAATCAATAAAACTTTTATTAATAAAAATTATTAAGCTTCTCAAAGATAATAATAATTCACCAAATTTTAATCCAGCTTTAAAAACTTTTTTTGTATAAACATTAAATCAAGTTTAAACTTAAGTTCCATAATCAAGAAAATTTTTTTATATTAAAAATTTTTAAGCTTCTCAAAGATAATACCAAATTTTAATCCAGCTTTAAAAACTTTTTTTATATAAACATTAAATCAAGTTTAAACTTAAGTTCCATAATCAAGAAAATTTTTTTATAATAAAAATTATTAAGCTTCTCAAAGATAATAATAATTCTACAATTTTTAATCCAGCTTTAAAAACTTTTTTAAATTTTTTATATAAACATTAAATCAAGTTTAAACTTAAGTTCCAAAATCAATAAAACTTTTATTAATAAAAATAAATCTTTAAATAAATTTAAAATATCAAACACATAAGCCTTTTACTCATACTTTACCGCTTAGAAACTCCGTTGCAGCCACAGCACCATTGTTTTGCTCCTCTCCACATGATCATGTAAAATATCAAAGACACAAATCTTTTACTCGTACTTTACCGCTTAAAAACTTTGCCGTTTAAAAGTTCCACCATTTACGCCGCCATATATTTACCTGGTAAGCTTTGCTGATTAAAAGCTCCGCCATTTGCACCGCCATATCTTTACCAGGAAAGCTTAAAGCTCCGCCATTTGCACCGCCATATCCTTACTACTGTTTTCAAAAAAATCTCCTATAGAATACCAGAAAGTCTCAAGCGCTCTATTTATTATAGTTTACTACATAGTAAAATTAGTTATGGCATAGGAATCTGGGATAATACATCTAGAAAAAATTTAAATACTCTTCAAAAAGTACAAAACAAATCTATCAAAAATTTATACAACATGAACCATAGAACATCAACCAATCAATTACACAAAAAATTTCAAATTTTAAAAATATCAGATTACAAAACACTAGTTCAAATTATGCATGTTCATAAGATTCAAATGCATGTTCATAAGATTCAAATGCATGCATGTTCATTAAGATGAAATAAAAAGCATTGTCAAACTAGTGACAAACTCAGATGTACATAATTATAACACTAGAATGTCTAACCATATCAGAACATGTACCTCACAAAGATTGGGTGGCCCAGATGCTGTCTTCAATTCGGCCGTGTCACAATATAATCAATTATCAATTAGTTTCAACAATTTGTCTAGTAAATTTTTAAAACATGAATTAAAATCTCAATTTTTAGACGAATACATATAAAAAGTAAAGCATAAGTTAATTTATCCTTTGTTTTATGTTTATATTAGGTACGTTAATAAGAAAGTTTATAATATCAAGATTTTTTTTCCTTTCAAATTCATGTCAAAGACTTTTTTTTCTGTTAATTCTTATATTTTAATCTCTCTTAATTTGTTAATTTGTTAATCGTTTGCTTTTTTTGTTTTTTTTACTTATTATATTTGTAGTTAATTCTTTGCACTTTAACTCAAACCGGATTGGAATTTGCATTGGAAATTTAAAATAATAACTGCAATTTTTTGTAAAACATTTTATTCACTCTGTACGAGCTTTTATAAGCTGATTAGAGATAATATTAAATAAATAAATAAATATCTTGATGTAAATAATCTCTATGGTTTCGCTCAGTCTCAGTACTTACCTCATTCAGTGAAAATACTGAAATTGATGTACTAAATATTGCTGATGATTCAGATATAGGGTATGTTTTGGAAGTAGATTTGGAATATCCTATTTCAATACATGATGAACATAGCAATTTACCATTTTGTGCAGAAAATAAAAAAACATCTAAAATAAAGATTCCAAAATTAATTGCAGATGTAGAGGATAAGAATAATTATATTATTCACTATAGAAATTTAAAGCAATGCTTAAAAAACGGATTAAAACTAAAAAAAATTCATAGAGTTTTAATGTTTAAACAATCATGTTGGTTAAAAAAATTTATTGATTTCAATAATTTATATCGAACAAGAGCTACAAATGAATTCGATAAGAGTTTCTTCAAATTAATAAATAACGCAACTTTTGGTAAAACAATGGAAAATGTTGATAAGAGAGTAAATGTTAAATTGTAAATTCTTGGGAAAGTCAAGGTAGACGTTTAGGAGTGCGTGCATTAACTTCAAGATCAAATTTTCATAGTTTAACACATTTTACAAAGAATATGGTTGCTATGCAAATGAGTATAGTAAGCACATATTATAATAAACCATTATATGCAGGTTTTACGGTTTTAGAATTATCTAAGTTAAAAATATGTGATTTTCATTATAGCTATATCAAACCAAAATATAATGATAATATTTCTCTAAATTATACGGATACAGACTCTTTCATTTATACTATAAAAACAAAAGATTTTTATACGGATATATTACCTGACATACAAAATTTCTATGATACTTCAGAATATTCTATTGATAATCCTTATAATATTCCTAGAAAAAATAAAAAGGTACTTGGTATGATGAAGAATGAGTGTAATGAACGAATCATTAAAGAATTTATAGGATTAAGATCTAAGATGTATTAAATTGATATTGAAAATAAAAAAATAAATAAAGCTAAAGGTCTTAAGAAATGTATTGTTAAAGATTTCACTATCGATGATTATAGAAACTGTTTATATACAAAAGAAATTTTAATGAAAAATATGTTAACTTTTAGAAGTAAGAATCATACTATATACACACAAAATTTAAATAAGATATCATTGAGTTATCTAGATGATAAGAGATTTATATTAAATTAGGGAATTAGTATTTTACCTTGGAATCATTATTCTATAAAAGAATGAAATAAAAAATTTAAAAAAATATCTCATACATACATATAATCGCAGTCAGTTAGTTTTATTGATAATTTATAATTAAAAAATAAATATAAAAATTATAAGATATAATATTTATATAAAAATAATGTAATGTTCGTCAATTAAATTGTAATGTAATATATTAATTTTAAATCTTTTCAAAATTAATTACTCTCGATTCTCATGTAATGTAAATTTATTAATTAAATTAAAAAATAATGTATTAAATTAATTTGCGAGCTTTACATATATTATAGTTATAATATTAATTAATATAAGTATCTAAAAAATTTCTATTTTAATTTTTTTGTATCTGAAGATGTTAAGATTAAGTTTGAAATTAATTGAATAAAAAGAACAATATTATTAAGTATATCATTATTTTTTATTTATATCCAATAAAAAATGTACATTTATTTAACAAAAATTTCGCTTCAAACCATTTCTGATTTCTGCAGCTTTTTCTTCAAATTCATTTGTTAGCAAGATTTTACAGTAATTTTTTGTTACACCGCAACTTATACATAGAGGTCCCATTTTTTCAATAAAATCTTTGGCTTCATCTACAGAAACAAATCCGGCAGTATGATACAGTAACTTAAAACTTCCAGCGCAAGATTTGTTGTTGTGACGTTGCGCTTCTTCGTTTTTACGTAAAAAACAATGAAAACAAAATACCATTTCTTGCGGATTGAAGATGCAAGCTTCCGCAAATTCACAGCTGCAATTAAATATAGATACTGTCAAATCGAAGAATCTATAAACCACACAACACGGTTTTCCAAATTGTGAGCACTCTAGTATTTGATAGTTGCAAGGAAATCCATAACATGAATGTCCCATTTTCATAATTTCAATATTACTTGGCATTTTTTCAAAAAAAATAAATAAAAATTTAAAATATAAGACTATCAAACACAATTGATACTTTCTAACTGAAGCATGCTCATAATAAATTAGTAGCTATGATAAAACAATTTAAATTAAAAAGTTTTGGATAAAGATTTCAAATATTAAAATACTTTACAATAATTAGCCTTTGAGAAATTTTCAATTATATATAACTGTAAATATAATATATATTTATATTTATATATAACTGTAAACATAATTATTTGATAAAAATTGTTTAACCGCAAACATTCTATAATAAATTTAGGTTTTAACATGAACTTGCAAACAATAGTGGTATGAAAAAAAACTTTCTAGTTAATTTAAATTTTAATAATCTTCATAATAATCTTCATAAACAAATTCAAAATATATATTTTTTTGCATTGAATTCACAATTCTAGCAATTGCTTTAAATTTTCATTAAAATATTAGCATACTATAAAACCACATACATCCTTCTATTTAAATTCAGTTATTCTAATTAAAACAAGTAAATGTAACAGTAAGTCGATGCAACCGACCTATTAATACCCTACACCTGAATAATTCGAATTAAATTAAAAATCCATAAGTTTTTTGGCAGCTGCTTGAACTTCTTCTCTTTTCTGTTTTATTCAACTCGAATTTCAGGAATGTAAAAGAAGCATCCTTTTGGGATATGCTTGAAACCTTTGTAAAAAATTTGAAGTTTCTATCTTTATTAATTTCGAACATCGTTAGTCCTTGGGAGGTGTGTGTGTGGGAGGTTCTACTTTTGTTGGTTTTGGAGATATGCTCGTTGCTCTTGTGCTCGTTCGGAAGTTTCCAAAATACGAACCCAAGGTTCAAATTCTTTCAAATGTCAGTTTCCAATTTTACAGAAAAGGAAACATAACAGAACACCTTTGTACTAAAAATAAAAGTTCTATCTTTGTTGGTTGTGGAGATGTACTCGTTTGCTCTGGGGCTCGTCCGGAAGCTTCCAAGATTTGAACCCATGGACCAATTCCTCACAAGTTTCAGAAACATAAATCAAGCCTTAAGGAACACCATTCTGCCTAATCATGATAATCATAATCTATCAAATCATGATAGAACGACTCTTAAAAATACTAAGCCAGTTAATAATGCTGCACCATTTCTATTTGAGAGAATTGCTTATGCGCTTAATGGTAAGGAAATTGATCATAATAATAAGGTTGGTATAACTTCAACGCTAAAAAATTATATTTCACTTAATGAAAACGAAAGCAGTGCTTTATTCAATGCGAGTTGGTCCCCAAAAGTATCAATTCAGTTGGAAGAGCATTATTTCAGTTTTTACGTTCCTTTAAAGAGATTATTAGGATTTGCGGAAGATTATAAAAACTATATTCCTAATGCACAACATGAATTGATATTAACACGCGCTGGAAGCAACAACAATTCATTAATATGTTCAAATGCTACTGCTGTTAATTTCTTTTTACTGAAGCCTAATAATCCTCCAATAGTTTCTTCTCTTGAAAAATCAATTTCTTTATCAGCAAGAATTTCGCACTTCAATGTATTATTATTTGCTCTTAAAATTAATTTTTCCTTATCTGTTTTAGTTATATTTAACGTTTTTCTGAGAATTGTTTCAATATCTTCAGTTTCATATGAACCTGTTGGAATTGTAATAGGTTTATCATCAATAATAAATTTATTATTTTTCTCATCTATATTGGGTATTGAATTATAGGTTTGAAAATCTACTAAACTGTACGTATATTCCTTCCCCTTTAGGTCTATAGGAGGAAAATAATTAGTTGTCAATATAGAAGAGTTTCCATTTAAAGTTAATGTTATTGACATATTTATACCCGTACGATAGGATCGGGTATAATAAATTTACTCCTCCGTTTGTAACACCTCGAAATAAGCGAGCTAGATATACCTTCAAAGGTATGGATCGGATCAGAAAAAAATTCTAAGACGATTGAGCCATGTCCGTCCGTCAACACGCTAACTCAAAAACTAAGAAAGCTAGAATCTTGAAATTTACACAAAATATTCTGGGAGTAATTTGTAGGTTTCCTATTTTTTTTGGTTGAGTTTGAACCAAAACTTAGGGTAGCTCTCAAACACCTAACTTTTAGATCCCCACATTTTTTTTGAAATAGAGCTACAAAAACAGGTTCACCAAAAAGGTTCATTTTAGTTGGTATCCAAGTAATTTTAGATATTGCTGATTTTCGACAGTTAATTTTTTTCTTGAGTTGTAGTGTTGTGTTCCTTCCCCTTCTGCTGACTTTAATATATTGCAATGCGAAGATCGACATTGAGAATATATATAAGAATCTTGATTTTGTTTAAACACTAACATTTTAAACTTTTAAATGCAATCTAAGTGTTATTGCTTCTCCTTAAAAATGAATTAAATTTCCGTTCTGATCAAGTAATTTAATAGTGATAGATCTTATCTGATCAACAATTACAGGTAGATAAATTACACTTTTAGGAACTTCAATTATTTTATAGCCAGGAATAACATTAATAGAAAATTCATGTAAAATGCATGCTTCCTCTCCATTTATATACGTTCCGGAGATAATATTACATTCTATTCTTACTATATTTATTTTGTTAATATCAACAAAAAGATCTGAAGTATGCCATTTATTAGTAGAAGAAGGATATCTATAAAATCACGATAGAACGACTCTTAAAAATACTAAGCCAGTTAATAATGCTGCACCATTTCTATTTGAGAGAATTGCTTATACGCTTAATGGTAAGGAAATTGATCATAATAATAAGGTTGGTATAACTTCAACGCTAAAAAATTATATTTCACTTAATGAAAATGAAAGCAGTGCTTTATTCAATGCGAGTTGGTCCCCAAAAGTATCAATTCAGTTGGAAGAGCATTATTTCAATTTTTACGTTCCTTTAAAGAGATTATTAGGATTTGCGGAAGATTATAAAAACTATATTCCTAATGCACAACATGAATTGATATTAACACGCGCTGGAAGCAACAACAATTCATTAATATGTTCAAATGCTACTGCTGATAATTTCTTTTTACTGAAGCCTAATAATCCTCAATAGTTTCTTCTCTTGAAAAATCAAGTTCTTTATCAGCAAGAATTTCGCACTTTAATGTATTATTATTTGCTCTTAAAATTAATTTTTCCTTATCTGTTTTAGTTATATTTAATGTTTTTCTGAGAATTGTTGCAATATCTTCAGTTTCATATGAACCTGTTGGAATTGTAATATGTTTATCATCAATAATAAATTTATTATTTTTCTCATCTATATTGGGTATTGAATTATAGGTTTGAAAATCTACTAAACCGCCCGTATATTCTTTCCCCTTTAGGTCTATAGAAGGAAAATAATTAGTTGTCAATATAGAAGAGTTTCCGTTTAAAGTTAATGTTATTGACATATTTATACCCGTACGATAGGATCGGGTATAATAAAATTACTCCTCCGTTTGTAACACCTCGAAATAAGCGAGCTAGATATACCTTCAAAGGTATGGATCGGATCAGAAAAAAAATCTAAGACGATTGAGCCATGTCCGTCCGTTAGCACGCTAACTCAAAAACTAAGAAAGCTAGAATCTTGAAATTTACACAAAATATTCTGAGAGTAATTTATAGGTTTCCTATTTTTTTTGGTTGAGTTTGGACCAAAACTTAGGGTAGCTCTCAAACACCTAACTTTTAGATCCCCACATTTTTTTTGAAATAGAGCTATTAAATTTTAACTGCTGATAGATCTCACAAAAATATTACTTATATTTAAATTGTTATAGCACAAGTTGTATAAAGTATATCTTCATTTTGAAAACGGCAAACGATTACTGCTTTTATTAGCTCTAAAAGTATATATACCGTAAATATATACTTGTGGCATACGGTGTCTTAATTTACAGTTATGCGAAACTAAAATTTTGCAAAATTCTTTAACCCTTCTATCTTCTAAACGGTTTAAGTTGGAAACTTAAAATTCTGACAGAAGTTAGATCTTTGAAAATAAGTATGAGTCATTTCAGAAACATCGAAATTTTTTTGCATCACTCCCCGTTTAGGAGCTGTAAGGGGTCAAAAACTGAAAATTTCCTATTTTTAAACATCAATTTTTAATAATTGACGAAAGTGTTACTTGATTTTTTCAAATTTTCTAACAAATTTCTTTAACGAATTTTTTGCATTTTGTTTAACTCGATAATTTGAAATTGTTGAGGATATAATGCGTAGTACAAAACAATGTAAATAAATAAACAACATAACGGTTGCTTGAAGAATTTTTATTTATATGATATTGGTATATATACATACTTATATAATATCATATTTATTTACATATCGTATATGTCACTGATGAAAGAATGATAAGAGTATAGATGTACATATATTATATAGCGCCGTATTTGCATACATATATGTACATATTTTATTGTACTTTTAAGAAATTATTCTATGAATGGAAATATTTTTAAAGAAATATTGCAATGTATGGCGATATACTTATAACCATATAAATATACTATGTCCGCATTAATATAATATAATATTTAAAATTATATTTATTATTTTGTACTAAGTAAATTTAATATACATTTACCGCTTAGTATTAAATGGTACTATAGAATATTTGAAAAAGTTTTGAATTGATAATCGTTATGTGTGAGGTTAGAATCTGCTTTTGAAGAATGTACATATAAACGTATAGTTTAAATATATGTACAACCCATAGTTCTAGAAATTATAAAATTCACCCAAATTATTTTAAAATACTAAAATATTAAAAAAATAATATTATAAGCAAAGTGACAGGCTGTGAACATACTAACGGTTCGTACGGGTATCTAAGAGTTGACAAAGTCAACTGTATTCTGTATTCAACTGTCAACTGTATTGCTTTTATAGATTTTCAAAGTTAATTCAACACAATAAAAAAAAAAATTATATATATATATATGTTTCAATTCAACTTTTCTTTAAATTTTTTTTGTGATAAATTCTAATTATTCTTTATCAGTACTTTTTATTCCTTTTGAATCTTGAACTTGAACAAAATTATTAATGTAGGTTAGTTTTTAATTAAATCAGACAAATAATAAAGAAAAATTTTTTTTTTATTTTTTCATGTTTTATTTACTGATCATTTTTTTTGTTAACAATATGAAATAAAAATTCTAAACATAGATGACCGCAATTATATGAATTAAAGTTTTGATATTTTGTGTAATTATACCCAAGATTATCTCCTAAATATTGAATTACTTCTAATGGGGGTTTTAAATTTCCAAAACTGTCAAAATATTGCATAATTTGCGGTTTCTTGTAATGAGGTACCCAATGCGTTCCATTACCAATACAATTATCTAAATTTATTATACCAGTTTCATATTTCCGAAGTTTATGTGCCGGTAATTTATCTCTCATAAAAACTCCTCGGAAATATTTTAAATACTTTCTTCCAAATTCTTCTAACTCATAATTGTTGAGTGCTCTTTTGGGTAGCTCATTTAATGGTTTTTTGGATTCAAAAACAGACCTAAACCTTTTTTATGTGGTTTTAAATGTAATCATTTTCCTCCTTTTAATGTTATTGCTTCCATCATTTTATTATGACGCACACTCTCATGTAATTCTTTACGAGCACTTTTAGCATCATTTACAGCTTTTGCTATACCTGCAGCATCGCCAGAAAGTGCTCCAATAGCTGATAAACCAGCAAATATAGGGATTAAAGGTAAAACTCCTCCAATTTTTGGTACCGGAATTATTCGAGGGATATTAAATTTTTTTTTCTGGTTCTTAGAAAACTTTCGAGCTGCATTTAAAGCAATTTTTATAATATTTTTATCATTCATTGGTTTCTTTGTGGTTTTAATAGCTAATTTAACTTCTTTTATAACATTTTTCAAAGGTTTTTTCTTTGAATTCTTTTTTTTGTTTTTTTTTAAACCCATACCGAGTTTAACTTTAGCTTTCATTGCGTTTGTAACTAGATATGAATTTAACCTTTCACCAAAACTTGAGTCTTTAGCTTTAACTCTTTGTCAATCGTTTTCTGCTAGTATATTGTCAGCTATATGACGCTGATTTTGATTAGAAGTTTTCGAATATCATGCTCTCGACAAGCTTCATCTAAACCATTAATCCCTTTATCACCATGAGCTAATCGTTTTGCTAATTTTGTCCCCGGTCCGCAATAATTATAGCCAGGTAAATGTGCTTCAAATAGTAATTTATCTATTAATGAGTTAACAATTCCTCCTCCTTCAATGGTTTGTCTATTACTGTTTGAATATTTATTGTGAAGAGACATATAATGCAGTTTAGTTTAAGAAAGTCAATCAAACACTAATTCATTCATCAGTCAATCAAAAAATTCATCATCATTTAAAACAAGAATTATTTTGATCAAAATTCAGAAGAAAAAAATAAAAAGCATGGTGAGTGCTTTCCAGACAGTATAAGAGGATTAATATTCGGACCGTCAAATTGTGGTAAAACTAATGTTATGATAAGTATGCTTTTAGATTCTAAAGGTCTTAAATTTCAAAAAAAAATATATATATTTATTCGAAATCATTACATCAACCTAAATATGAATATTTAAAAAAATTAATAAAACCAATCAAAGGAATGGGATATAACGAATTTTCAAATAACGTTGATGTAATTGAACCTTCAGCCTCACAACCGAACTCAATATTTATTTTCGATGATGTAGCTTGCGATAAGCAAGATAGCATACGAAACTCTTTTTGCATGGGGCGACATCAAGAAGTAGATAGCTTTTATTTGTGTCAGTCTTATACAAGAATTCCAAAGCATTTAATTAGAGATACTGCCAACTTTTTGATTATCTTCAAACAAGATGATTTAAATTTAAAACATATATATAATGATCATGTAAATTCGGATATGTCTTATAATGATTTTAAAATGTTGAGTGCATGCTGCTGGAATGATAAATATGGTTTTCTATTAATTGATAAAGATAGCAATTTAAATAATGGTCGTTATAGATAAAATTTTGATGCATTTGCTAAATTTTAGTTAACAATTTGTTATTAACTGAGCAGGTCATTTAGCAGATAGCAGTTAGCAATTAGCTGTTAACAGTTAGCAGTTAGCGGTTACCAGTTAGCAGTTAGCAATAGAACAGTTCGGTTGTTAATTTGCAGTTAATAATTGAACAGATTAGTTTCTAATTAAAAAATGGATGAACCACTTATGAAAAATTTAAGTAAAACTCGTAAAAGTTTTAAAAAAAAATTGCAATTGAAAGATTTAATTAAAACACGTAAAAGTTTAAAAAGAAAATGTCAATTTTTAAAAATTAAGAAGCTTTCAGAAGATGATAATCGGGAAGAAAACTTTACTCCAATTACAAAACCATTAAAAGAATTAACAAATATTATTAAACAACAACGAATTCCAGATATCAAACCGGAAATTGAATGGGGTGATGATAATGATAAAAATTCTAAGTTAATGAGGTCATTTAGGCCGGAAGTTAAAACATCTAGCAACAAAAGTAATACTTACAATGAATTTAAAACTTCAACACCGAATACTATAAAATTTGATAATGATGAATCACCATCAATTTCACAATTTTTGTTTCTAAACAAGTCAAAACTCGATAAGACATATGGACCCTATTTTGATGAATCATTAAATGTGTGAAAACTTGATAACGCTAATTTTGAAATAGATGAAATTAATAAAAATATTTTGATTGATGAGGAAGTTTTTGAAGGTACTGATGGTCTATATGAATTAATATTAAAAAAAAAACCTCTAAAATATACTGCAAGTGATATAAGTACGTATCATCAAATTCTTAACAAAACGAATGCACATAGAAGAAATTATAATCCTTTAGAACAAATAAAGGGAAACAAAGGTTTTAAATTCAAGAATATATTAAGAAAATTATATGAACATGATTATAACACTAGACATAAAAAAACTGGATCAGGTCAAACGAAAAAAAATTTTAATCAGTTTTTTCATAAATCTTTATCACCAGAAACCCAATTAAATTATACAAATCAATCAAATCAATATGTTTATTGGGATGATCCTAATGAGTTAGTTGATAGATTAAGACTTCTAATTGCATCACAATCAGCTGGTAGCAATAATCATCATAATGAAATTGTATCTATAATTGAAGAATTGAGAGAAGCAAATATAATTCAATAGTATTTTACATTAGCAATCAGTAAAAATCAATATGTAACTTGATAAGTGTGGACGTAGTACAGCTTCTTCTAGAAAACTGCACACTCAAGGTTCTCCAGGTATAGGTTTCAAACTAACTTCTGAAGGAAATTATGATTTAGATAATAAAATTTTATCAAATGTTCAAGATCCAATTAACGGAAATGATGCAACAACACAAACATTTGTGAATAACCAAATTTTCTTTCATAAAGAACTAATAAAAAACTACATAGGAGAAATGTTTATCAATTTGACTAGTGAACTTAAATTAACAGAAGAAAATTTAAAAATATTAGAAGAACAAGTACAAGATAGTTTAGACATACATCATCAATTTTCTACAATCTTAAATGAAAAATTTTCAGAAATGAATGATTTTATTGAATTTCAAATTAAAAAACCAATTAGATTTATTAATGAGAGATTAGAAAAAACTGAAGCCAAAGCTCAATCAGCGTTAGATTTAATTAATAATTCAAGAAATTAATTGTGATTAGTTTTCATTTAACTTCCAAAATGGATATACATAAAATAGGATATTCTTTAAATATTTTTTTAAATAAATATGAAGATATTTTATTGCAGGAACATTATGAACAGTTAAAAATTCATTTAAAATTTTTAAAATTATTTAAAAATTCTCTACAAATTGAAACGAAGGAGTATGGATATTATTGGCATATATGCCGCTATACATCAGATAATATTGAAAGTTTTCCAGATACTTGCCCATGCCATTCAGCAGAACAATGTATGTTACACTGCACCAAACTAATGGAATTATATAAAAGAATAGAAAATAGGTTATAATCAAATTAAACATACTTGTAAACTATTATACAAATAAAGAATATAAATTTTAATACATTGAACATTTATTGTTCGTTTTATTTATTTTATTTTATTTTATTTATAAATAACTGAAAGAGAGTACATATATTCTAATTAGTTATTTTCAAGATGAGTAAGGATGAAGTTGTAGATTTATTCGATTGGCTTGAAGCTTCAGATTCGTCTGATGAGAGTGATGAAAAGGAAGATGATATTTCAGTTACTTCTGGTGAAATTTCAGATTTATCTGAGGATAGTCATGAGGAAGAGGATTATGATGATGGAAAAAAAGTAAAAAAGAGAGTCAAATTTATGTTAAAGCCGTAAATGCATATATTATACAAATGGAATACAGCATATAAGTTAGCTTGGCAAAAATATTGGGAAAAGAATTCAAAATACTGATATTATTATTTCTCAGATTCTACATAGTAATCATCGGGAAATCATTTTCAATCAAAGATTTTCTAATTAGTTATATAATAATTACATACATTTTATTTTATTTTATTTAAAAATGAGTAAAAGAGAGGTTGTTGAAGAGCCTCATAAGCCTGCACGGAGAAATTTTGAACGACGTAGAGTTATAATAAAAGGATTTGATGATCTTTGGCTAGCTGATTTAGTAGAAATGGGTTTATATGCTAAAGAGAACAAAGGTTTTAAATTTTTATTAACTGTCATTGACACCTTTTCTAAGTATGCATGGGCAATCCCTATAAAAAAAAATCTTCAGAGAACGTTACAGAAGCAATGCAAAATATTTTTGTAAATTCTAAAAGACAACATCAAAATTTACAAACCGACGATGGAAAAGAATTTTTTAATAAAATATTTCAAAAATTAATGCATAAATATCATATAAACCATTATTCAACATATAGCACATTAAAAGCATCTATTGTAGAACGTTTTAATAGAACTGTAAAAGAAAAGATGTGGAAAGAATTTAGTTTTAACGGAAATTACAAATGGATTAATATAATTGATGAACTAGTCAAACAATACAACAATACTAAACATCGAACAATTAAGAAAAATCCCTCAGATGTTAATAAACATAATGCTAATGATATACTCAAAACTGCATACAATCATATTAAAACATCTCCGTTTGCTAAATTTAAAGTTGATGATCCAGTTCGAATAAGCAAATATAAACATATTTTTGAAAAAGGTTATACACCCAATTGGACAACTGAAATATTTAAAATCAAGAAAATTGAGATTACCAACCCTGTAACATATTTATTAGAAGATTATCAAGGTCAACCAATACAAGGAGGCTTCTATGAATATGAACTATTAAAAGCTAATCAAAAACATGTATACTTGATTGAAAATATTCTTAAAAGTAAAGGTGATAAAATTTTTGTTAAGTGGTTAGGATTTTCTACTAATCATAATTCATTATAAATAAAAATGATGTACTATAAAAAAAAATTTTTTTTATTTTTATTAATTTCCAATACGTAATATATTATTTTATTTTATTTGTAAAAATTATGAAATTTCCATTTGATATGTTGACTTTTGTTTTATTGATCGCAAATCTAGAACTGTGTATTCAGATTTATAATCTGTATCCATAAGTGGAACTGATTCTACCTCTTCAGTACCTGATATTCTATCTGCTAAAATTTCGCGGTATTCGAAGCATTGAATTTTGAGAAATTTTTGTTTGAAATTACTATCATATGCACATCGGATATGAATTTCTTTATCAACAGCATATTCTAATTTAAAATGTCTGTAGAACACATAATCGCTATTTATTATTCCATCTATATTACGTTCTTTTAATATCAGTTCTTGTCTAAAAGCTTCAATGGCTTCATCTATAGATACATATAGATGAAATCAAGTTAGGGGTTAGTTCAAGATACATATAGATGAAGTCAAGTGAGGATCAAAATCAGCTTTATCTCCAAGTAAATAACCATCTGCTTTGAAAGTAGTTATTGGTGTGGATATAGTTGTACTAATTGATGAATCACTTTCTGATGATTTGTTTAATTCATGAGAAAGTGAATGTTTTAAAAGCTGAACTGATAAATTTATTTTAACGGTTTCATTATTTGGAAGTAATATATTAAAATAAGTGCTTCCAAAAGCTGATTCGTCTAACTTGACATCAGGAATTGGGATTGAATTGGTTTGTATAGTTAACAAACCGAAAATAAATATGATATATGATATCATCGTTTTATGAAAAATATGATCTGTCTTCATCAAAGGTAGACGAAAGAATAATTTGTTAGAAACTTAAAATATATTATGTATACTTTTTATTTTCTCGAAATTTGTTTTTTATGTACAAACTTTACTTGACTTATAATAGAACAAACATACATAAAAAGTGGTAAATAACGATCTCTCACATCTGAAAAAGCTTCCATATAATCTAAATACTCCTCTTTTAAACTTTCAAGTAATTTTCTTAAATTAGTTAACATATCCCCAATTTTTGATTTATTATTTTTTTCATTATATGTATTCTCTATTGATGATATAAATATAATTCCATCATCAATTCGTTTCCTTATCATAGATTTTTTCATTTTGTTTTGATTTTCTTCATATTCACTTGTTTTCATGGAAAATGATTGAATATGTTCTGAAATTCTTTTATTCTTATCTTTTGATAATACATTTGAAATATTTTTCTCAATCAACTCCCAATCATCTTCTTCAGCAAAAGGGCAATCGCCCCCAAAACTGTTGGTTACTTGATTTTTGATTGATGATTGTCTGATTATACCAATAATGGAAATATCACCGCCATATACTTCTATTTTAATATGTTTCCAATCCAATGGAGATAAAAATAATTTATTATTTATTGACTCACCATTTGTAATTTTTAAAACACATGCCTTTTCCCCCCTTCTGGTGTTAGATATATCTCCAAAAAATCATGGAATATTTTCCAATTAATTATCTTGATTAAAGTGAATTTCCGGTCACAAATACAATATTTATAACCATGTAAAATGTTATCAGCCCAAAACATTTTGATATTTTCAGTTGCCAAACTTACCGTCTTATAACACTTTTTAATCTTAAAATTAACCTTTTATACAATTTTGAATAAATAAAAGATTATTAGAAAAAAACACATCTTCTCTGGATAAGATCATAGGATTGCTATCGAACCTAAACATAATACATTCATAAACTTACCTAATAGATTTCTATACCCCTTAACACTCCTACCCACATAAGATTTAGTTAATTCTCAGTATTTTCATATTTTATTTTTAAATTAATGGCTTAATTAGTTTTCTTTAGTTTTCAACTTACAATGGAGTTTGCAAGAACAATTATCGTATTTAATAAATTTTTTCTTGAAAATAAGAAAAATTTTAGAAGGAAATATAGACGTGAAATTCAATATCATATAAATTTTTTGGGAAATTATGCTGAGTCAACATTGATCCAATTCAATTCATTGAAAGATGATAAAGATGATAAATAGACGGATTTACTTACTCAGAGTTCAATCAAATTTCCTAAGATATGCCTATTACGATTAGGTAAAATTGTAAAGAAATTTCAAGAAAAAATGTAAATATCGAAAATCATTAAAAATAAATAAAAAAATTTTGTAGTATACATCTCGTTGCTTTTTCTTTAAATTGTTTTAATCAAAGGAATTCCCTGACGTAATTTCTGATTTTTTTAATGAAGAACTACTACTTCTAAAAATTTTTAATTTTCTTATCAGTACGAGTAATTTAAGTTGAGAGAAGAGAAAAAAAATTTTTTATTTTCTTATCAGCACAATTTTAATTTTTCACTATTGCTTCATATAAGACAAATAAGTAATAATAAAAACCGCAATTTTTCATTTTTTCATTTTTCTATTTCAAAATCGTTCTTTTTACAGATACTTTACATAAAATTTGTATTTTGCTGACACAATCATACAAACATCCATTCTTCACCCCCCATAAATAATAAAACAATTAAAACAGCAAAACAAAATTCTAAATTTTAAATTTTAAACTCTTATCACAAAACTACAAACATTCACTACATACTATAGGGTATTTTTATAATTTCACTACATCTTTACATTTATAATATAATCTATTCAAAACCCATGCTTCCAACAACTTTGACGGGTTCACTTATCAACAACTTCGACGGATACATACCATATACCATCTTTACTGAAGTTTCAAGCTTCCTCCCACTCTACCCAATTTCAACTACCACCATTTCAAAACCTAATACTTCCGAAATCAACAACTGCGTCTGCACCGGCAGCTCTAGGCACTACAACTTCAACAAATAACATTCTCTCATTTAATTGAATCATTCAACCTTCTAATCCTAAAATCTATTTCATTATACCTTACACTTAATTCTCACTTCCAAATTAAGGAACACTAGATTCAAAATAACAACTGTCAAAGTATTGTGATGTCATCTGACAGCCCCAGAAACCCCATATCCTATCTACTAATATTGTAAGATTGACTAAAAAGAAAAAATACATATTTTAGAGGGAATGAAAATAACTTAATATTTATATTAATATAGATATACACATTTTTTCATATTTTATACTTCTACAACAATAATTCTTGCACCTATAGTTGGGTTATGAAAACAACTAAAATTGATTGATAAAAAATCGAGGTAGAATGGAGGTTTCTTCTTTTTTTAAGAAATCGAAAATGTTATGTGAAGAAATATATACAAATGTACATACATCAATTGACATACAAACAAAAAAAAAAGATAAAAAATAAACTAAAATATTTTTTTTTTTCACTTTATTATGCGATTTTTTTTTATAATTCAAAAACAAAACTTAAAAATAATTCTTATAAGCTAATTTTAATATGTACATAGCTGAGTAATTTACAAGCTCTCACAATTAATCTTATCTGTTTTTGTTATTATCAAAATTATTTGATTAAAATATTTTGTAATATAAAATTTTTTTATCTAATATCCCTTATTAATATTGAATTAGTTTTATGGTAATTAATTTATTTGAAAAATTTTTATTTTAAAAACCAATTTTTTTAACTTCTTACTTATATAAAATCTTAAAACTAATTTAACTAACCTAACTTAACTTAATTGCTAGTTACGACTACTATCTAACCTACCTTAAATCTAAATTCTGCCAAAAGTGTGGTTTTCTATGATATAGTTTTCTTTTGCAGGTATATACATATCATACTTAAACAATTCGTTATTTCGTGAGTTTAAATTTGATGGTATATTTTTAATGAGAGCGTGTCTGTTGTAATGATACAGAATCGGAATATACTGATTATTTGCTATATATTTATATTTATCAAGATAAACGAAGGCCTCAGGAGGGAAAAACCCTGTTTTTAAGCAGTTTTTTATGTATTCAAAATTTTCATACCACGGGTGACTGATTAATGAACTTTCGGTTGTTTCACTACTCTTTTGAATGTGGTTGCGTATGAGAAGAATGATAAAATTATCGATTCTAATTATGTTCGCCTTATCGTAAATAAATGTTTGTTATTGTAAAATGTTTGTAAAATGTTTGGATAGAAATGCACAAAATCTGTTGAAGGCTTTCTATTATAATTTGTACAAGCTCTTAAACACTTGCGTTCAAACAATCTTAATTTTTCCATCGAAGAAGCACTTGACATTATACATTATACCATATTGGGCAGGCATATGTTAATACTGATCGGAGTATTAACATATCGGAGTACAGAGTAATTTTACGTTGTTACAAAGTGTTCTAGAAAAGAACAGTTTAGCTAAATTTATAAATGCGATATTTGCTCGACTTATTTGTTTTTGAACGTGATGGTTGAAATTAAACATATAGTTATAATGAACTTCTAAATATTTAAACTTGATGGAGTTTTTAATCTTGTCTTGTTTGAAGTACGTATATAAAAATCTCTCCAGCATGTTTTAATATTATATTTTACCTTATTGATAGTGTTCCTGAATAATATAGTTTCACATTTTTCGAAGTTTACTTTTAGCGTTCAGCGATTAGAATAATTAAGCACTTTCTTAAACATTTTTTGTAAAATGTGTTGGGCATCTCTAAAGTTATTACTAGCTGTATAAACTGTCAGATCATCCGCAAATGCTATGCTGTAATTCAGCTCTAAATTTTTATTTAGAGAATTCAGCAGATCGCTAATATATATGTTGAATAGAATTGGAGAATTTACGGTTCCCTGTTGTAGCCCATTGGTTAATTGAAATTCTTTTGATAAATGATTATCAACCCCACATGTTCTAAAAGTTTTACCTCTAATCATGTTATTAATCAGGAGCACTAGATGTAAAGGGTATTTATATTTTAATAGTTTGTATATAATACCATCAATCCAATCTGTATCAAATGCTTTTTCGAAGTCCATAAAACATGTTGCTACCACTTTATCATCATTTTTATTTCTGCAAATATCTGATGCAAGTTTGGTCATGGCATGCATTGTGCTGTGTTTATGTCGAAAACCAAACTGATTTGATGGTATTATATTTTTGTTCTCAGCTATTTTGACAATAAATCTATTTAAGATTATTTCTAGGATTTATGCTATATTAGATAATAAACTTATTGGTCTATAACTTCCAGGGTCTGAAGTACTTTTTCCTGGTTTTTTATTGTAATAACAATCGCTTTTTTCCACTTATTAGGAAAGTAGATTATATTAAGGCAATTGTTAAAAATGATTGTGTAAAAATTAATTATAGAGATAGGAAGATGTTTTATCACTATATTAGGGATTTTATCAATACCAAATACAATACAAGATATTTTACCCTTTAAATTAGCTACTATTTCCTTAAGTTCTTCCTGTGTTATGAAATAATTATTTAACATTTCAATTTCTAATAGTTTATTTGATTTAAAATTATTGTTGAACTTAACTAAAGATATTTTGTTTGTTTTATTATTTTCAATTACTTGGTATAAATTTTCAATAATTTGTTCTACGCTATTACTTATTGGTGAAACACGGTCCCTAACTTGAGTCTGAACTTGGAATAACTGTTCCTTGGAATAAATGAACTTAGAATAAAGTCCATCACCTCATTTATTTGATTGTTTTCTTGAATTAAGTAGTTATAATTGTCAATTTTTAATTTACTTAAGTTTATATTAGCATCTTGTAAAATTTGAGCATTGCTCGTTTGAACTTTTTGAAATTTTTTCCAATTAACTTTATTATATAAGTGCTTTTTCTCAGTAGATGGAGTCTTTAAAAATTCATCGCTATTATTTTATTACAAATAATTTCGGTGCCTAGTGCTAAATGGTCGCTATCATAACAATATGTTTTATTTTGTTTATAAACTAAATTACGATCAAGTTGATTTTACGAAATTAAAAAAACTGGCTAACTTTTTTCGTCCATGTGAATACTCTATGTATATAGTTACTTTATTTTTAAACTTTAATAATAATAATTTTGTATTTAAACCAAACTTTAAAAACTTGTAATTTAGAATTTATAAATAATTTGAAAGTTATTGAATCTTTTAATAAAATATCAAATTATTTATAAATTTTTTTTTTTTTTTATTAAACTTTATTTATTCCAATTTATCAAATTTACCTTAACTTAAAAAAGTTTACAAAAAAAACGTTTCTTATTAATATTTTTTTTTTTTTTTAACATCTAAAAATTAATTTTTTTTTTTTCTATGTTAAGTTATGTCAATGCTAAATTAGCTTTTTCTTATTTTTAATATACATACATTTATATAATTTCATATCTACTTTAACTTTTCATTGAAAAAATTGTTTTAAAAATCAATGTTTTTTTCTTTTTAATTTTTATAAAACAAGCCTATACTAACTTAACCTATAATTTAAAATCTTATCCTACCTGACACTAATATACATACTAAAAATATGTTTCCATATATTTCATGCTGCACCTAACCACCAACAGTTTTGCCTAATTAATGTATCCTTATGAGGAATACTCATGTCATACTTCAGGAGATCTCTGTTAATGTTACCAGGATCATATTCAATAGTTTTACATGTAGCCCGTCTACTATAGTGATATAGTATAGGGACACGATTCAGGTTTTGAATATAACCATTTTTATCTAGATATATAAAATGCTCAGGGGCTATAAAACCCGAGAGCAAAGTTTTTTTAATGTACTCCTCATTGTGGTAAAATATATGGGATATTAGACCATTTTCTGGAGTATTTGTTGCTCTAACATAATGATTTCGAATTAATTTTATCATAAATATACTCATACATACATACTCCTATGCACTTTCTTTCAAATTTTCTGATTTTTTCCATGAGACTGGCGCTTAGTTTATACCATACTGGTCTGATCAATGTAAGGTATGCAATGATTTTCACTTTATTGTTGAGTACCTTATTATAAAATAGTTTTTTACATGCATGCATAGCTTTAGTGCCTTTTTCTGTTGCGCTTTTTACTTGTTGTATGTAATTAAGATTTCTATGTAGGTGAACTCCTAGATACTTCACCGTTTTTTTGTTTGCTATCGTGTTACTGTTAGGTGCTTTTATAATGAACCTTTTCCAGTTTTTCTTATAATTGTAGTTAAGGTTATTATACGTGTTTCTAAATAATATGCTTTCGCACTTATTAAAATTAATTTTTAACAGCCATACTTTACAGAAATCTATGATGATGTTGAACATTTTTTGAACCCCTTGCTGAGCTTCATCTACCCGCTTACTGGCAGAATAAATAATTATGTCATCCGCAAAAGCTATAGAATAATTACACCCTTTACAAAATTCTAGCATTTTTAACATGTCGATGATATAAATCGAAAATAGAATCGGTGAATTTACTGCCCCTTGTTGAAGTCCATTGCATAATTGACTAATTTTTGGAGCAATTTCGGTTTCATGTGTTTCTATATAAAATTTATTGTCGCTAATCATATCTTGTATCAAAGCTACTAGGTGTTGTGGGAATTTATACTTGTATAGCAGCTTGTACATTAGGCCATCAATCCAAACAGAGTTGAAAGCTTTTTCTAGATCGATGAGACACGCTCCTACTCCATAATTTTTGTTTATATGCCAACAGATGTCAGATGTTAATTTTGTTACTGCATGTATTGTTGAATGTTTGAATCGAAATCCGAATTGGTTTTCGGGTATAATGTTTTTTGTCTTAAGATGGTTTGTGATTTTACCATTTATTAGGACTTCATAAATTTTACTTATGCTTGGTAGTAAGCTTATCGGCCGGTAATTACTGGGGTTAGTTGGATCTTTGCCCGGTTTTTTAAATACCATTACACGAGCTAGTTTCCAAGTTGCTGGATAATACGAGTGATTTAGCGCGTTATTAAATAATATCACATATTTATTTATTATTTTATCGCTCAAATTCTTTATAACAAGATTCGGAATTCTATTTGCACCATGTGAGATTTTGTTTTTTAAATTTGTCATTATATTTTTTAATTCATCAAAATCTGTGAAATAATTGTTTCTATTTTTTTGTTGTGAAGATTTATTGTTAACACTAAATTTACATATTGTTACATTATTTTGTTTTTTGATTTTGTTCATATTTTTAAATTCATTTATTTTATTTTTTATGCGATTATGGAAGATATTATCTGGAATACTTACTTTGTGTGTATTTTCGATATATGAACTAAATACATTTAAAATATCTTTTTTTTCTTTTAATATATATTTATTGTCATTTGTTCTGCTGAGTTTAGCCCTATCTATATTATTTTTAGTTAAGAGTTCGTTGTTATCTATATGCAAACTTTTAATATTTGAGTTGACGTTTTTTCTAAAAATTTTGTTTATTTCAGGAAACATATTTCTGTTTTTGTTATTAATTTTACTAATTCTATTGTGCCAATATTGATTAATTTCCAATGTTATGCGCTGTTTTATTAAAGTTTTAACGTTGTTAAGGAGGCTTTTAAGAAAATTTATTTGATGATTTGATTTGATGATTAGAAAAATTTAGGTTCTGTGAACGTATTCGATGAAGATCGTTAAGCAAGCTGTTTTTTTTTGTAATTAGTTTTTTAATTATCGGAGAATTTATTTTGTTCATGTTATTAAATTGTTCCTGTTTTGGGACTACTTCATCTATAGTTTTTATAATTACTTCGTCTATTTTAATTAAATGATAATTTATATTTTTTATATTTAAAGTGCTATTATCACAGATCTGATTTCTGGAATTTAGATATTCGTTATCAAGATTTTTGTCAAGTTTTTTCTTAAACTTATTCCAGTTGGTGTTTTTGAAAAGAAATTTATGTTGTCCTGTTAATTCTTGGATACTCAAATCATTATTTGTTATTGAAAATTCGAAGTTAATCGCATTGTGATCGCTATCATATGCCATCGTTGATAATTTATTGTAGGCATTTTTGTAAAAAAAATTAAGTCGAACATCGGTTATTACTAAATCAATATAGGAATTAGCTCTGACAAAAGTAGGGCCGTCTGTTTTATGTAATTTTAATTTCTATTTTATATCGTTATTTTTTATCCAATTATTTAATAAGTTCCCTCTTGTGTCATTATATGTATTAGACCAGTTTTTATGTTTCGCATTGAAATCACATGCTAGTATATAATAATTGTTTGTGTTAGCTAAATCTAGTGTAACAAAAATTTTTTCCAATTCTTCAATAAATTCTTCAATATCATTGTTTCCATCTGGCACATAAACAGAAATAATAAATAATATTTTTGCATTTTTTAATTTAATAAATGTTATACACACTTCAATGCATTTAAATTCCTCAAAAATTTTGTTGTTGACATAGTGATATTTATATTTTTTTTTAATAAATATGGCAACACCACCCCCTTTTATATTGCATATTCTATCTCGTCTAATTATTGTATAATTGTCAATATTAATATTGTTGTTTGCATTTAACTTTGTTTCGCTCAGACACATGAAATCAGGTTTATAATTATCAAGAAAGTGTAAAAGAGAAAGTTTTTTATTGTAAGAGACTAAAGAATTGACATTTACTGAAATTAATTTAAATGTTTTTGCTAAATGTGACATGTTGTTGGTTAGTTTTCATGTTAAGTTTTTGAAAAATTAATTTAAAATTGTTTTTGTTTTCAATACTTTCTTTTTCTAGTTTTAAAATTGAATTTTTTATTTGTAATAAAACATTTAAATAAGAATCAGTGCCATTATTAATGGAATCAGTGTTAATGCTATTACAAATATTGTTATTTCTAAGATTAGTGTTAGTATAATTATTATTATTGCTTAAAACATTAGCATAAGATATATTTTTATTAATAAAACTATGTGACATATTATATTTACTTACTATTTTATTTTTTTGTGTTTCTTTGGTTTTTTTACGAAACTGTAATTTCTTTTGATATTCGGAGCATTTTGCGTAAGAAGCTGGGTGTCCTTTTTACCACACAATATGCAATATAGCTTTTCTTTAGGATCATCCGGTGTAATTGAACATTGGCTTGGAGCATGGTTTTGGCCGCATTTAACACAACGCAGTTCCATAGAACAATTTGCTGAAGAATGCGAGAACCGCTGACATTTGGTGCATTGTACTAAATCTCGTTTAATTATTTTTTCCCACCGTACAATTTGGTAGTCAATGGCTTTTATTTTTATTATCTCTTCTTTTAAGCTACCTGGTGTTGCTTGGATAATATAATGTGGTAGTACGATATTATTATTTATTGAGTGTTTAGTTGTTAAGCGTGTTACTTTTTCAAATTTGGTGTTTTCAGTTTCATGTTCTTTTAGATAATGAAGTACTTCTTCAGGTGAATACATATTGTTTAAACCTTTCAGGATCATGGTAATTTTTTTTGTTCTTTGGGAGTATATGTGTAATGTTTAACTTCTGCCTCATTCATCAATGCTTTGGTTTTAGTGAAATCATCTATATTGTAGGTATATAGTGCTGCTGATTGGTTGACTGGATATTCTTTCACAAAAAAGTTTTTCACCTTGAGCTTATCTTTCATGAGTTCTTTTAGTCGGTTAACCTTAGTGTTAAATAAATTTATTGGTGGCATTTTTTTTTTATTTTCCGTATCAGGGGTTTGTTCGACTTTTTTATTGGAATTCGAATTTTTTTTATTTTTATAATTTTTTTTTTCTGGAATTATGAGGTTATATTCCATACTTTCATTTTCTTCGATTTTTTCACGTTGTTGTTCAGATTCGCTTTCACTGTCCTCACAATGGGTATCCATCAGGGGGTTAGAATAATTGATGCTCTTCTCAATCCTTTCATTTGAAGTATTTGGAAGGAGCTTTTTCATAGCTTCTTTTAATTCTGCATTTTCTTTTTGCAGTTTAATAACTAAATCTTGCTATTCATTCACTTTTTGTTCATTTTTATCTAAGATATTGCATAGTATATCATTTATCGATTCATTTAGTGGATTCTTTTTTTTCACATTACTTTTAAGAGGCATGATTGCAATCCTTTAAGAGAATGCAATCAAAAAATGTTTTGCACGCTTTTATAAAATTTTATTTTTTTTCAATGTTATTATTTTGTATCAACTTATGTTTTTTTTTTTTTTTTATTTATTATTTTTTGAATTTTGAGTTTTAATAGTCTGTTTTACTTATTTTTAATTTAGTATGAGCTAGAATAGAACCGCATCGGGCGACGATTCAGGAAAATCTCCAATATTTATAAATTTGAAATATTAAATTTTTTTTTTTTTTTTTTAAACTTTTATTTTATTGTGTATATATCTTGATACAGGCTTAACCTAAAAAAAGTTTACAAAACGGTTTCATTTCAATTATTATTAACATTTAAAATAAAGTAATTTTTTTTTGTTAATTTATGTAAATTTAATTTGACTTATATCTATCTATTTTAAATTACTTAATTTATTTTATCTAAAGTACAAAATGCAAAAAAACTTAAAAAATCATTATTATATCTGGCTGTTTTAAATAAAATTGCCCTAACTTAACTTAACCTACTTAGCCTACTTAACCTACTTAGAACCTAAATTAGTAAGCATTTGCTTGCTATAAAATCTCATCCAACCACCAATATCGTTTTTTAATGCATTTGTCTTTGTCCGGTATGGACATGTCATATTTTAAATTATCTCCATTAATATTGCCTGGGTCGTATTCAATTTTTTTACATGTGGCCCGTCTATTATAGTGAAATAATATAGGGACATGACTTTGGTTTTGAATGTAACCATTTTTATCCAAAACGATAAAATGCTCAGGGGCTATGAAGCCAGTGAGCAAAGTCTTTTTAATGTACTCCTCATTGTGGTAAAATATATGTGATATTAGACCATTTTCAAGAGTTTTTAGTGCTCTATCATAATAATCTCGAACTAATTTATGATAAAATTATCGATTCTTATGATTTTGCTTCCTTGTACAAGTATTTATTGGAATAATAATGCTTGTAGTCGGATTCAGGCTTTCGATGTTTGTTAATACATACTCTTATGCACTTTCTGTCGAACTTACGTATTTTTTCCATTAGGCTTCCACTAATGTTGTACCATATGGGTACACCATATGTAAGTGTTGGCCTTATTAATGTTTGGTAACATATTATTTTGACCCGGTTGCTAATGTTTTTGTTGTAGAACTGGTTTTTGGCAGCCATAAATGCTTTGTTATCTTTAAGAATTGTGTGTTTTATATGCTCGATATAGTTCAGATTTTGATGTAAATGAACTCCGAGATATTTGACAACTTTTCTGTTAGAAAGAGTTGAATTTGGAGATTTTATAAAAAAATTTTTCCAGTTCCTTCTAATGTCTGAACTTGTTTTGTCAACCGTATCACGAAATAATATGGTTTCACATTTATTGAAGTTCATTTTTAATATCCAAACTTTACAATAGTCCAAGACGGTATTGAACATTTTTTGTATTTTGGATTGAATGCTATTTACGGTGTCATTCGCGGAGTAAATTATTATATCATCCGCGAAGGCTAGTGTATAATTATTGCCTTCTATTCTATCCAATAGAAATAACAACTCGGAGATATAGATCGAAAACAGGATTGGTGCGTTAACTATACCCTGTTGCAGCCCGTTTTCGATATGAAATTTTTTATATGACGTTTTTGCCTTGTTAACAATTTCGAAGGAATTATCGTATAACATACCATGAATTATAGTGATCAAGTATTGAGGAATTTTGTATTTTATAAGTTTATAAATCAAACCATCTAGCCAAATAGTATTAAAAGCTTTTTCTAAGTCAATTAGACAAGCACCTACAGCTAATTTTTTATTAATAAACCAACATATATCAGATGTAAGTTTGTTGATTGTATGTATGGTACTATGCTTATATCTAAAACCAAATTGATTTTGTGGAATTAGATTGTTTTCGTTGACGAATTTTGTAATTTTATCGTTGATAATAGTTTCATAAACCTTGCTTATGTTAGGCATTAAACTTATAGGCCTATAATTATTTGGATCAGTTGGATCTTTTCCTGGTTTCTTTAGCAATATAGTTTTCACAGTTTTCCATATATTTGGAAAATACGAATTGTTAATTGCATTATTAAAAATTATAACATATTTCGAAATTATAAAATTACTTAAATTTTTTAGTACCACATTTGGTATATTATCGTTTCCTGATGAAACTTTATTTTTTAACGCTTTAAGCTTTGCCTTAATTTCGTCAAGGTTTGTGAATTTGCTATTTTCGCCGTATTGCATTGACGATTTATTTATATTGGAAAATGTGGATAAAGTTATACTATTGGATCTTAATTGTTCGAAATTAATTTTGAATTGTTGAACTTTATTTTCTACTTTAGTGTGGAAACTACTGTTTGTTGGTATATTTATTTTGTGAGTTTGTTCTAAATAAGAGCCCATAAGATTATAAATTTGACTTGAATCTTTTAAAATAAATTTGTTTGTGTTAGTTTTTTCCAAATTGTTAACGTTAATGTTATTCTGATTTAAAAGATTAATATTGTTTGAATCTATATGCAACTTCATGATTTGGTTATATTTATTTTTTCGAAATATTTTATTGATTTGGGGAAACATATTACTTTGTGGAGATATATTTTGAAGGCGGTTTTTGTAGTAATTACTTATTTCTATTTTAATTTGTTGTTTAATGAGTGTGTTTATATTATTAAGTAAACTTTTAAGTAGTTGAATATCTTGAGTAGAGAAATCGAGTCTTTGTTTGTAAATTTTGTGGATATCGTTTAACAAAGAGCTTTTTTTTTTGAAAAGTTGTTTAAGTTTTCGGGAGTTAAATTTATTTAAGTTATTTGTGAATTTTGTTTTAGGAATTATTTCGTTCATGGTTTGTTGAATAATTTTATTTAATTTTAGGAGATGAAAATTTATATTTTGCAACGATATGTTGCATTTATCCAAAATTTTATTATCCGTGTTAAGATATTCAGTTAAGTAATTTCGATCTAATTTTCTACGAAATCTATTCCAATTAATATTATTGAAATCGAATTTTTCTTCACATGGTAACTCTTTACTTAGAACTTGTTCATTATTAATACAGAACGGAATACAAATAGCATTATGATCACTATCATATGGCAGAGTTGTAAGCTTGTTATAGGTTTGAGAGAAACTTACAGCTATTCTCACATCGGTAATGGCTAAATCTATGTATGAGTTTGCACGTGGTAGTGTGGGTGCGTCTGACAAATGTAGTTTCATTTTATACAGTATGTAATTTTTTTGAATCCAATTATACAATTGGATATCACGAGTGTTGTTAACAACGTTCGACCAAGAAGTATGTTTGGCATTAAAATCGCCCGTTAATGTAAAAAAATTGTTAATATTGGATAAATTTAATGTTTGAAAAATTTTTTCAAGTTCTGTCAAAAAATTAGGTGAATTTCTATTTGGTGCGTAAATAGAAATTATATATAATTTTTTGTTTTGCTTTAATTGCAGGGATATGATACAAGTTTCGATGCATGTAAATTGATCGAAAATGTAATTATTTACAATTTGGTAGTTCAGATATTTTTTAATTGCTATGGCAACACCGCCACCGTCAATAGCATTTTTTCGATCTTTTCTAATAAAATCATAATTGTCTAGTGACATATGATCAGATGGTTTCAACTTTGTTTCACATATACAAATAATATCTGGATTGTTGTTCTCTATAAAGTGCATAAGTGCGTATTTTTTGCTGTATGAGATAAGAGAGTTGACATTTATTGAAATGACTTTATATGTGCTTGTTGGATTAGACATATTGTTGATTGGATTCAATGTTCATACAATCGAATAATATATTAATTCTATTGGTGTTAGTATTATTATTTTTTTCTATATTATTAATTTTTTTATTTAAATATATAATACTATTACGTATTTCTAATAAAATATCAGTGTTAATGTTATTCATGTTATTATTGGTATTACTATTACTACTACTAATGTTATTATTTCTACTCACTATATTTGAAAATGATATGTTGGGCTGTACAAAATTCGTTGCCATGTGCTTAGTTGCTATACGTCTTTTTACTATTTCCTTGCTTTCATGCTGCTTTTTTATTTTTTCCTGATAAACTGGACAGTTTCTATATGATGATGGATGGCCGTAATTTTTGCACATAGTACAGAACAGCTTTTCTCTGGGATCTTCAGGCTTAATGGTACATTGCACTGGTAGATGGTTATCACCACATTTAACACATCTGGGGTCCATTTTACAGTTCGATGCAGAGTGTCCAAAACGCTGACAACGTGTGCATTGCATCATATTCGGTTTGTTGATTCGCTCCATTTAATAATTTGATGGTCGATGGATTTTATTCTGGATATATCATTTATTGAGTTCTGTTGTGACGCCTGAAATGAGGTAGGATTATGCCTTTAACAGATGTAATTTTTGTGGTAAGTCTTGTTACTTTCTCAAATTTGATGACATCGTTATCATATTCTTTCAGGATTGCCAAAACCTCTTCACATGAGTAGCTGTTGCTTAAGCCTTTGAGTACAAGTGTAATTTTCTTGTCTTCTTTTGGAGTAAACGTGTAATAATTAATTTCAGATTTATCAAGAAGTTCACGTGCTTTTTTGAATTCTTCAATGTTGAAGGTATAGAGAATGTTATTAATTTCCCCTGATTGTTTAATCAGGAAATCTTTAATTTTTAGACTTTTGGAAAGTAATTCTTTCAGCATTTTTATATCTGTTTTTCCAAAATTGATTGGTGGCATACATTTTTTTGTGTTCTGGACACTCTCAACTGGCTTTTGCTGAGCACGTGGAGTACTTTCAAAGGTCGGTATATGTGTTGTAATTTTTTTTTTTTTCTTTTGTTCTTTTAGCCAACTCTTCTATTCCTAACTCTAATGCGTTGGCCTCAGGCTCGTTGACACTTTTGGAAGATGAATTTAGTGAAACATTTATCTTGGAATCATCATCAGCCACATCCATCTGAGGAAGAAAACAATTTCCACTTGAGCTTGGCCCTTGAAATATTAAAGACATAAACGTTTTTACTAATGACTTTTTTGCATACTTTTAGGCAAGCATAGGCACATCAATAAGGTATATTTTCATTTTGAAAACGCCAAACGATTACTACTTTTATTAGCTTTAAAAGAATATATACAATAAATATATATTTGTGGCATACGGTGTCTTAATTCACCGTTATGCGAATCTAAAATTTTGCAAAATCCTTTAACCCTTCTATCTTCTAAACGGTTAAAGTTGGAAACTTGAAATTTTGACAGAAGTTAGATCTTTGAAAATAAGTCATTTCAGAAATTTTTTTTGTATCACCCCCCGTTTAGGAGCTGTAAGGGGTCAAAAACTGAAAATTTCCTATTTTTAAACACCTGTAACTTGAACACCTGTTAACATTTTTTTGAAGTAATACACAAAAATTAAAGCTTCAACATTATACTCTTATTTCTGTTAACAACTTTTTTTAATAATATAGGGTTACTTTATAATTGACGAAAGTGTTACTTGATTTTTTCAAATTTTCTAACAAATTTCTTCAACAAATTTTTTGCATTTGTTTTACTCGATAATTTGAAATTGTTGAGGATATAATGCGTAGTACAAAAAAATGTAAATAAATAAACAACATAACGGTTGCTTGAAGAATTTTTATTTATATGATATTAATATATATACATACTTATATAATATCATGTTTATTTACATATCGTATATGTCACTAGTGAATGAATGATAAGAGTATAGATGTATATTATATAGTGCCGTATTTACATACATATATGTATTTTATTGTACTTATAAGAAATTATTCTGTCAATGGAATATTTAAATATAATATAATATAATATTTAAAATTATATTTACTATTTTGTACTAAGTAAATTTAATATACATTTACCGCTTAGTATTAAATGGTACTATAGAATATTTGAAAAAGTTTTGGATTGATAATCGTTATGTGGAAGGTTAAAATCTGCTTTTGAAAAATGTATAAACATATAGTTTGAATATATGTACAACCCATAATTCTAGAAATTATAAAATTCACCCAAATTATTTTAAAATACTAAAATATTAAAAAAATAATATTGTAAGCAAAGTGACAGGCTTTGAACATACTAACGGTTCGTACGGGTATCTAAATGTTGACAAAGGCAACTGTATTCTTCCTCGTTTTATAATATTGAAACTTGAAACGGATATCATGCAACAAATATTGTAAGAGATATCAAGAGTATCAATTTCAAAATCCATACACAATTCCAGAAGTTAAGATACCATTCAACGCATGTGAAATGAAAAGCTGTAAAAAGATGGGCTAAGTCGTTTAGACGATGATAAACCAGTAGAAATCAAGAAACAACAAAAACATCCGATTAATCGATAAATACAAAATTATATGTTAATGAATTAATGTAAAACAAAGAAAAACAAATTTAAACAAGTAAATTTGAAATATTATTAAAAATAAAATTTAAGGACTGGCGAAATATTTTTTGGTATGGTTTGAATTTTGTTACATATTTTAATTAATACATAAATAGACCTCTTATTGAACGGTTATTTTCGAATACTTCTATTTTCAGCTATGAGATTTCTAATTCTTAACAAATTTTTAAGAAAGAAATAATTTGATTTGAATTTGTGATGCATAAATAATATATGTACATATGTTTCATAATTCATAATATTTGATTTGAATGAAAAAAGTGCAATATTATGTGATGCATTAATAATATACATATGTACCATAATACTAATTTTGATGCAAACTTCAACAAATAATTTTGTGAATTGCATGAAAATTATTTTGTACATTTATTATAAATTTTAGAAATCTACCCTTAAATTTTATTCTTAAAAAAGTTTCAAAAATACATACATTAGTACTTGTTTTTTACTTGTTAACCAGTATTCAATTTTTAAAATAAAAATACAAACCATTTTATATGCTTTTATATTAACTCGTCGCTGTCGGTTTATTAATTTATTTATTTATTTATTTATTTATTTATTTGTCATTCTGTCACGCTTTTTATTATCTTCGTAATCTGTTAGCAACATTTGTAAGTGTAGTATGGTGCAGAGGATAGTGTACAGGTTTCAAAAGTGGGGATCATGTTGTTCGAATCCAGTTCACATGCAACATTTTTTTTTTTTTAACTATCTATTCATCAACATTTTTTGAATAAAATATGTATACATTTTTGTATATATCAATTTAAAACTTACATTTTTATCTCTTATTCATGCATACAAACATACACATTATATTTTTGATCTTTCCTGGTGTTTTGTATTAGCATAATTAGCAAAACACAGTCCATACATATAATATTTTTATGTATGTTGCTAAGTTATTTTGTTTACAACATTTGTTTAGTATTTAAATCAAAATATTTGCTGTCAACATTCTTTAATGCATATATGGTGCAGAGGAAATGTACAGATCTTGAAAGTGAGTTTTAATGTGTGGACTGTGGTTCGAATCCAATTCGTATATGTATAATTTTTTTTTTTTTTTAACTCTATTCATCAATATTTTTTAAATAAAATTTTATGTATAATAGATTCAAAACTTTATTTTTCTTCTTATTCATAATTCATGCATACAATACACATGTATTTGATCTTTCCTACTATAATAATTTAGTTCAATCAATCTTGATGTGCACATGGGTTTTGTATTAGGATTTAGCAAAACACAAAATATATAGGTACAATATTTTTATGTTGCTAAATTATTTTGTTTTAAAACATTTGTTTAGGATTTCAATCAGAATATTTGTTGTCAACATTCTTTATTGCATATTGAATATGTATGGCGTTAAAAATTAATGTTTTATGTGTTTTATTTAGGAACATTTATTATGTATATTGTGTATATAGATATACAAATAAAATTTTATTCAAAATAATTCCAATTGCCAAATTCCAACTACATACATACATAATATTATTTTTGTACATAGAAAAGAATATAAAAAGTAAAGATCATTACAAAATTATGCTTTTGCGCATTACGCATTATGATTTACAAACAAAATTTTGTCAACACAAAAAATTAAAACTACGTATGTAAATATGTACGAACGTATGTACATAATATTTATTTATTTATTTATATTCAGGTACCGTGGTACATAAATGTGCCAGGTAGCTATAACCCTTATTTCCTGGTAGGAATGTGGGGTGTACGTGATATAATGATATATAAAGTATTTACATATTGCGATATAGGAATATTTTTTTTTTTTTATTTTATAATTATTGCACCCAGCCGGGAATCGAACCCGAGACCTCTCATTCCCTTATGAATGAGAAGCGGTGCGTCAACCACTACACCAATGGCTGGATACACATAATATTATGTTAAACTAATTTCCTAAATTATTTTGTTCCGCTCCATTTGTTTATAATTTAAATCAAAATATTTGTCAACATTTTTTACTGCATGATCTTATTAAGCGTTTAGGTAGGTAGGTGTTCAAGGTTAGATGTTTGTTTGGATATACGATATACTATTAATAGTATACTACAGAAATATACAGTAAAGTACATTTATGTATATCATTTTCATTCGAGTTATGTTGTTGGATTGTAATATTTATATAATCACAGTATTTTGGTACATATTTTACCCTTCGAGGTACTTTCTTTATTTATGAATTACATACTGGAATAACAAATTTTTACTCTTGCTGTAATGGAATCGATTTAACATCTCTTAATTTACTTAAACATTTGGTATAAAATTATAAAACGTATTTTATATCAGAAACAATAATTAATGTATGTATGAATAAAAAATATCCCATATTTTTAAATTCAAATTATGTGTTTCATTTAAAACTAAAAAGTATAAAATAAAATAATATGTAAAAAAAATATTTTTTAAAATATGCTTTTATCGAAACCAAATTCGCCCCCTAAAAAGTAGAAAATAAAATAGATTGCAAAACTTTAGCTTTTTTGACTGTTATAATATAAAAGTGAATTGCTAGTGCAAGCATTTTGGACTGTTATAATATAAAAGTAAATTGCTGGAATAAAAAAGAAACACGAACCTCAAATTTCCTAGATTTTTATTTAACCTTATTCCAGCAATTTACTTTAAATATGTTCCTCTAAGGTAATGTTGGACTTTAACAGTTACATGTTCCACAGATAAGTTAGATAAAATATTTAAAGATAAACAAGCAGATAACGATTCCAAACATTCAACAATTACCCTTATTTAAATACTTTCACTTAACTTTTGTTTAAATAACTCTACATATGGTTTACACATTTTTCTTTAACCCTACGACGAGGTTAATTGGTGACGAAGATGGGATACTCAAATATATTTTTAAGAGAAAGTACAGTATTAATATGAGAAAGTACTATTTTCATGTCTTAGTTGAGTATCTCGAACATATTGATTGATATTTATATTTTAAAAGAACATTACTAAATAACACAATTTTTTTTATGTGAAAAAAAAAAATATTTTTGCGAGTTATACTATAAACTTTAGTTCAAATTTTTCTTTCTAATTAGTATAAAATAAAAAATAATTAATTTGTTTAAAAGAAAAAAAAAATTTTATTATTAAATTATAATATTCATTACATTATATTTAAAATTAATAATAAAAAGGGGCCTCCATGGAGTAGTGGGTAAGAGCGTATAAAATACGCTTTAAACACCGAGGCAGTGTTGGTTTGAACCCCACATACGTCGTAAGTTATTCCCCCTTACAACATATATAGCCACTCCTGAACAGGAAGGCTGTGTAATTTTCTGTCCACATTTATGTGGCAGAGAAATGCATTGAAAAAAAAAAAAATACAATATAATATTAATAAATTAATAAAAAAACATATATTATAATATTTCTATGAACAATTAACATAAAATTGTGGAAAAAAAAGAAAGAATAAAATAAACATTATTAATATAACAACTTGCTAAAATTTTGTGGTCTTTTAAATTACTGCATAGCTGTGTTCCAGTAACTGGTACTCCTGTTGTGTGTTCGTAATTTATTTTTTTTTTTTTAAGAAAACTTCTTGCAGTATAACATTTCCAGTGATCCTGCATCTATAAAATTCTGGTATTCAACATTTCAACCATAAAATTTTGGTGTGCCAGTAAATTCCTGCTACAATATCAATATCAATTAAGGTACCTACTGTAAAACTATTATTTTATTTTATATTTTTTTTTTGTTAGTGATGAGTACACTTAAAAATTTTTTTACTTTTATTGAATAATTTTTTTTTATATACTGTGTTTAAAATTATTACATAAAATTATTGAAAAAAAAAATGTAGAAAACCTAGAAATTTAAATTTATAGTTGTGCTTAAATATTTTATATTTCGTCTTAAAGACGTAAAATAAATTAATAACATAAATTTTGTAGATAAAATAAATTAATAACATAAATTAATCAAAAAAAAAGAGAAGAAATTAGTAGTAGAATAAGCGGGTCCTGGATTCATGGATTCATGGATTCATACATTTTTTTATATAATTTGATGAGTATAATATTTTAAAATAAGATTTTTATATATAAAAAACAAAAAGGAAAACAAAAAAGTATATGAATTGAGGTTTTACTGATAACAGAATAGCTGTATAACAAAAAAGTATATGAATTGAAGTTTTACTGATAACAGAATAGCTATGAGGTTTCGAGCCCACTTTAAAAAACTATAAAGCTCCAAAAAAAAAAAATAAATAAAATAGAATCATACAGTAAGGATTCAAACCAGCTCCTTCTTATTTATCATTGTGATACTCAATAATTTTTGATTGAAGGTTATCTCTTAAAAAGTCTTTTTAATAATTTTATTAAAATGTGAATGAAAAAATTTTTAGTGATAAGAAATAATGTTTGCGGTTTTTTGTTTGAAATTTAGAAAAAGAATTTCTTATCTGTATTAATAATATATAATATTTAAAAATGCTCAACAAATAGGCTTAATTATTTGATTATATAAAAAATTTTATATATTATACTAGCAGAGTACCCGGCGTTGCTCGGAGTATGTTATTGGCTTTATGAAATTAAAATTATTAACTTTTGTTTCTGCGTTAATATAATTTAAAAAAGTAAAAATCTGAAATGACGTCAGGGGATTGCTATTGTTAATTTAAAAAGAAAAAAACCAAATATATTAGTATTGCAACGTTTTTTTATTTATTTTTTAACGTTTTCCGAAATTTATAATTATTTTCTTTACGGGATGTATGCGGTTTTATAATACCATAATTGTTGAATGCTTTCAATGATTATGAAGTCAAATTTCAAAGATATTAAAGAATTCATTAACTAATTAAACACTGAAGACAGAGCATCTAAAAAAAAATGAATTCATTCACTGCAACTTTAAACAAAAGTTTTAAAATTAAAAATTTAAAACTAAAAAAAGTTTCAAACTTAAAGCTGAAAAAAGTCTATGGTATAGTAGACATTAATTAATTCAAAGAATTCAAGAATTTAAAGAATTTAAAGAATTCATTAACTAATTAAACACTGAAGACAGAGCATCTAAAATAAAATGGATTCATTCACTGCAACTTTAAACAAAAGTTTTAAAATTAAAAATTTAAAACTAAAAAAAGTTTCAAACTTAAAGCTGAAAAAAGTCTATGGTATAGTAGACATTAAAAAAGGAGATACTAAATAAGGAGTAAGAGTGTTAGTAACATTCAAACAGTTTCGTGTATACCTACCAATGAGGTTCATCACATTAACCGATGATGATATGATGAGATTAAAAACGGGGGGATATGGTGTTATTAACAAAGGGGCATGGGGAAGTAGCTGGAAATTAAAATTCGTGAAATTAATTAATGATTTTGTGGAGGAGGGTGATGATGATATTTCTGAAAGTGATGATAATGAGACGTCAACTGATGAAAGAAATGATGCATCAGACGATGATGACGATGTTACTATGATATAGTTTGAATAATATTGCAGATAATAATATGAATAAAAGAATTTAAATGAATAGCTTTGTGGTTTTTTATTTTATCATATTTAGCGGTTCTTTTTTGTTTTTTCAGCATATAGGAATTAAAAAAAAAAAAAAAGAATCAATTCAGTTGTAATAATTAACTCAATGTATAAACAGATGAAAAGTGAAAAAAAAACAAAAATGTTGTGTGAAATTTGTGGACATCAATTTGATTCAATTAGTAATTTAAATGTGGTATTAATCACCAAACTAATAGAACAGCAAGAAACTTCACTATCAGTGAGCTAAATAATGATTTAGCGAAAATCCAAAAATGGGGTGAAAGCAACAGAGTTGATTTCAACACCAAAAAAACGCAATGCTGTTTAATCTCGCGTAAAGTAGCTACTACTACACCCAACCTGACTTTTCAGGGTGAGGCTTTGCAGCACTCAACAGATTTAAACATTCTGGGCATCGAGTTAAATCAGAAATTGACCTGGTCAAATCATATTTTTGGTATAGCTAAAGATGCTGCTAAATGTCTAGGTTTCTTGTACCGCTGTAAAGCTTACTTCCCTCCTTCCGATCTTCTCAACATCTATAAAATGTACATTAGGCCCAAAATGGAGTATAATGCACATATTTGGGCTGGAGCGCCCCAAACAGCGCTGGGTTTTCTCGACAAAGTGCAAAACAGAGATATATCGAAATTCAAGAAGAACACTAACATCTTTCTTCAAAATAACTATCCAAATTTTTCCCTTCATCCTCCATAATCCCAATTTTCCTATATTCAAACACCAAAGTATTCCTTCCCCAAAACCAAGCTGTACATTATAGTATTATGTATTAAAGGACCAATCCTATAGTTTGGTTTTAAAGGGGGTGGTTTTGGTTGGTTAAAGTCCAACACTACTCAGAGGAACCTCGTGCAGTTCCTTTGGGTAACTTTTGATGTTTTCCACCGTCCCTCGTAAAAAAAAAAAAAAAAAATAGACATCTTAACATACATAAAGGGGGGAAAAAATTTATATGTGAGATATGTAACAAAAACTTTTCAAGAGCTGACGCTTTAATAGCTCATAAAAGTATACATTTAAAAAAACGAAAAGAGAATAGTTCTAAGAATAGTTTAATAAAAAAACGAAAAATGTTTTGTGAAACATGTGAACTAGAAATTGAAAATTCGAAATGGTATTACCATCTGCGAACTAATTCCCATAAAGAAAAATGTGCTGTGAGTATAGATGATGAAAATATAAAATGTGTTAAATCAGGTTTCCGTAATAGAACGAAAATTTACATAATAGAAAATATTGATAACTCATCACTTAATATAGACGATTTTTTAAAATATTGTATTGATAAAGTTATTAATTTAATAAAAAATATGTTAAAAGTTATAGGTAATCTTAAATACAATTTGGAATTATTTTGTAAATATGTGAAACCACAGACTTTAGCTGATAATACTAATGATTCTTCTGATATAATAGCAGATATAAAGTCATTCATGACTAAAATGAAATTAGTTAATATGGAACGTGATATAGAAAATTATTTGAATGAAGACAATGAAAGAATTAAAAAATTGATGGATGAATTCCAAGAAAGAGACAGTGGTTGGAGTTTAGCTCATATTTTACATTTAGAAATTAATATTAATAAATATGATCCGATTAAAGGTTCAAGTTATATCGATCTACCAAAGAAAATAAAAGCTAAAAAAGCTTGTATTAATATAAATAATAATGATTTTTTTTGTTTTAAATGGGCATTAATATCTGCATTTTCAAAAGTTTCAACAAATTCTGATAAAATTGCCTCTTATAACATAGCTGATATCACCAGCGAGATTTTTCAATTAAATGATATAATAAGTTTAAATTTTACTAGATTAGAATTTCCTATGGGAATTGATGAAATTTATAAGTTTGAAAATTTAAATACTAATATCAGTATAAACGTTTTTGGGTTGAATGAAAATTTTAATGTTATCAGACCATACTATCGTACAAAATCAATAAAAAACAATCATGTTAATTTATTATTAATTGAAGAAGAGGAGCGCTGTCATTATGTATGGATTAAAAATATCTCAAAGTTATTAGGTTCACAAATTAACAGACATAAAGGAAGAATATTTTTATGTTCCGGCTGTTTATTACATTTTAAATCGCAAACCATTTTGGAAAAACATAAACCTGAATGTAATAATATAGTAACAAGACTTCCTTCAAAAGAAAAAAAAAATTTGAAATTTGGAAACTATTACCAACAACTTGATGTTCCTTTTGTTATATATGCAGACTCAGAATGTGTCTTACAAAAAGTTCTAAGCTGCCAACAAAACTGAACTGAACAACTGAACTGCCAACTGAAATTTCATCATCGGCAGATATTGAATTACATATACCAGCAGCTTTTTCATATTTTATCAAATGCTCTTTTGATTCAACGTTGGATAAATATGTGTTTTTTAAAGGTATTTTATATCCAATGTTATAATAATAAATACTTACTTATATTTTTTAATTTTAATGTGTTTTAGGTGAAAACTGTGTAAATGATTTCCTAAAAGCTTTAATAGAAGATTGTACATATTTATTTGAGAACTATATTTTAAAAAAGAAAACTATGATAGCGCTTACAAAGGAAGAAGAACACCAATATTCAATTTCAAAACTATGTCATATATGTGAGAAGTCGATTGAATGCGAAGAAGATGAAGTATATGATCATTGTCATTTAACGGGGGAGTATAGAGGAATTGCTCATAATTCATGTAACATTAATTATAAGTTAAAAAACTTTTTCCCTGTATTCTTTCATAATTTTTCCAATTACGATTGTCACAATTTATTTAAAAATTTAAATAATATAGATGGATCTATTAATGTTATTCCTTTAAATAAGGAAAAATATATTTCACTAAGTAAAACCAGTAGTATGTATATGCCGTTTCAGCGCCAGGAGGAGCTTTTTTAAAGCTTTTATTATGCCGTTTCAGCGCCAGGGGAGCTTTTATTCAACAGTTCTCCTAAATGTATGCAATAAAATTGTGATAAGTAAAAAATTTTATGCTTTTGAGTATTTTAGGGGGCTTCGGTAGCCTAGTGGGTAGGCGTGTGGAGTATTAACCGAAGGAGTGCGGGTTCGATCCCTGGACAGGTCGTAAGTGTTTTTTTCTTTACCCCCTTACGACCAAATATAATGTAAATATATAGTATATACTATAAACAAAATAAATAATATTAGTATATAATTTAATAATAGTACAAAAACCTATAATGGCCTTGGTAGCCGATGGTTCAATAATATTGCATTACATTTATGTATGTAATATTAATATAAATAAATAAATAAATAATGAGTATTTTATATTAAGCTTAGCGGTTAGAATATCAGTTATGTTTAAATTTCAAATTAAAACAGTAGTAAGCTAAAGATATAGTGCTTACTGTTCTTAATTAAATATGAAAAGTTTTTAAAGTTTGGTTTGGTTTAAATACAAAGTTAATATTATCAAAGTTTAAACTTGATTTAATATTTCCGTGAAAATTGAAAAAAAAGTTTTATAAATTAAAATAAAAAATAAATTTAAGCTATTGAGCTGAATATTCCTAATTAGATATGAAAAGTTTTTTAAGTTTGGTTTATTTTTAATATTATTAAAGTTTAAGCTTGATTTAATATTTCTGTGAAAAATGAAAAAAAAGTTTTGTAAATTAAAATAAAAAATAAAATAAGCTTAAGCTATTGAACGGAATATTCTTAATTAGATATGAAAAGTTTATTAAAGTTTAAGCTTGATTTAATATTTACGTGAAAAATTAAAAAAAGTTTTATAAAATAAAAAAATAAGCTTAAGCTATTGTGTTGAATATTCTTAATTAGATATGAAAAGATTTTAAAGTTTTGACTTAAATACAAAGTTAATATACAAAACTAATATCAATGTTAAAATTCTTCTTCTTCTTCTAAAACGCTTGGTTATGAAACTTAAAACTTGATTTAAAATGGCTGAAATATTTTTATATGTGGGAAGCTATGAAAAGTTTTTCAAGCTTTTAGTTTGGTTTAAATACAAAGTTATTATAATCAAAGTTTAAACTTGCTTTAATATTAACCTGAAAAATTGAAAAAAAGTTTTAAAAATTTAACCATAAAAAACTTAAGCTATTGTGTTGAAAATTCGAAATTAGTTATAAAAAGTTTTAAAAGTTTGGTTTATATTCAAAATTATTATTATCATTAAGTTTAAGCTTAATTTAATAGTTACTTACCTAAAAATTTAAATATAAAACTTTTTATATTTAAAACAATAATAAGCTTAAGAAGTTAAACTGTAGTGCTGAGTATTAAAAAGATAATATGAAAAGTTTTTAAAGTAGGGTTTAAATACAAAACTATTATTAGGAAAGTTTAAGCTTGGTTTAAAATTTACTTGAAAAATTAAAGAAAAGTTTTTTAAATTAATAATATTAAGCTTAAGCTATAGTGCTGTTGAAAATTTTCAAACAGATTAGAAAAGTTTTCAAAGTTAATATTATTAAAGTTTAGATTTAGATGAATTAATATTTAACTGAAAAGTTAAAAGTTTTTTATGTTTTCAAATTTTAAAAGTTAAGCTGGTTAAAGTGAAGATATGAAAAGTTTATAAAGTCTTGTTTAAGTAATTATTAAAGTTAAAGCTTTTGGTTTAATATTTATCTGAAAAAAAGTTTTTAAAAAATTGAAAGACACTTTTAATGTGTGTATAATATTTTTTTTTTAAACATCTTTAAATTGTGATTTTTATTATTAGTATTAAGCTAACAAAAATTTGATTTTTTTATTTTGTTTTTTTACAACTATTACTCAGTGGCATAATGCCCCCAAGCATATGTTTTTATATTATCTTCAGTTACATATCTTTTATTATCTAATGAACTTAAAGCTACTTTATTTAAATTTTATGTATAAATTGTATGTAAATGTGATCTAAATATTTTCATTTGTTTTAAACAAGTTTCATTTTTTAACAAATAATTTATCTAATGTTAAAGAATTGACAACATATTTCTTTATTCCTTTAGCTTTTTTAATAGTTTTATTTTCATATGTTTGAAGGAAATACATTTTAGATTTTAATCCAATAAATTCAGAAACAATTTTTCCATTAAATTCATCTTTAAAAAGACCCAGAACTTTTTTATTCATTAGAGGAAAATTAAATAAATTGTCGGATGGATAATCTGATGTATCAAAACGTTTTGATATTTCATTAAATATGTCAGCGTAAAAATCATCTGTCTGTATAGTATAAATAAAACTGTCAGTGTCTGTATAATTTAATAAAGCCTTACTACCATATTTAGGTTTAATATAATCATAATGAAAATCATACATAAGAATTTTAGATTGTTCGAGTACAGTAAATCCCAAATATATAGGTTTGTCATAATATATATTTGTATGATTAAGCTGAATGGCTATCAAGTTTTCAGTAAATCTAGAGTGGCTATGATAATTTGGTTTTGCTATTAGCGCTCGAGCACCTAAATGTCTTCCTTGACTTTCCAAAGACGTAGCTATTTTGACATTTTTTCTTTTATCTACATTTTCCATTGTTTTACCGAAAACAGCATTATAGTCTTAAAATAATCTTTTTCAAAAACATTTTTAGCCATTGACCTGTGTGCGTTATTTAAATCAATATATTTTTTTAACCAATTGCTTTGTGTGAATTTTAGTACTCTATAAAATTTTTTGAGAATCATGCCGTTTCGAAGACATTGTTTTAAATTTCGATAATGGATAATATATTTTCGTTTGTTTGTTAAGTCAACTAACAGTTTAGGAATTTTGCCTTTCAGTGGAACTTTATTTTCAGCACAAAAAGGAAAATCATTGTGCAAATCATGTAAATGTTGAGGGTAATCTAAATCCACTTTTAAAACGTAACCAGTTTGCGAATCATCGGCAACTGAAAGCACATCAATATTTTCAGGAGTATCAACCCACTGAAAATCTTTATGTGGTAAATATTGTATCATTGCCCACCCATATAAAGTGTTAGCATCTTCATATACTATGTATTTAGAAGGTTCGTTTTTTTTATAAGATTCCCCCATAAATTTATTATTTGCTACTGAACGTCTAAGTGAGCACTGACTAATTCCACCATGTATCCCTTTTTTAAAAAAAATTATACATATCAACATCAGTTAACAACTCTAACTTGATATCAGTGTATTTTAACATAGCCGCCCATGACAAACCTGGTGTAGTGTAAAAATTTGCAGGATCTAAAGTATAGATTTTGGAGCATATTTTTCGGAAGTTTTCAAAAACATCAGTCAAAATAAGTACATCTGTTTTAAGGTAAAGTTTAAGATAGTCCCATAAATTTTGACATTTAAACGTATTCCATACATTAACTGCATGAATGTAGTCTTCATCGGAACATGGTGTGTTTGTCATTCGATTGGTAAAATTGTCTTGTGACGGTAAATATGTTTCGTCAAGTCGTTTAATGGAATTTAAATACTCATAGGGAAAAACCCCCTTTCGAGTCATAAGTATAAATTTTTCATTATTATTGAATTCTTTTTTTATATGAAACAAATCGTTTTCATTTAAATTTTTACACAATGAATCAAGGCTAGAAGCCATAAATCTGAAGCTATCAAGAAAACGTAAATAAAATGAGAGTTTATTATCTATGGTAATTTTTTTAGATAATGAAATATAACGTTCTTTATTCAAAGGAATGACATCAATATGTCCATTCACTTCGTTTAGCTCTTTAAATAAAAGATGACAATCATAGCCGGAAAAATTGTGAAAGAATATTGGGAAAAAATTTGATCGCCTATACAATAAGTTACAATAAGAATGAGCAGGACCTCTATAATTACCAGTAAAGTGACAATGGGCTCTAATTCTATTATTAAAATCTAAATGCTTACCACATATGTGACACGTTTCTTGAACCAATTGTTGCAGCTGCTCATCCAGTGTTAGTGGATTCATCGGCTTTGAACTCATAAAGAAGGTTGAATATAATTCACTGCATGTTTCCGTCAATGATTGGATAAATTCCTTAGCACAGTTAGCTCCAACAAATTCTTTGAAACAGCTTAGACTATCATCAAAAGAACAGTTAATGTAGTAAGAGAAAGCTACTGGAACATGTTGATGAATATTTGTTGTTGAAGACATCATGGGATCAGGATTGCATGTTGCAATAGGCTGTAAAATACTCTCAGCATCAGCATAAATAACAAAAGGTGTTTTCAATTGTTGTTGATAATTCTTAAACTCTAGTGTACTTTTTTCAACAGATGGAAGCTTTGTAACTACTTTATTGCATTCGAGTATGTGTAAGTCACGTTGTTGTAATGTATGAAAATGTTGCAAGCACATATTACAAATATAAATTTGATGAGTATTCTTTGTTACAGATCGACTTATCAATCTTGATAAATGATTTATGTGAACAAAATGAAATTTTTCATCCCTTTCCAAAAGCAATAAATTGACATGAAACTTTTTTTCACATTTTGTCAAATAAAATGGCCCTACAACCTCATATTTCTTATTAATGACTTCCAGTCCAAACAAATTTATGCTTATGTCATTATTAAGTTCTTCGAATAAATTTAATTCAGACAATTTAGCTGGAAATTGCATATTACCAAAATTAAGTTGTAAAACATCGCCAAACTCAAGCTTGACTATGGGTTGAGAAATGTCACTGATTTTGTATGAAGATGTTCGTTTTGCATGTAAGGCTGATACCAAACTCCACTTAAAACAGAAGTTATCATTGTTGTTGATATTAATGCAGGCTTTTTTATCTTCTATGTTTTTTGGTAACTTAATATAATTAGAAACGCGGATTGGTTCATATTTATTAATATTTATTTCCACGTGTAAAATTCTAATCAACGCCCAGCCACTATCCTTTTCTTGGAAGTCTTCTGCTTGTTGTTGAATAACTTCTTTAGAATTTTCAAAAAAATCATTAAGATCGTCTGTCTGTGTAATGCTAAACATTCGAGTTTGAAAAGATTTGATTGATATATTTTCAAACTCTTTATACCCGTACGATAGGATCGGGTATAATAAAATTACTCCTCCGTTTGTAACACCTCGAAATAAGCGAGCTAGATATACCTTCAAAGGTATGGATCGGATCAGAAAAAAATTCTAAGACTTTTGAGCCATGTCCGTCCGTCCGTCAGCACGCTAACTCAAAAACTAAGAAAGCTAGAATCTTGAAATTTACACAAAATATTCTGGGAGTAATTTGTAGGTTCCCTATTTTTTTTGGTTGAGTTTGGACCAAAACTTAGGGTAGCTCTCAAACACCTAACTTTTAGATCCCCACATTTTTTTGGAAATAGAGCTATGAAATTTTAACTGCTGATAGATCTCACAAAAATATTAATTTTATTTTTAATAACTTTTTTATGTAGCCCCACCCGTTACGGAGCTACAGCTCCCCAAAGGTTCATAAAAGCTCTATATTTAAATTGTTATAGCACAAGTTGTATAAGGTATATCTTCATTTTGAAAACTCCAAACGATTACTACTTTCATTAGCTTTAAAAGTATGTATACAATAAATATATATTTGTGGCATACGGTGTCTTAATTTACCGTTATGCGAAAGTCAAATTTTGCAAAATTCTTTAACCCTTCTATCTTCTAAACGGTTCAAGTTGGAAACTTGAAATTTTGACAGAAGTTAGATCTTTAAAAATAAGTATGAGTCATTTCAGAAATTTTTTTTGTATCACCCCCCGTTTAGGAGCTGTAAGGGGTCAAAAACTGAAAATTTCCTATTTTTAAACACCTGTAACTTGAACACCTGTTAACATTTTTTTGAAGTAATACACAAAAATTAAAGCTTCAACATTATACTCTTATTTTTCTTAACAACTTTTTTTAATAATAAAGGGTTACTTTATAATTGACGAAAGTGTTACTTGATTTTTTCAAATTTTCTAACAAATTTCTTCAACAAATTTTTTGCATTTGTTTTACTCGATAATTTGAAATTGTTGAGGATATAATGCGTAGTACAAAAAAATGTAAATAAATAAACAACATAACGGTTGCTTGAAGAATTTTTATTTATATGATATTAATATATATACATACTTATATAATATCATGTTTATTTACATATCGTATATGTCACTAGTGAATGAATGATAAGAGTATAGATGTATATTATATAGTGCCGTATTTACATACATATATGTATTTTATTGTACTTATAAGAAATTATTCTGTCAATGGAATATTTAAATATAATATAATATAATATTTAAAATTATATTTACTATTTTGTACTAAGTAAATTTAATATACATTTACCGCTTAGTATTAAATGGTACTATAGAATATTTGAAAAAGTTTTGGATTAATAATCGTTATGTGGAAGGTTAGAATCTGCTTTTGAAGAATGTACATATAAACATATAGTTTGAATATATGTACAACCCATAGTACTAGAAATTATAAAATTCACCCAAATTATTTTAAAATACTAAAATATTAAAAAAATAATATTGTAAGCAGAGTGACAGGCTGTGAACATACTAACGGTTCGTACGGGTATCTAAGAGTTGACAAAGTCAACTGTATTCTTCCTCGTTTTCTGTTGGTTTTATATATTCGCCGAAAAGTTCAAGATTTACCTTAATGGCATTGTGCTTTTTTAGTGATTGTCTCAACAATTCAATTATATCGGTTTGAGCCTTTTCTAAAAATTGTGATGGGTTTAATATGCCTTCATCATCATTATCTCTAATAAATGTTTCTAGTCTATTTTGAAAACATTCATTAATACACCTAACATTAGTTTTAATGACTTCTGCTGCATTTTTCTTATGTTTATTTGTCCGAATGTGGTAGTTCCACAAATTATTTGAGATGGTTGTTTTGCACTTCTCACAAAATTTTGTATTTTCATAATTTTCTCTGTGGTTTTTTATATGATCTAATAAAATTCTTTTTCTACTAAATGTTTTTTGACATAAATCACATTTATGTTTTAATTGTGTTCTACATTTATGTCTTTTTAGATTATCCGATCTTGTAAAACTTTTTTTACACTCATTACATTCTAATTTCATTTTTTTATTTGCTGAATTCATTTTTTTTTTTGTTTGTTTTTATTTATGTAAAACGTTATTATTTCGTAACAAAAATTATTGCTAACTAAAAATGGTTTTTAACATAAGATCATATATATATTTTTAAAAACCACCACCGGGTAAATACATTTAAAAAGCTCACTATGAATTTACTTACTGTAACTTATTAATTCTGCAACAATGTCGCATCGTATTAGCATATTAACTGTTTTTTTTATGTTTTTTTTTTTTTTTTTTAGAAAGGCAACCTTACTATTCTAATCATAAAAATAAATAAATCTATAAAAAGTTGTTGAGACACTACATCAACTGTCACATCCTTGACAACTATTTAATTTATATTATATTTTTCAAATACTGCAACAATGTTGCATCGTATTAGCATATTAACTTGTTTAGAAAGGTGTGCTCGCATTACTATTCTAATCATAAAATAAAATAAATCTATAAAAAAATGTTTTTTGGCACAGCGCAGCTGCAGCAACCTTCATAACTTTTTAATTTATACGATATTTTTCAAATACGGCAAAATTGTTGTATCGTATTAGAATATCAAGTTTAAAAAAAAAAAAAAAAAATCTTTTACAGATTTAATATCAATTAGAGAAACAAAAACAAAACAAAAAATTGCTTAATTGCATAATGAGTTAGTTATTTGGTTTTTTTTTTGTTTGTTTTAAAGATAATTTTATGTTTTCAAAGACAAAAAAAGAAAAACTTGTGATTGTATACTATATAATAGGGATGTGATATATAAAGTTTTTCATATATAAAAACAACAATTTTCCTTTAATATCATTAGAAATTATTTACTTTATTAAGTATATACATAACATTACAAAATAAAACAAACAATATGGTAAGATATTTGCTTTCTTTTTATTTTTAATTTTCTATTTTCTATTTTTTTAATATGAAATAGCCTGCCTTTTTAAAAAATTTAATGGAATTGGGAGTGGGTTCAAGTGAAAAATATCAAAATATTGATATGTTACAACAGAATAAAATATACGAGGTGATTTCCTGGCGCTTTTTAGAGACGAAAAGAGGTCAAACGGTGGTGCTTTGCGAGGTAGAAGATCCACTAACCAATGAAAAAATTATATTTTTCATGCCGGACAGGTTTTCAAAAAAAGTAACGAACGAACCAGAATTAGAGGAATTGAATAGAGTTTTATTTCAAATTTTTGGGACGGGATAAAGACAGACGAAATATGGCATTATTTCAATTAATTCCATCGATTGATATCGATTCACAAGAAAAATTTTTGAAATAAATAAACTTTAAGATTTTTTTTTGATTTATTTTGAAAGAAAAGGAAAAATTGTTTTTTTTTTCAGATACTTATGAAGGTGCAAAGGTGTCAGAGGTCTGTATTCACGACTAGTCTCGGTCTTTGAAGGTCCAAAACTGTCTTTGAAGGTCCGAAAACGGTCTGTGAAGGTCCGAAAACGGTCTGAAAAAAATTTTTTTTTTTCAGATACTTATTACAGTGCTTAGGCGACCCCTTGGCGCAGAGGCCCGTATTCAAGACTAGTTTCGGTCTTTGCAGGTCCGAAAACAGTCTGTGAAGGTCCGAAAACGGTCTGTGAAGGTCCGAAAACGGTCTGCGAAGGTCCGTTAATGGCTTTAAAAATTTACTGCTCTTTAGTATAGGTAGGTATCCCCACTTTTGTTTATGAAATCAGAGTTATAAATAAAAGGCTAGGTTATTAGTTTTTTTTTTATTATAATAAAGAACAAAATGAATAGCAGCAACAACAACAACAACAATAACAACAACAGCGGCAGCAGTAGCAGCAGTAGCAACAATGGCAATAGGAAAGCTATAGTTGATTTACAATTTGTTATTGGAAATAACAAACAATATTTTTTGAAGGAATTTTCTTTGATAGCTGATGGTTCTCTAATACCAGTGTTATTTATGTTTAAAGCACCGTATTCATTTGAAGAGTTAAATAGTGATGTTAAATGGCAAAATGGGTACAACGAACAGAACATTAATAACTTGGATTGGAATGATGGCTTTATAGAGTATTTAAAAGTTAAAAATGTCTTTGAGGAACATCTAACAACATTATTTGATGTTGTTTATGTAAAAGGTCTTAAAAAAAAGCAATTTTTAGCCACTTTTATTTCAAATTCAGTAAAAGTTATTAATTTAGATAACAAAATTCCATCTCTACAAAAACTAAGGAATTACATCACCATTTGCCCTCACCATCATAATACAGAAAATTTGTTGCAAAGATGTGCTGTAAAAAATTGTATAAACTTGTACATGTATTTAATAAACGATAATAATAATAATAATTGGCTTTAAAAAATATTTGTTTTATTTATTATTGAAGAATATATTTTTTCAGACATAAACAATGGTACAAACAGACATAAAATAGTCTAGAATAATTGCACTGAGCTATATGTAAATTCATAGGAATGTTAAAATCTTCTTGCTCCAATTTCAGTTTATTCCTTTCAATACATCTGTCGAAATACTTGAATACATATTCCCGTACATTTAATTCAGCTCCATTGTTATATGACATCACCGTTTGTATAAAGTCCAACATAAGGCAAAAGCGGGTATACTCATCTAGTTCCAATGTTAGTTTTTTAGTTTGCTCTGTATGATTGAATTTGAGTGGAAATTTATTTAAATTTAATTTAGGTTGAATGTTTGTTGTAAAATCTACACAAAAAGCATGGCACTGCAAATAATTCATCTCGCTAATGACTTTGCGATGACGTTGGAAAATTATTGTTGCAGCTAAATTTTCAACATTAAATCCAATTTGTATTTTTATTGTTTGTTTTTTATCCAAATAGTAAATATAGCTTAATAAAAGATTTTTTTGTTGTTGTTCGTCGTTATCATTATTGTTGTCGTTGTTTATTTGTTTTTCGACAAATACTTCAGCATTTGATGTTGGCTCCATGTTTTTTAAACTATGTTTAGTTTTATAGCTTGAAAGTTTTGTATTTATAGCTTTTATCGTATACATTTTTTGAAAATTTTCCGAAACATTAATTGTATTTTTTTATCGTTTTTGGGTGGGGCGGCGGACGACATTGTGTTGAATAAATTAATAAAATTTTTCATACTTTTGCAGTTACATCGCATCCATAAATATACACAACAATATTGTCCACAGACTGATGTAAGATCACTTTGTAAACGCTTATTGTTGAAAACAAAACATTTTGATTGATTTTGTAGAAATTTCACAATCTCATTGTGGAATGGTGGATTTCCAAATGAATCAAAATATTCTGCACAACCTTGAACTGGCACGAAAATTGCTAACCAATGTGTTCCTTTTTTAGCAGAAGTGTCAGTGTTTATTACTAAAATACCTGGTTTAGAAATCTTTTGTGGTATTAGATCAAGCGGAAAAACTCCTTTAAATAATTTACGTGTTGCACTATTACATTTCAGAACTTTCGTTATCTGAAGTGTGTTCATTCTTTTGCAAATGAGAAATATCAATTAGTCGAGTATTTCCACTTATGTATGCTGTTAAAAATTCAGCTTTAAGTTTTCCATTTGTTAACACTTTATCGAATTTTTCAAGCAAATTTATTATTTGATTAGTTGTTTTTTCATTGTCCATATGTCCAAAAGAATAATTCTTGAGGTCTGTTCTTTTTAAGTCTCTGGTTGGGAATTTATACTTTAATTCTTTTACAATAGTTTTACATTTTTCTTTTATTCCAACCACAGCAAGGTTGTTAACAAATATTGTATTGCTGTCGTCCGTACAGAACGATAAATCAATCTACTAGAGCGCACGTCATTTTCAAGTGATTAAAAATGGTTCACCAAACTGCCTTTTATATGTTTAAGTAGACGTTACGATTTTTATCAATTTCGATACTGGCGTCGAATTCCGCAAACACAATGCATGTTAATGTTGAAGTTAATGGGGAACTGAGTCTTGCTTCAATCTTTACAACTCCCTGGTTTAATAAACTCTGGCATGTATCAGTTCCAGAGCCGTCTGGTGATAAATCAAAAGCTAGTATTGTATAACCTTTTGCAAATAGTTCTTTTGAAATTTGATGTCCTCTATCAGAATGATGTATACCTGTTCCGCTAAATAATGTTAAATATGCTCGAGAATTGCAATTGTTATTCGATGTAAAACTTGTTTCAATTGCAGAGTTTGGTGTAGGCACTCCATTCACATACAATTGAAATTGTGTGAGATTTTGATGATCGAAATGGTATGGATTTTTTGATCTTTTACCATTAAAATTTTCATTATTAACCATACAAAATACAAGAGCTTTTGGTATTTGCCCTATAAATATATTATCCAATGATATGTTGGATGTGTTAGCTGGAATTGTAAATGTTTTGATTTCACTTCTAACATAAAAATATTTTGCATTAGCCTTTTCCAAAACAGTATTATGTGCTATTAATATGCTAGGATTAATTGTTAAATGTTTCATGTATAATGTAGCTTCGAGAATTTTCATCGTTATCGTTAAATAAAATAAAAAAATCTTGTTTTTCTAATGCCAGAGCAATTCGAATGTCAACGTTATTTAAAAGTAATTTGGAAGTGTTGAAGAAATTTACATGCAATTTTCCCATTAATTCTACTATTGTAGAATTATTGTACAATTTTTGTCTTGATTTAGAACCAGAATTGCTAAAATCATTTACATTTGGTTTATCCAATTCCCAACCAGATGCTTCCAAATGTGTTTGACTGGAATCTGTACCATAATTTAGTAAAGTAGTTAAGTATGCTTTATAATGGTATAAGAAGTCTGAAGGAGTGATGTTTTTTCCATTTAGAGTTACATTACATTGTTTAATTAAAGAGTGTAATAAATTATTTACAATACTGGGCTACGCGGCTGCTCTTACATCAGTTCCGGTTCCTACTTTATCATTTGCACTCCAAGCTGATCCATCTTTTTTTAATATTTGAACTTTAAATTTGATGTAGGTTGACGATAAATTTCGATATGTATCTCCATTTCCAAGCGAAACAAATTCAATAGTTGACGGTGATGCCTCTAAAGAAGCTAAAGGATTGTATGCTACCTCTTCTGAACGCAATATACTTGTTTGTACTGGTAATGATGCAAAAAGATCAAGTTCGGATTTCATGCATTCCATATTTATTTGAATATATCAGAGGTTTTAATTTGCTTTTTTCGTCGCTTCGACTTTAAATGTGTGTTTTTAGAAACTGCTCGTCTTTTTATACCGCTTCGTCTTTTTATGGCTTTTCGTCTTCCACCATACCATGATTGCAGTTGATTAACTACGGATTTTCGTAGATTTTTCATGCCACCTTTACTTTCATCAATTACAGCTTCTTTTATGTTTGCACCAGATGCTATATCACTTAAAATATTTTTACTTGTGTTCACAGCCTCTGTTTTAATTAAGTCCCAACCTGATGTAAAAACCGGCTTTAAGTAACGAATTAAACTTCCGAATATATTTCCAAAAACACAACCTCTTTGAATAGCTGGATAAAATTGTAATAAAGGTCCTATTTCGTTGATTCCTCCACCTACTTGAGAGGAATAATATCTCACGTAAGCTCTTTCCATATTTGATATGATATCATATTTGAGTAGTAGTATTTATATTGTCCTCGGGCAATCAATGCTTTATAAAGTGTAAGACAATTTTTGTTGGATAGTAAGTGGAAACAAAATTTATTCCATCACCGTATTGGTTGCAAATTTTAATAGCTATAGTTTCAAAACAATTTTTTTCTGTAGGTATGTAATGGACATTTTCAAATTCAATATTTGTAGGTATTCTGCAATTTTCTATATTGATAGCTCTTAATGCACGCACTTTGCTACTTCCAAAAACAGATGATTGAACTATATCTGAATAAATCATCACCATTCCATTCAATTCGCCTTTATTAGCAACAGCTAATTTGAATAGTTCAGGTAATTTTGTTTTGAAACTTTTTATATTTTTTTTCTGTTGAAATAGTTCAGTTAATAATGTTTTTACGTTATAGCTATGATTAATTTTTATATAGAAACTATCTTCATCAAAAGTTTGCGATATACGAATTAAATCCTTTCGATTAGATTCTGACATTTTTTAAATACTACATCATCATAATTTTTTGCATTAGAGATATATGTCAAAATTTCATTCAAAAATTCTGTAAAAACCTGGTTTCGAGTAAATCCTGGATTAGGAGTTATATTTTTAATAAGTGTTGGCAAAAAATTAAACTTCCAATCATACAAATGTAATTCCGAATCGTCATATGAATAATATGTGTAACTTATAGATTTGATTACTTTGATTTTTTCAAGAGGTTTTTCAATGTTTCTTACATAAACATTATACTCCCCGATATTAATAAGAGCACAATTGTCTTTGTTAATTTTTTCCGTTTGTAGGAAATCATTCAGATAAATTTCTGAAAGACCTACTTTCCAGTTTCCGTTTCTTAAATCAAAGTGAATAGGCAGTTTATTTTCGAATAAAGCTAAAGTGTTGTCTGAAACAGTTTTAAATTATCATTACTAAACAATGTTACGTAGAAATCATCTTGACTATCCATCTTTGTTAACTTCTTCTAAAACATAAAATGTTGCACTATTTATATGTTGTCCATTCTGGTGTTGATGAAGTTCTTAGTTTTGGACTTCTTAGTAAAGGTTTAGTTTTCGTTTTTTTGTTTCAGGAAACTGTGAAAGTATAGTTGAGGAAATTGAACTACCGGCTGATCTTATGTCTTCTTTTTTTCAGGAGATGGTACAGCAACGGTAATTACATCACCACTTGGTGTTTCAAACATTCGATAATCAGAGCTTAGAGATGGTCTTTGTATTAGTTTTTCATCTTTCAGCATTTCAGTTTGAGCTAATTTTTTAAATGAATTTTCATCATCTAAGTCGTAATATGTTAAATCAATATCCATATCTGAATGCTCTTTTTTTAGATCATATTCAAACACTTCATCAGGTGCTAATGGTACAAAATAAGTCTCTGCTGATTTTGATTTGTATTTGGGCAATTCAGTTTCTGTATATGCATTTCGTTTAGAAAAGAATTTTGTTTGAGTGCCTGTATCAAATGTAAGATTTTTAGCCTTTTCTGGTAATTTTTTTGCGTGTCTTTTGTTAATTCCATATTTGAGGAGATTTTGACGATATAAGTACCATTTTTGCAATGGTTTTAGTTTTTTATCATATAAAACTTTTTTCATTTTTTGATCTAATAAATCCAAGTTTTTATAATCCTGAAACAATTTACTAAATTTTGAAAATATTTCTGGTGACATAACAATCATTCGCTGGATTATGTCTTACTGAGCAATTTTCCTATTACACCAGATAATATAGTTCCGATTAAAGTTGGTAAAAACCCACCATGTTGAACTAATATTTTTCTTTTGGCTTTTATACTTTTCTTAGAACAGGCTAGAAATCTTAATTGTTTTTTATGTTTTTTTAATTTTGCTTTTTGTGCTGGTGAAATTTTATTATTACCATTTAATATATTGATTGCAATTTCAGCAGAAGTTTTTATAATATCGTCATCACAATATTTAAGAATATTTTTACGAAATTTCTTGTTGTTGCACTTTCCTAGTACACGTAATATATGTTGGTTTTTCTTCAATCGTTTCATACTTTTCACAGCTGCTGTTATTCAAATCACCCGTATCACAGAAACATATACAATATTCCTTGGAAAAAATATTAGTTCTAATACGAAATAAATCGTTAATGTCTTGTGTTAAATCCAACACAATATAACAATGAGGTTTTGATGTTGACTCATATACTCTCAAGAAATCTTTTATATTTTCCGGATATAGTTGTCTAGCAAGAGGAAAAATCTTTGATTTGTCTCGAGGGTTTTTGAAAAGCACTAAATATTTACAATTTAATGAAATATCTCTTGAAAATTTTCCCTGATGAAAAACGTTTTGCGTTAACAATATAATAGACAAATTACGATGGTGTGAACCTTTAGTAAATAGCTCACATACCTGTTTATTTGCAGAATCTAACATTAAGTCATCTAAAACAATTAAAGTAGGTTTATTTTCATTACCACTAAATTCTTTTGGGATACTGGTATAAAAGTCTATATAAGGAAAAGCTAGATTTTTTGGAATAGCAGAAATTTCTGGGTTACACCATTTTATTGTTTCAATTTTCGGATAAATAAATCTATCAATATTTTCAATTAAATTGCTCACAAATGTTGTTTTCCCACATCCAGATGGTCCCGCTATCATCATTGTAAATGGATGAATAAAATTAATCATTTTTGGTCTGTGTCTGATAAGAAACTGAATTTAAAATACAATTTAGAGATAATATAAAAGCAGCGAACATATTCTTAGTACAGTCATTTTGAATTATGGAAGTAGAGGAGTTCTTAAATATTTATTCCTCCGTCTTATTAGATGATCATAAGAAACTAATATTACATCTATATAAACACATCAAAAATTTTTCTGAAGTCAATAAATACACTTCAATTTATGGTACTCATTTTGCCCTTTGTCCGTGGGCATATGATAATTCTACTTCTGGACCAGATACATATGAATGTCATACAATAGAAAAATATAAAATCACTTTGAAAAATTTAATTGAATGGTACAAGAATAATGTCGAGGTTACAAGTTGTGTCAGAAATTCATAGAGGAGCTAGAAGAAAATTTACTCGAAGAAAATTTATTCAAAAGGGTTTAAATGATACTTGTCAAATTGATTTGGTTGAAATGATTCCATATGCCAAATTTAATAAGGGATATAAATATTTATTAACAGTCATAGATACATTTTCAAAATTTGCGTATGCCGAACCAGTTGAAAATAAGAGCGCTGATAATGTTTTAATCGCAATGAAAAATATTTTTAAGCGTGCTGGTCAAAAACCAAAAAATTTACAATCTGATCAAGGTACGGAATTTTTTAACAAAAAATTTCAAAATCTAACGAGGAAAAATGAAATTAACCATTATCATACATATTCAGAGCTAAAAGCTTCAATTGTAGAACGTTTCAATCGCACCCTAAAAAATACGATGTGGAAAAAATTCAGTTTACAAGGCACATATAAATGGTTATCTATTCTACCACCACTAATAGAAAAATATAATTCAACATATCATCACACAATTAAACTTCCACCTAAAAAGGTTACAAAGAAAAATGAGAAATTGTTATTAAAAACAGTATACAATAAAATAAAAGTATTTCGTAAAGGAAAATATAAAGTTGGAGATTTTGTTCGTATTAGTAAATTTAAAGGTATATTTACAAAAGGTTATCAACCCAATTGGTCAACAGAAATTTATACAATAGCGAAAATTAAAAGAACTGATCCAATAACATACAATTTACTTGATTACACACAAAAACCAATAAAAGGCAGTTTTTATGAACCTGAACTTACATCTGTTAAATTTGCTAATGTTTATCTTGTAGAAAAAATAATAAAAAAACGAGGAAGAATACAGTTGACTTTGTCAACTCTTAGATACCCGTACGAACCGTTAGTAAGTTCACAGCCTGTCACTCTGCTTACAATATTATTTTTTTAATATTTTAGTATATTAAAACAATTTGGGTGAATTTTATAATTTCTAGAACTATGGGTTGTACATATATTCAAACTATATGTTTATATGTACATTCTTCAAAAGCAGATTCTAACCTTCCACATAACGATTATCAATCCAAAACCTTTTCAAATATTCTATAGTACCATTTAATACTAAGCGGTAAATGTATATTAAATTTACTAAGTACAAAATAGTAAATATAATTTTAAATATTATATTATATTATATTTAAATATTCCATTCACAGAATAATTTCTTATAAGTACAATAAAATACATATATGTATGTAAATACGGCGCTATATAATATACATCTATAATCTTATCATTCATTCACTAGTGACATATACGATATGTAAATAAACATGATATTATATAAGTATGTATATATATCAATATCATATAAATAATAAAAATTCTTCAAGCAACCGTTATGTTGTTTATTTAATTACATTTTTTGTACTACGCATTATATCATCAACAATTTCAAATTATCGAGTAAAACAAAATGGAAAAAATTCGTTAAAGAAATTTGTTAGAAAATTTGAAAAAATCAAGTAACACTTTCGTCAATTATAAAGTAACCCTATATTATTAAAAAAAGTTGTTAACAGAAATAAAAGTATAATATTGGAGCTTTAATTTTTGTGTATTACTTCAAAAAAAATTTAACAGGTGTTCAAGTTACAGGTGTTTAAAAATAGGAAATTTTCAGTTTTTGACCCCTTACAGCTCCTAAACGGGGGGTGATACAAAAAAAATTTCTGAAATGACTCATACTAATTTTTAAAGATCTAACTTCTGTCAAAACTTCAAGTTTCCAACTTTAAACGTTTAGAAGATGGAAGGGTTAAAGAATTTTGCAAAATTTGAGTTTCGCATAACGGTAAATTAAGACACCGTATGCCAAAAATATATATTTATTGTATATATACTTTTAAAGCTAATGAAAGTAGTAAACGTTTAGCGTTTTCAAAATGAAGATATACCTTATACAACTTGTGCTATAACAATTTAAATATAGACCTTTTTTGAACCTTTGGGGAGCTGTAGCTCCGTAACGGGTGGGGCTATAAAAAAAAGTTATTTAAAATAAAATTAATATTTTTGTGAGATGTATCAGCGGTTAAAATTTCATAGCTCTATTGCAAAAAAAATGTGGGGTTCTAAAAGTTAGGTGTTCGAGAGCTACCCTAAGGCTTGGTCCAAACTCAACCACAAAAAATAGGGAACCTACAAATTACTCCCAAAATATTTTGTGTAAATTTCAATATTCTAGCTTTCTTAGTTTTTGAGTTAGCGTGCTGACGGACGGACAGACGGACGGACGGACGGACATGGCTCAAAAGTCTTAGAATTTTTTTCTGATCCGATCCATACCTTTGAAGGTATATCTAGCTCGCTTATTTCGAGGTGTTACAAACGGAGGAGTAATTTTATTATACCCGATCCTATCGTACGGGTATAAAAAGGAAATCAAGTTTTGGTTAGGTGGCTTGGCTTTGATAAAAAACATGATTCATGGATAAATAAACAAGATATTATTTAATTAGAAACAAAAAAAACAAAAAACAAAAGACAAAATGCAATGCTGTTATTTATTAATAAAAACAGCTTTATAAAACTAGTTTTTTATTTTGAACTTGAACTTGATCACGTTTTTTCATAGCTTATATTATTAACAATATTGTAAGCAGAGTGACAGGCTGTGAACTTACTAACGGTTCGTACGGGTATCTAAGAGTTGACAAAGTCAACTGTATTCTTCCTCGTTTTTTTATTATTTTTTCTACAAGATAAACATTAGCAAATTTAACAGATGTAAGTTCAGGTTCATAAAAACTGCCTTTTATTGGTTTTTGTGTGTAATCAAGTAAATTGTATGTTATTGGATCAGTTCTTTTAATTTTCGCTATTGTATAAATTTCTGTTGACCAATTGGGTTGATAACCTTTTGTAAATATACCTTTAAATTTACTAATACGAACAAAATCTCCAACTTTATATTTTCCTTTACGAAATACTTTTATTTTATTGTAACTGTTTTTAATAACAATTTCTCATTTTTCTTTGTAACCTTTTTAGGTGGAAGTTTAATTGTGTGATGATATGTTGAATTATATTTTTCTATTAGTGGTGGTAGAATAGATAACCATTTATATGTGCCTTGTAAACTGAATTTTTTCCACATCGTATTTTTTAGGGTGCGATTGAAACGTTCTACAATTGAAGCTTTTAGCTCTGAATATGTATGATAATGGTTATTTTCATTTTTCCTCGTTAGATTTTGAAATTTTTTGTTAAAAAATTCCGTACCTTGATCAGATTGTAAATTTTTTGGTTTTTGACCAGCACGCTTAAAAATATTTTTCATTGCGATTAAAACATTATCAGCGCTCTTATTTTCAACTGGTTCGGCATACGCAAATTTTGAAAATGTATCTATGACTGTTAATAAATATTTATATCCCTTATTAAATTTGGCATATGGAATCATTTCAACCAAATCAATTTGACAAGTATCATTTAAACCCTTTTGAATAAATTTTCTTCGAGTAAATTTTCTTCTAGCTCCTCTATGAATTTCTGACACAACTTGTAACCTCGACATTATTCTTGTACCATTCAATTAAATTTTTCAAAGTGATTTTATATTTTTCTATTGTATGACATTCATATGTATCTGGTCCAGAAGTAGAATTATCATATGCCCACGGACAAAGGGCAAAATGAGTACCATAAATTGAAGTGTATTTATTGACTTCAGAAAAATTTTTGATGTGTTTATATAGATGTAATATTAGTTTCTTATGATCATCTAATAAGACGGAGGAATAAATATTTAAGAACTCCTCTACTTCCATAATTCAAAATGACTGTACTAAGAATATGTTCGCTGCTTTTATATTATCTCTAAATTGTATTTTAAATTCAGTTTCTTATCAGACACAGACCAAAAATGATTAATTTTATTCATCCATTTACAATGATGATAGCGGGACCATCTGGATGTGGAAAAACAACATTTGTGAGCAATTTAATTGAAAATATTGATAGATTTATTTATCCGAAAATTGAAACAATAAAATGGTGTAACCCAGAAATTTCTGCTATTCCAAAAAATCTAGCTTTTCCTTATATAGACTTTTATACCAGTATCCCAAAAGAATTTAGTGGTAATGAAAATAAACCTACTTTAATTGTTTTAGATGACTTAATGTTAGATTCTGCAAATAAACAGGTATGTGAGCTATTTACTAAAGGTTCACACCATCGTAATTTGTCTATTATATTGTTAACGCAAAACGTTTTTCATCAGGGAAAATTTTCAAGAGATATTTCATTAAATTGTAAATATTTAGTGCTTTTCAAAAACCCTCGAGACAAATCAAAGATTTTTCCTCTTGCTAGACAACTATATCCGGAAAATATAAAAGATTTCTTGAGAGTATATGAGTCAACATCAAAACCTCATTGTTATATTGTGTTGGATTTAACACAAGACATTAACGATTTATTTCGTATTAGAACTAATATTTTTTCCAAGGAATATTGTATATGTTTCTGTGATACGGGTGATTTGAATAACAGCAGCTGTGAAAAGTATGAAACGATTGAAGAAAAACCAACATATATTACGTGTACTAGGAAAGTGCAACAACAAGAAATTTCGTAAAAATATTCTTAAATATCGTGATGACGATATTATAAAAACTATTGCTGAAATTGCAATCAATATATTAAATGGTAATAATAAAATTTCACCAGCACAAAAAGCAAAATTAAAAAAACATAAAAAACAATTAAGATTTCTAGCCTGTTCTAAGAAAAGTATAAAAGCCAAAAGAAAAATATTAGTTCAACATGGTGGGTTTTTACCAACTTTAATCGGAACTATATTATCTGGTGTAATAGGAAAATTGCTCAGTAAGACATAATCCAGCGAATGATTGTTATGTCACCAGAAATATTTTCAAAATTTAGTAAATTGTTTCAGGATTATAAAAACTTGGATTTATTAGATCAAAAAATGAAAAAAGTTTTATATGATAAAAAACTAAAACCATTGCAAAAATGGTACTTATATCGTCAAAATCTCCTCAAATATGGAATTAACAAAAGACACGCAAAAAAATTACCAGAAAAGGCTAAAAATCTTACATTTGATACAGGCACTCAAACAAAATTCTTTTCTAAACGAAATGCATATACAGAAACTGAATTGCCCAAATACAAATCAAAATCAGCAGAGACTTATTTTGTACCATTAGCACCTGATGAAGTGTTTGAATATGATCTAAAAAAAGAGCATTCAGATATGGATATTGATTTAACATATTACGACTTAGATGATGAAAATTCATTTAAAAAATTAGCTCAAACTGAAATGCTGAAAGATGAAAAACTAATACAAAGACCATCTCTAAGCTCTGATTATCGAATGTTTGAAACACCAAGTGGTGATGTAATTACCGTTGCTGTACCATCTCCTGAAAAAAAGAAGACATAAGATCAGCCGGTAGTTCAATTTCCTCAACTATACTTTCACAGTTTCCTGAAACAAAAAAACGAAAACTAAAACCTTTACTAAGAAGTCCAAAACTAAGAACTTCATCAACACCAGAATGGACAACATATAAATAGTGCAACATTTTATGTTTTAGAAGAAGTTAACAAAGATGGATAGTCAAGATGATTTCTACGTAACATTGTTTAGTAATGATAATTTAAAACTGTTTCAGACAACACTTTAGCTTTATTCGAAAATAAACTGCCTATTCACTTTGATTTAAGAAACGGAAACTGGAAAGTAGGTCTTTCAGAAATTTATCTGAATGATTTCCTACAAACGGAAAAAATTAACAAAGACAATTGTGCTCTTATTAATATCGGGGAGTATAATGTTTATGTAAGAAACATTGAAAAACCTCTTGAAAAAATCAAAGTAATCAAATCTATAAGTTACACATATTATTCATATGACGATTCGGAATTACATTTGTATGATTGGAAGTTTAATTTTTTGCCAACACTTATTAAAAATATAACTCCTAATCCAGGATTTACTCGAAACCAGGTTTTTACAGAATTTTTGAATGAAATTTTGACATATATCTCTAATGCAAAAAATTATGATGATGTAGTATTTAAAAAATGTCAGAATCTAATCGAAAGGATTTAATTCGTATATCGCAAACTTTTGATGAAGATAGTTTCTATATAAAAATTAATCATAGCTATAACGTAAAAACATTATTAACTGAACTATTTCAACAGAAAAAAAATATAAAAAGTTTCAAAACAAAATTACCTGAACTATTCAAATTAGCTGTTGCTAATAAAGGCGAATTGAATGGAATGGTGATGATTTATTCAGATATAGTTCAATCATCTGTTTTTGGAAGTAGCAAAGTGCGTGCATTAAGAGCTATCAATATAGAAAATTGCAGAATACCTACAAATATTGAATTTGAAAATGTCCATTACATACCTACAGAAAAAAATTGTTTTGAAACTATAGCTATTAAAATTTGCAACCAATACGGTGATGGAATAAATTTTGTTTCCAGTTACTATCCAACAAAAATTGTATTACACTTTATAAAGCATTGATTGCCCGAAGACAATATAAATACTACTACTCAAATATGATATCATATCAAATATGGAAAGAGCTTACGTGAGATATTATTCCTCTCAAGTAGGTGGAGGAATCAACGAAATAGGACCTTTATTACAATTTTATCCAGCTATTCAAAGAGGTCGTGTTTTTGGAAATATATTCGGAAGTTTAATTCGTTACTTAAAGCCGGTTTTTACATCAGGTTGGGACTTAATTAAAACAGAGGCTGTGAACACAAGTAAAAATATTTTAAGTGATATAGCATCTGGTGCAAACATAAAAGAAGCTGTAATTGATGAAAGTAAAGGTGGCATGAAAAATCTACGAAAATCCGTAGTTAATCAACTGCATTCATGGTATGGTGGAAGACGAAAAGCTATAAAAAGACGAAGCGGTATAAAAAGACGAGCAGTTTTTAAAAACACACATTTAAAGTCGAAGCGACGAAAAAAGCAAATTAAAACCTCTGATATATTCAATTAAATATGGAATGCATGAAATCCGAACTTGATCTTTTTGCATCATTACCAGTACAAACAAGTATATTGCGTTCAGAAGAGGTAGCATACAATCCTTTAGCTTCTTTAGAGGCATCACCGTCAACTATTGAATTTGTTTCGCTTGGAAATGGAGATACATATCGAAATTTATCGTCAACCTACATCAAATTTAAAGTTCAAATATTAAAAAAAGATGGATCAGCTTGGAGTGCAAATGATAAAGTAGGAACCGGAACTGATGTAAGAGCAGCCGCGTAGCCCAGTATTGTAAATAATTTATTACACTCTTTAATTAAACAATGTAATGTAACTCTAAATGGAAAAAACATCACTCCTTCAGACTTCTTATACCATTATAAAGCATACTTAACTACTTTACTAAATTATGGTACAGATTCCAGTCAAACACAATGACGACGGACGGACGGACGGACGGACATGGCTCAAAAGTCTTAGAATTTTTTTCTGATCCGATCCATACCTTTGAAGGTATATCTAGCTCGCTTATTTCGAGGTGTTACAAACGGAGGAGTAATTTTATTATACCCGATCCTATCGTACGGGTATAAAAAGGAAATCAAGTTTTGGTTAGGTGGCTTGGCTTTGATAAAAAACATGATTCATGGATAAATAAACAAGATATTATTTAATTAGAAACAAAAAAAACAAAAAACAAAAGACAAAATGCAATGCTGTTATTTATTAATAAAAACAGCTTTATAAAACTAGTTTTTTATTTTGAACTTGAACTCGATCACGTTTTTTCATAGCTTATATTATTAACAATATAATTTCAATTATTTGAATCAAGCTTTTATTGAAGTAAAAACATTACAAAACATTTCATTTGAAAAATTATTATGTATTCAAATCAAGTTTTAAAAATTTTTTTTTTAATTTTCAAGTAAATCAAATTTAAACTTTAATAATAATTTTGTTAAAATTTTAAAACATAAAAAACTTTTAATTTTTCAAATCTAAACTTTAATAATATTAACTTTGAAAACTTTTCAATAGTACTATATAGCTTATGCTTATTATTAATTTAAAAAACTTTTCTTTAATAATTTCAAGTAAATTTTAAACCAAGCTTAAACTTTCCTAATAATAATTTTGTATTTAAACCCAACTTTAAAAACTTTTTATATTATCTTTTTAATACTCAGCACTACAGTTTAACTTCTTAAGCTTATTATTGTTTTAAATATAAAAAGTTTTATATTTAAATTTTTTTGGTAAGTTAATATTAAATCAAGCTTAAACTATATGATAATAATAACTTTGAATATAAACCAAACTTTAAAAACTTTTTATAACTAATTTTGGAATTTCAGCACAATAGCTTAAGCTTATTATGGTTATATTTTTTAAAACTTTTTTTCAAATTTTCACGTAAATATTAAAACAAACTTAAACTTTAATAATATTAAGAATAAACCAAACTTAAAAAGCTTTTCATATCTAATTAGGAATATTCAGCTCAATAGCTTAAACTTATTTTTTTTTTTTTTTAATTTATAAAACTTTTTTTTAATTTTTATGCAAATATTAAATCAAGCTTAACTTTGTATTTAAACCAACCCAAACTTTAAAAATTTTTCATATTTAATTAAGAACAGTAAGCACAATATCTTAAGCTTATTACTGTTTTAATTTGAAATTTAAACATAACTGATATTCTAACCGCTAAGCTTAATTTAAAATACTCAAAATCATTTTTTTTTTTTTTAAACTTTTATTTTATTGTGTATAATATATCTTAATACAAGCTTAACCTAAAAAAAAGTTTACAAAACGGTTTGATTTCAATTATTATTAACATTTAAAATAAAGTAATTTTTTTTTGTTAATTTATGTAAATTTAATTTGTCTTATATCTATCTATTTTAAATTACTTAATTTATTTTATCTAAAGTACAAAATGCAAAAAAACTTAAAAAATCATTATTATATCTGGTTGTTTTAAATAAAATTGCCCTAACTTAACTTAACCTACTTAGCCTACTTAACCTACTTAGAACCTAAATTAGTAAGCATTTGCTTGCTATAAAATCTCATCCAACCACCAATATCGTTTATTAATGCATTTGTCTTTGTCCGGTATGGACATGTCATATTTTAAATTATCTCCATTAATATTGCCTGGGTCGTATTCAATTTTTTTACATGTGGCCCGTCTATTATAGTGAAATAATATAGGGACATGGCTTTGGTTTTGAATGTAACCATTTTTATCCAAAAAGATAAAATGCTCAGGGGCTATGAAGCCAGTGAGCAAAGTCTTTTTAATGTACTCCTCGTTGTGGTAAAATATATGAGATATTAGACCATTTTCAAGAGTTTTTAGTGCTCTATCATAATGATCTCGAACTAATTTTATGATAAAATTATCGATTCTTATGATTTTTGCTTCCTTGTACAAGTATTTATTGGAATAGTAATGCTTGTAGTCGAATTCAGGCTTTCGATGTTTGTTAATACATACTCTTATGCACTTTCTGTCGAACTTACGTATTTTTTCCATTAGGCTTCCACTAATGTTGTACCATATGGGTACACCATATGTAAGTGTTGGCCTTATTAATGTTTGGTAACATATTATTTTGACCCGGTTGCTAATGTTTTTATTGTAGAACAGGTTTTTGGCAGCCATAAATGCTTTGTTACCTTTAAGAATTGTGTGTTTTATATGCTCGATATAGTTCAGATTTTGATGTAAATGAACTCCGAGATTTTATAAAAAAATTTTTCCAGTTCCTTCTAATGTCTGAACTTGTTTTGTCAACCATATCACGAAATAATATGGTTTCACATTTATTGAAGTTCATTTTTAATATCCAAACTTTACAATAGTCCAAGACGGTATTGAACATTTTTTGTATTTTGGATTGAATGCTATTTACGGTGTCATTCGCGGAGTAAATTATTATATCATCCGCGAAGGCTAGTGTATAATTATTGCCTTCTATTCTATCCAATGGAAATAACAACTCGGAGATATAGATCGAAAACAGGATTGGTGCGTTAACTATACCCTGTTGCAGCCCGTTTTCGATATGAAATTTTTTATATGACGTTTTTGCCTTGTTAACAATTTCGAAGGAATTATCGTATAACATACCATGAATTATAGTGATCAAGTATTGAGGGATTTTGTATTTTATAAGTTTATAAATCAAACCATCTAGCCAAATGGTATTAAAAGCTTTTTCTAAGTCAATTAGACAAGCACCAACAGCTAATTTTTTATTAATAAACCAGCATATATCAGATGTAAGTTTGTTGATTGTATGTGTAAACCAAATTGATTTTGTGGAATTAGATTGTTTTCGTTGACGAATTTTGTAATTTTATCGTTGATAACAGTTTCATAAACCTTGCTTATGTTAGGCATTAAACTTATAGGCCTATAATTATTTGGATCAGTTGGATCTTTGCCTGGTTTCTTTAGCAATATAGTTTTCGCAGTTTTCCATATATTTGGAAAATACGAATTGTTAATTGCATTATTAAAAATTATAACATATTTCGAAATTATAAAATTACTTAAATTTTTTAGTACCACATTTGGTATATTATCGTTTCCTGATGAAACTTTATTTTTTAACGCTTTAAGCTTTGCCTTAATTTCTTCAAGGTTTGTGAATTTGCTATTTTCGCCGTATTGCATTGACGATTTATTTATATTGGAAAATGTGGATAAAGTTATACTATTGGATCTTAATTGTTCGAAATTAATTTTGAATTGTTGAACTTTATTTTCTACTTTAGTGTGGAATCTACTGTTTGTTGGTATATTTATTTTGTGAGTTTGTTCTAAATAAGAGCCCATAAGATTATAAATTTGACTTGAATCTTTTAAAATAAATTTGTTTGTGTTAGTTTTTTCCAAATTGTTAATGTTAATGTTATTCTGATTTAAAAGATTAATATTGTTTGAATCTATATGCAACTTCATTATTTGGTTATATTTATTTTTTCGAAATATTTTATTGATTTGGGGAAACATATTACTTTGTGGAGATATATTTTGAAGGCGGTTTTTGTAGTAATTACTTATTTCTATTTTAATTTGTTGTTTAATGAGTGTGTTTATATTATTAAGTAAACTTTTAAGTAGTTGAATATCTTGAGTAGAGAAATCGAGTCTTTGTTTGTAAATTTTGTGGATATCGTTTAACAAAGAGCTTTTTTTTTCAAAAGTTGTTTAAGTTTTCGGGAGTTAAATTTATTTAAGTTATTTGTGAATTTTGTTTTAGGAATTATTTCGTTCATGGTTTGTTGAATAATTTTATTTAATTTTAGGAGATGAAAATTTATATTTTGCAACGATATGTTGCAATTATCCAAAATTTTATTATCCGTGTTAAGATATTCAGTTAAGTAATTTCGATCTAATTTTCTACGAAATCTATTCCAATTAATATTATTGAAATCGAATTTTTCTTCACATGGTAACTCTTTACTTAGAACTTGTTCATTATTAATACAGAACGGAATACAAATAGCATTATGATCACTATCATATGGCAGAGTTGTAAGCTTGTTATAGGTTTGAGAGAAACTTACAGCTATTCTCACATCGTTAATATCTAAATCTATGTATGAGTTTGCACGTGGTAGTGTGGGTGCGTCTGACAAATGTAGTTTCATTTTATACAGTATGTAATTTTTTTGGATCCAATTATACAATTGGATACCACGAGTGTTGTTAACAACGTTCGACCAAGAAGTATGTTTGGCATTAAAATCGCCCGTTAATATAAAAAAATTGTTAATATTGGATAAATTTAATGTTTGAAAAATTTTTTCAAGTTCTGTCAAAAAATTAGGTGAATTTCTATTTGGTGCGTAAATAGAAATTATATATAATTTTTTGTTTTGCTTTAATTGCAGGGATATGATACAAGTTTCGATGCACGTAAATTGATCGAAAATGTAATTATTTACAATTTGGTAGTTAAGATATTTTTTAATTGCTATGGCAACACCGCCACCGTCAATAGCATTTTTTCGATCTTTTCTAATAAAATCATAATTGTCTAGTGACATATGATCAGATGGTTTCAACTTTGTTTCACATATACAAATAATGTCTAGATTGTTGTTCTCTATAAAGTGCATAAGTGCGTATTTTTTGCTGTATGAGATAAGAGAGTTGACATTTATTGAAATGACTTTATATGTGCTTGTTGGATTAGACATATTGTTGATTGGATTCAATGTTCATACAATCGAATAATATATTAATTCTATTGGTGTTAGTATTATTATTTTTTTCTGTATTATTAATTTTTTTATTTAAATCTATAATACTATTACGTATTTCTAATAAAATATCAGTTATTCATGTTATTATTGGTATTACTATTACTACTACTAATGTTATTATTTCTACTCACTATATTTGAAAATGATATGTTGGGCTGTACAAAATTCGTTACCATGTGCTTAGTTGCTATACGTCTTTTTACTATTTCCTTGCTTTCGTGCTGCTTTTTTATTTTTTCCTGATAAACTGGACAGTTTCTATATGATGATGGATGGCCGTAATTTTTGCACATAGTACAGAACAGCTTTTCTCTGGGATCTTCAGGCTTAATGGTACATTGCACTGGTAGATGGTTATCACCACATTTAACACATCTGGGGTCCATTTTACAGTTCGATGCAGAGTGTCCAAAACGCTGACAACGTGTGCATTGCATCATGTTCGGTTTGTTGATTCCCATTTAATAATTTGATGGTCGATGGATTTTATTCTGGATATATCATTTATTGAGTTCTGTTGTGACGCCTGCACAATAAAATGAGGTAGGATTATGCCTTTAGCAGATGTAATTTTTGTGGTAAGTCTTGTTACTTTCTCAAATTTGATGACATCGTTATCATATTCTTTCAGGATTGCCAAAACCTCTTCACATGAGTAGCTGTTGCTTAAGCCTTTGAGTACAAGTGTAATTTTCTTGTCTTCTTTTGGAGTAAACGTGTAATAATTAATTCCAGATTTATCAAGAAGTTCGCGTGCTTTTTTGAATTCTTCAATGTTGAAGGTATAGAGAATGTTATTATTTTCCCCTGATTGTTTAATCAGGAAATCTTTAATTTTTAGACTTTTGGAAAGTAATTCTTTCAGCATTTTTATATCTGTTTTTCCAAAGTTGATTGGTGGCATACGTTTTTTTGTGTTCTGGGCACTCTCAATTGGCTTTTGCTGAGCACGTGGAGTACTTTCAAAGGTCGGTATATGTGTTGTAATTTTTTTCTTTTTTTCTTTTGTTCTTTTAGCCAACTCTTCTATTCCTAACTCTAATGCGTTGGCCTCAGGCTCGTTGACACTTTTGGAAGATGAATTTAGTGAAACATTTATCTTGGAATCATCATCAGCCACATCCATCTGAGGAAGAAAACAATTTCCACTTGAGCTTGGCCCTTCACCACCATTATTGGCCTTTAAAAGTTTTATAAGTTTATTATTTTCGTTTTGCAACTTTTCAATAATTAATTTTAATTCACGAACTTCCTTGTTTTGTTTCATTTTAGTATTTGGCTTGGAAATGCTTTTATTCAATACTTCGTTTACTTTTTGATTTACAGCAGTTTTCAATCCGTTTGTGGGTAAATTAATATCATTTTCCATAATTGATATCCTTTATTAAAGGAGTCCAATTATATGGAAACTTACTACTTATTACTATAGCAAGTGTTAAATTTTTTCTTTTTTTTTTTGATTCAATTTTTAAGATAATAAGAAAAAAAATAAAAAAAAAAAAATAAAAGCAGAAAAAAATAAAGAAAAGCAATTTCTGTTATTTTTTTGTGATGTTTTATTTTTAATTGAATTTTTGTGTTATAGCTACGTCCTTTCACTTTCGCGTTCAAAACTCGAATCCTCTACTCAAAAGCATAAAATTTTCTACTTATCACAATTTTATTGCATACATTTAGGAGAACTGTTGAATAAAAGCTCCTCCTGGCGCTGAAACGGCATAATAAAAGCTATAAAAAAGCTCCTCCTGGCGCTGAATCGGCATATACATACTACTAAAACCATTAAAGTGGAAAACGAGAACAAATCCTTCACATTACGATTTTTAGATTCTTTTAGATTTCTCCCTTCAAGTCTTGATAATTTAGGTAGGGTTTTAGAAGATAACCAATTGGATAATGTTAAAAATTATTATTCTGATAATACTAAATTTAATTTAATGAAAAATAAAGGTATTTTTCCATATAATTACATAGATTCATTTAGTAAACTCAAGGAACGAGTTTTACCTCCTCGAGAAGCTTTCAAAAATCAAATTTTAGATTTAGAGTGTTCAAATGATGAATATGATCATGTGAAAAAAGTATGGGAAACTTTTGATTGTAAAACATTATGGGATTATTTAGAACTTTACCTCAAACATTATGGGATTATTTAGAACTTTACAGATGTTCTGTTATTGGCAGATGTTTTTGAAAATTTCAGAAATAATTGTAAAAAAATTTATAATTTGGACCCCGCTCATTTTTATACAACGCCTGGTTTGGCATGGCAAGCGATATTAAAATATACAAAAGTTGAAATAGAGCTGCTAACAGATATTGAAATGTTAAAATTTTTTCAAAAAGGAATTCGAGGAGGTATTTGTCAATGCTCTTGTAGACACATAAAAGCTAATAATAAATACATGGATGACTTTAATACTGAAATTGATAATCAATATTTATTTTATTGCGATGCAAATAACTTATATGGTTAGGCTATGTCACATAATTTACCCTTAGTATCATTTAAATGGGTTGCAGATTTATCTAATATTAATGTTCTTGCTATATCAAACACTTCAGAGATTGGATATGTGTTAGAAGTTGATTTGGAGTATCCATCTGAATTACATGACAAACATAATGATTTTCCATTTTGTGCAGAAAATAAAGTTCCTCCTATAGGAAAATTAAAAAAGTTAATAACAGATTTGACTGATAAAGAAAAATATGTAATAAATTATCGAAATTTAAAACAATGTTTAAGAAATGGGCTTATTCTAAAACATATTCATAGAGCAATTGAATTCAAACAATCAGATTGGTTGAAAAAATATATTGATCTTAATACAATGCATAGAGCTAATGCTAAAAGTCTTGCAGATAAGAACTTTTTTAAATTAATGAATAACGCCGGTTTTGGTAAAACTATGAAGAACGTAGAAAAGAGAAAACTTATCAAAATTGCTACTTCAATGGAAAGTGAAGGGAAGCGTTTAGGCGCCACAGCTTTAATCGCAAGACAAAATTTTCATAGTATTTCACAATTTACGGAAGACTTAGCTGCTATACAGTTAGATCCAATGGAAGTTTTATATGATAAACCAATTTATTTAGGATTTACTATACTCGAACAATCAAAAATATTAATGTATAATTTTCACTATGATTATATGATACCAAAATTCGGTGAAAATGTAAAAATTAATTATATGGATACTGATAGTTTTGTTTATACTATTAAAACTGATGATTTTTATCGTGATATTTATTCTGATGTATTGGAAACTTCATCAAATAAATTAAAATTTGATACATCTGAGTATCCAGTTGATAATCCTTACAATTTCCCTCTCGTCAACAAAAAAATTATAGGTCTATTTAAAGATGAAAATAATGGAAAAATTATGAGAGAATTTATAGGGTTAAAAGCCAAAATGTATATGATTGATGTACTTAATACAGAATCTATCAAAAAAATAAAAGCAGTTAAGAAAAATGTTGTAAACGAATTAAATAATGAAGATTTTAGAAATTGTTTGCTTAATCATAATATAGTTAATAAGAAAATGCATATATTCAAATCTAAACTTCATTCTATATATACACAAATGATAAATAAAGTAGCATTATGTTCCTTTGATGATAAAAGATTTGTATTAGAAGATAAAATTAATACCTTAGCATGGGGTCATTATAAAATGAAATAATTAAAAAAAGAATTTTTTGTATAAAGATCATCGGGAGTTATAACTCAAAATTTAATTAAACTTATATATAAACATATGATTTATAAAAATAAAAAAGATAAAATTAAAATTTGACAATATATTTTTATTTATTTTTGTTTAAAGACAATTTATTTTTCTTTCCTCAAGTGGTGAGGATATATATGATAAAAATTGTTATATCAAAGTTTTTATTAAGTATACATTTTCTAAGGCACAAACACCAACATGATTAAATGAACATCTTTTTAAGCAGCGAATTTGCTGATTTCTCAATATTTTTAAACTTGTAGAATCATAATCATTCAAATCAAAAACATTTGAATTTTTTAATATATTACTAATCCAGGTTTTTTTCTCCTTTCCCTTAACATAAATTTTGGTTTGATTCGGTATAAAAATTTTTAAGAAGTTTATGATATCACAATAATGAGTTTTACCATCAAACCATTGAAAACCATGATGATTTTTAGCGAGCCATTTATTTATGTATTTTGTTTTAGTATCTAAGTAATGATAGCCATAAGGAGGTTTTATTATAAAATGCTGAATTTCTTTATTTGAACTTAGAATAGCAATTTCCTTTAATATAAAATTATTTTTATTATCTCGGAAACCTTGTATATCTATAATTACGTAATCCATTTTTTATGTTTTCGAAGAATTAAATTGATTAAATTTAATATATTTGTATAGTTTATATATTAAAAAACTTATACAATGTAGTGTAATCATAAAAAATACTCCTCCAATAATTTCAAAAACACAGCAAAATTCCAGGTTTTCTTTTTGCTGACTTCATTTATTTTTAGTTTTAATTAAATAATTTTATTAACTTCACCTGTTAACGGTTTAAATTCTACTAAGCGATCATGCAAAATAAGACAATAAGCTGTAGTATTGTCTGGAATTTTTTTTAAAGTCTTTAATTCAATTTTGACATCAACTGGCCCCATTTTTAGATTTTTATTTTGAAAACGAGTATCAATTATGAAGATAGGAGAATTGGTTTTAAAATTTTCCCATGAAACTAAAGATTCTGATATTGAGTTATTATAATAAAAGTTTCTAAAATTCGAATATGCTTCATATGCTAAAGCATAACGATTTTTTACGAAATCTAAATTCATATCTTCAAATGGATATGATTCTGAATTTAAATATACTTTTATATTTTCAATGTCACAATAATCAAAAGTTGAAGGATCTTCATCCAGTTTGTAAAGCAAAAATAATAAAACGAGGTTTTTCAAGTTGTGAAGCTGTTTTAACCTTCCAGATATGATGTGCAGTTCCTGTTGGTAATGTAGGATACTCGTGCAATACCCAATTTCTAAAAGGAATTTTTATAACCGAAACATTTTCAATGCTTTTGTATAAATTTAATTTAAGCCTATCGTTTAAGTTAATATGTTGAAACTTCCAATGTATTTTTGTGATAGTAATTTTCGGTTTTTCACTAGCATTAACAACACTACAGAATAATGAATTATCATTTGTTCGAGAGCGAGTTATTATCAATTCATGTTTTGCATTTGGAATAATATTTTTATAATCTTCCGCAAATCCTAATAATCTCTTTAAGGGTACACAAAAATTGAAATGAAGTCCATTCATTTTAATTGAATTTTCAGGAGACCAACTTCCATTATATAAAACGGTACTTTCTTTTTGGTTGAGTGAAATATAGTTTTTTAATGTTGAAGTTATTCCAACATTACGATTATGATCAATTTCTTTCCCATTAAGTTCATAGCGAATTTCATCAAATAGAAATGGTATAGCATTATTAACTAGTTTAGTATGTGTAACAGCTGATCCATCATATTTTGTTACATATCCTTCTATATAAATTTGACTTGTAGATGGTAATATATTTAAATTCTGATTTTGTATTTGTATTCGAATAATATCACTCAATCCAAACGAATTTAGAAATGGTGAATATGAATGCCATTGAGCGCTAATTATACTTTCATCAAAAATGGGGTCATTAAAAAGTTCCATTTTAATTTGTGTTTAGTAAATAGCCAAGTGATTTTAGATATTCCTTATTCTTAAATGATAAACGTTTTTTATATTTTAAATGCTGAGATCCTCCTCCTTTGACTAGCTTTGATGAATTAAGCCGGTGTATATCATTCTGCAAATTTATATTAGATTGATGATTTTGATTAAATACTATCATTTTGAGGCTATAAATGCAATCTAATTGTTATTGTTTCTCCACAAAAGTTAATTAAATTACCGTTCTGATCAAGCAGTTTTATAGTAATAGAACTTATCTGATTAATAGTTATAGGTAAATAAATTACATTCGTAGGAACTTCAACTATTTTATATCCTGGACTGACGTTTATAGAGAATTCGTGTAAAATGTGAGCTTCTTTTCCATTAATATAAGTTCCAGAAATAATATTGCATTCTACTCTTACTATGTTTATTTTATTAATGTCAACAAAAAGATCTGAAGTATGCCATTTGTTTGGTAATAACCTTTTTCTACTAAAACCTAATAATTCACCGATAGTATCTTCTCTTTCAAAATCAATTTCTTTATCGGCAAAAATTTCGCACTTTAATGTGTTATTATTTGCTCTTATAATCAATTTTTCCTTATCTGTTTTAGCTAATTTCAATGTTTTTCTTAGAAATTTTTCAATATTTTCAATTTCGTATGAACCTGTTTGAATTTTGTAGGTTTTATCATCAATAATAAATTTATTATTTTCCTCATCTATATTTGGTATTGAATTATATGTTTGGAAATCTACTAAACCACACGTATATTCTCTTCCTTTTAGATCTATAGGAGGAAAATAATTATTTGTTAATATGGAAGAGTTTCCGTTTAAAGTTAATGTTATTGACATATCTTTTACTCAAATAATAATGAGATATTTCAGAAGATTATATTGCTTTTATAGATTTTCAAGGTTAATCCATCTTAATCATTAACATAATGAAAAACAATGCATACATCATAATATATTCTAATTCAATTTTTTGTTCTTTTAATTTCTTTACAACTAAATTCAAATTATTTTTTATCAGTTAATTTTTTCGGTTCTTTTAATAGAGAAAATAACCTTGAACTTGAACAAAATTATTAGCCTAGGTTATGTTTAATAAAACTAGACTAATAATAAAAAAAGCAATATTTTTGTTTTTTGTTATTATGTTATGGTTTTATTTACTAATAATTTTTTTTTTTGTTAACAATATGAAATAAAAATTCTAAACATAAATGACCACAATTATATGAATTAAAGTTTTGATATTTATTGTAGTTATATACAAGCTTATTTCCTAAATATTTAATTACTTCTAATGGAGGTTGCAAATTTCCAAAGCTGTCAAAATATTGTATGATTTGAGGATTTTTGTAATAGCTACCCAATGCGTTCCATTTCCAATAGAATTATCTAAATTTATTATACCACATTCGTATTTCAAAGGTTTGCGTGTTGGTAAATTATCTCGCATAAAAACTCTAAGGAAATGTTTTAAGTATTTTTTTCCAAATTCTTCTAAATCATAATTAGTAAGTGCTCTTTTGGGTAGCTCATTTAATGGTTTTTTGGAGTTAAATAAAGACCTAATCCTTTCTTATACGGTTTTAAGTTTAATCCCTTTCCGTTAAAAGGACGCAATAGCTTCCATCATTTTATTATGACGCTCACTTTCATGTAACTGTTTGTGTGCATTTTTAGCATCGCTTACAGCCTTAGCTATCTCAGCAGCACCACCTGATAATGCTCCAATAGCTGAAAGACCCGCAAAAATTGGAATTAAAGGTAGAACTCCACCAATTTTTGGTACTGGAATTATTCTAGGAATATCTATTATTTTTTTCTGCCCTCTAGAATATTTTCGAGCTGCTTGCAAAGCTATTCTTATATTATTTTTTTCATTCATAGGTTTTTTTTATAGTTTTAACTGCTGTTCTAGCTTCTTTTATGACATTTTTCAAAGGTTTTTTTTGTTTTCTTTTAGTTTTCTTTGTTTTCTTTTTTAAACCCATACCTAGTTTAACTTTCGCTTTCATTGTGTTTGTAACTACATATGAATTTGACCGTTCACCAAAACTTGAGTCTTTAGCTTTAAACCTTTGCCAAATTTTCTCTGCTAGTATTTTATCAGCTATATGACGTTGACTTTGATCAATATTTTGAGAATAGGCTATATCATGCTCTCGACAAGCTTCATCTAAACCATTAATTCCTTTATCGCTACGAGCTAATCGTTTTGAAAAGTTTGTTCCAGGTCCACAATAACTATAACCAGGTAAATGTGCTTCAAATGGTAGTTTATTAATTAAAGAATTAACAACACCTTTTCCATTAACAGTTTTTTTATTACTGTTTGAATATTTATTTCGAAGAGACATAATATACTGTTTAGTTTAAGAAAGTCACTCAAACACTAATTACGTTTTATGAAATGAAATTTATAAAAGTAGATAATGCAGTTAAAGTTAAAAATTTTGATCAAAATTCAAAAACCAAAATTAAAAAACATGGTGAACGCTTTCCAGATAGTATAAGAGGATTAATAGTTGGGCCTTCAAATTGTGGTAAAACTAATGTTATGATAAGTATGCTTTTAGATCCTAAAAGGCTTAAATTTCAAAACATATACATTTACTCGAAGTCATTACATCAACCTAAATATGAATATTTAAAAAAAATTAATAAAACCAATCAAAGGAATGGGGTATAACGAATTTTCAAATAACGTTGATGTAATTGAACCGTCGGCCTCACAACCAAATTCAATATTTATTTTTGATGATGTAGCTTGTGATAAGCAAGATAGTATAACGGCCTATTTTTGTATGGGGCGTCATCAAGAAGTAGATAGCTTTTATTTATGCCAGTCTTATACAAGAATTCCAATGCACTTAGTTAGAGATAATGCTAATTTTTTGATTATATTCATGCAGGATGATTTAAATTTAAAACATATATATAATGATCATTTTAATTCTGATATGTCTTACAACGATTTTAAAAATTGAGTGCATGCTGCTGGAATGATTATTATGGTTTTCTATTAATCAATAAAGATAGCAGTTTAAATAATGGACGTTATCAAAAAAATTTTGATGCATTTGATTAACAAGAGATTAACTAAATTTTTGTTAACAAGAGATCTGCCACAGTAAGCAGTTATTAGCTGAACGAATCGTTCAACAGTAAACTAACTGAACGGTGTTATTTAGCAGTTAGCTGTTGGCTATTAGCAGATAGCAGTTACTAGTTAGCAGTTTGCGATTGTCAGTTAGCAGTTAGCAGGAGAACAGTTCAGTCGATAATTTACAGTTAATACTTGAACTAATCCTCATTTAAAAAATGGATGAACAACTCATGAAAGATTTAATTAAAACTCGTAAAAATTTAAAAAGCAAATTTCAATCTTTAAAAGTTCAAAAGTTATCGGAAGACCGTAATCGAGAAGAAGCTTTTACTCCAATTATAAAACCATTGAAAGAATTAACAAATGTTGTCAAACAACAACAACAATTTTCAGATAATATTATCAAACCGGAAATTAAATGGGCTGTGGATGATGATAACAGGTTTAAATCAATGCCGTCATTTACATCGGAAGTTAAAACACCTAGCAACAAGGCTAGTATATTCAATGAATTTAAAACTTCAAGGCCGAATACTTAAAAATTCTATAATGATGAATCATCAATTTCAAAAACTTCAACGCCAAAATTCTGTAATAGTGATGAATCATCAATTTCACAATTTCCTGCTCTCACCAAATCAGAACTTGATAGAACATATGGACCACGTTTTGATAAATCATTAAATATTCGAAAACTTGGTAATGCTAATTTTGAAATAGATGAAAATACTAAAAATATAGTGATTGATGATGAAGAATTTAAGGGAACTGATGGCCTATATGAATTAATATTTTAAAAAAAAAACCTTTAAACTATACCGAAAGTGATTTAAGTATATATTATCAAATACTTAACAAAACGAATGCACATAGAAGAAATTATGATAGTTTAGGGCAAATAAAAGGAAACAAAGGTTATAAATACAAGAACATATTAAGAAAATATTATGAACATGATTACAACACTAGGTATAAAAAATCTGGTTCAGGTTATTCAAAAAAAAAATTTTTTAGAACATTTTTACATAAATCTCCTATGCTAAAAACATATTTAAATTATACAAATCAATCAAATCAGTTTGTTTATTGGGATGATCCTAATGAGTTAGTTGACAGATTAAGAATTTTAATTAGTTCACAATCAGCTGGTAACAATAATCATCACAATGAAATTGTATCTATAATTGAAGAATTGAGAGTAGCAAATATAATTCAATAATATTTTAAATTATCAATCAGTAAAAATCATAATGCCACTTGATAAGTTTGAACGTAGTACAGCTTCTTCTTCTTCTAGAAAACTACATACTCAAGGTCCTCCAGGTATAGGTCCTCCAGGTATTAACTTCTGAAGGAAATTATGATTTAGATAACAAAATTTTATCAAATCTTCAAGATCCAGTTAGCAGAAATGATGCAGCAACACAAACATTTGTGAATAACCAAATTTTCTTACACAAAGAATTAATAAAAAACTACATAGGAGAAATGTTAAATCATACAGAGACAGCAATGTCTATAGAACTTAAATTAGCAGAAGAAAAATTAAGAATTTTAGAAGAAAAAATGCAAGATAGTTTATAGAATATCCACATCAAATTTTCTGCTATGTTAAATGAAAAATTTTCAAAAATGAATGATTTTATTGAATTTCAAATTAAAAAACCAATTGGATTTATTAATGAGAGATTACAAAAAACTGAAGCCAAAGCTCAATCGGCATTAGATATAATTAATAATTTAATACTTAAAAAGTAATTGGGATTAGTTCTCATTGAGTTTTCAAAATGGATATACATCAAATAGGATATTCTTTAAATATTTTTTTAAATAAATATGAAGATATTTTATAAGAGGAACATTATGAACAGTTAAAAGATCATTTCAAATTTTTAAAATTATTTAAAAATTCTGTACAAATTGAAACGAAAGAGTATGGATATCATTGGGATATATGTTCCTATACATCAGATAATATTACAAGTCTTCCAGATACTTGCCCATGTTATTCAGCAGAACAATGTATGTTAAACTGTTCCAAACTAATGGAATTATATAAAAGAATAGAAAATAAGTTATAATAAAAGTACACATACTTTTAAACTAATATACAAATAAAGAATATAAAATACATTGAACATTTATTGTTTGCTTTTTATTTTATTTTATTTAATTTTATTTATGTGCTTTAATTAGTTATTTAGAAGATGAGTAAGGATGATGTTGTAGACTTATTCATATGGCTTGATGTTTCGGATTCTTCTGAAAATAGTAATGAAAAGGAAGATAATATATCAGATTCTTCTGAAGAGAACGAGAGGGGAGATGATTATGATGGTGATGAAAAGAAAGTAAAAAAGAAAGTCAGATTTATGTTAAAGCCCAAAATACATATATTATACAAGTGGAATACTGCATATAAGTTAGCTCGATGCAAATATTGGGAAATTATAGCGGATCTGGAAATCTGGATCGCAACAGATTTAATCGAAGAATTCAAAATACTGACGAAATTATTTCCAAGATTCTTTAATAGTAATAATCGGAAAAACATTTTCAGTGAAAGATTTTCTAATTAATTATATAATAATTTCATACATTTTATTAAAAAACGAGGAAGAATACAGTTGCCTTTGTCAACTCTTAGATACCCGTACGAACCGTTGGTATGATCACAGCCTGTCACTCTGCTTACAATATTATTTTTTTAATATTTTAGTATTTTAAAATAATTTGGGTGAATTTTATAATTTCTAGTACTATGGGTTGTACATATATTCAAACTATATGTTTATATGTACATTCTTCAAAAGCAGATTCTAACCTTCCACATAACGCTTATCAATCCAAAACTTTTTCAATTATTATATAGTACCATTTAATAGTAAGCGGTAAATGTATATTAAATTTACTTAGTACAAAATAACAAATATAATTTTAAATATTATATTATATTATATTTAAATATTCCATTGACAGAATAATTTCTTATAAGTACAATAAAATACATATATGTATGTAAATACGGCGCTATATAATATACATATATACTCTTATCATTCATTCACTAGTGACATATACGAAATGTAAATAAACATGATATTATATAAGTTTGTATATATATCAATATCATATAAATAAAAATTCTTCAAGCAACCGTTATGTTGTTTATTTATTTACATTTTTTTGTACTATGCATTATATCCTCAACAATTTCAAATTATCGAGTAAAACAAATGCAAAAAATTTGTTGAAGAAATTTGTTAGAAAATTTGAAAAAATCAAGTAACACTTTCGTCAATTATAAAGTAACCCTATATTATTAAAAAAATTGTTAACAGAAATAAGAGTATAATGTTGAAGCTTTAATTTTTGTGTATTACTTCAAAAAAAATTAACAGCTGTTCAAGTTACAGGTGTTTAAAAATAGGAAATTTTCAGTTTTTGACCCCTTACAGCTCCTAAACGGGGGGTGATACAAAAAAAATTGAAATCATCTGAAATGACTCATACTTATTTTCAAAGATCTAACTTCCGTCAAAATTTCAAGTTTCCAGCTTAAACCGTTTAGAAGATAGAAGGGTTAAAGGATTTTGCAAAATTTGAAATTCGCATAATTAAGACATTCGGTAAATTAAGACACCGTATGCCACAAGTATATATTTATTGTATATATACTTTTAAAGCTAATAAAAGTAGTAATCGTTTGGCGTTTTCAAAATGAAGATATACCTTATACAACTTGTGCTATAACAATTTAAATATAGAGCTTCTTTGAACTTTTGAGGAGCTGTAGCTCCATAACGGGTGGGGCTACAAAAAAAAGTTATTAAAAATAAAATTAATATTTTTGTGAGATCTATCAACAGCTAAAAGTACATAGCTCTATTTCAAAAAAAATGTGGGGATCTAAAAGTTAGGTGTTTGAAAGCTACCCTAAGTTTTGGTCCAAACTCAACCAAAAAAAATAGGGAACCTACAAATTACTCCCAGAATATTTTGTATAAATTTCAAGATTCTAGCTTTCTTAGTTTTTGAGTTAGCGTGCTAACGGACGGACGGGCGGACATGGCTCAAAAGTCTTAGAATTTTTTTCTGATCCGATCCGTACCTTTGAAGGTATATCTAGCTCGCTTATTTCGAGGTGTTACAAACGGAGGAGTAATTTTATTATACCCGATCCTATCGTACGGGTATAATGAATAAAAAAGTGGTTGTTGAAGAGTTGCATAAGCCTGCACGGAGAAATTTTAAACGTCATAGAGTTATAATTAAAGGATTTGACGATCTATGGCAAGCTGATTTAGTAGAAATGGGTTCATATGCTAAAGAAAACAAAGGTTTTAAATTTTTATTAACTGTAATTGACACCTTTTCTAAGTATGCTTGGGCAATCCCTATAAAAACAAAAACTTCAGAGAACGTCACACAAGCAATGCAAAATATTTTTGCAAATTCTAAAAGATATCCGCAAAACTTGCAAACCGATGATGGGAAAGAATTTATTAATAAAATATTCAAAAATTTAATGGATAAATATCATATAAACCATTATTCAACATTTAGCATATTAAAAGCCTCTATTGTAGAACGTTTTAATAGAACTTTAAAAGAAAAGATGTGGAAAGAATTTAGTTTTAATGGAAATTATAAATGGATTAATGTAATTGCAGAACAAGTTAAACAATATAAGAACACTTAACATCGAACAATTCAGAAACGACCATCTGATGTCAATAAAGATAATGCTGAAAATTTACTTAAAACTGTATATAATCATATTATAAAAATAGCTTTACCCGCAAAATATAAAATTAATGATTCAGTTCGAATAAGCAAGTATAAACATGTTTTTGAAAAAGGCTACACCCCAAATTGGACAACTGAATTATTTAAGATAAGAAAAGTTCAAATCACTAACCCTGTCACATATTTACTGGAAGATTATCAAGGTCAACACATACAAGGAAGCTTCTATGAGCATGAGTTGCTTAAATCTAAACATAATAATATTTATTTAGTTGAAAAAGTTATTAAAATTAAAAAGATAATAAGGTTTTTGTAAAATGGCTTGGATTCTCATCCGCTCACAATTCATGGATTAATAAAACTGTAATATAAAGAAAAAAATTTGTTTATTTCATATTATTTTAATTACATTTTTGTTTTTGTTTTTAATGAATTTCCATTTGATATGATGGATCCTGTGTGATTGTTCGTAAATCAATTACAATGAAATCAGATTTATATTCTGTATCTACCATTATAATTTTAAAAAATCTTCTCTGGGATCGAACCTTAACATAATATATTCATAAACTTACCAAGTGTCGTATACCTTACTTAATAGATTTTTATCTACACCTTAACACTCCTACCCACAGAAGATTTAGTTAATTCTCAGCATTTTCATATTTTATTTCTAAATTAACGGCTTAATTAGTTTTCTTTAGTTTTAAACATACAATGGAGTTTGCAAGAACACTTATCGTATTTAATAAATTTTTTCTTAAAAATAAAAAAATTTTAGAAGGAAATATAGACGTGAAATTCAACATCATAAAAATTTTTTGAGAAATTATGCTGAGTCAACATTGATCCAATTCAATACATTGAGAGAAGATAAAGATGACAAATGGATGGATTTACTTACTCAGAGTTCAATCAAATTTCCTAAGATATGCCTATTACGATTAGGTAAAATTGTAAAGAAATTTCAAGAAAAAAAATGTAAATATCGAAAAACACTAAAAATATATGAATAAACTTTGTAGTATCTATACACATATTTGACTTTTTTTCTTTTTATTTTATTTTAACAATAAGAGTCCCCTGACGTCATTTCAGATTTTTATTTTACAACTTTAAAAATTTGTTGAGCATTTTTAAATATTATATATTATTAATACAGATAAGAAATTCTTTTTCTAAATTTCAAACAAAAAACCGCAAACATTATTTCTTATCACTAAAAATTTTTTCATTCACATTTTAATAAAATTATTACCATATTTTTTATTTTTCTTGTCACATAATTACTTTCAAATTCAACAAACCATATTTTTTTTTTTTAATCTCTCACAACTATAGGTCTATCAAACAAAAAAAATTTTCGGTCTCCTACAACTTTGTACTTGTTTTCAGTAACTAAGTACGGGGGCGCCTTTTTAAGAGATAACCTTCAATCAAAAATTATTGAGTATCACAATGATAAATAAGAAGGAGCTGGTTTGAATCTTTACTGTATGATTCTATTTTATTTTATTTTTTTTTTTTTTTTTTTTTTGGAGCTTTATAGTTTTTTAAAGTGGGCTCGTAACCTCATAGCTATTCTGTTATCAGTAAAACTTCAATGCATATAGAAAGCAAATTTCAATCTTTAAAAGCTCAAAAGTTATCGGAAGACCGTAATCGAGAAGAAGCTTTTACTCCAATTATAAAACCATTGAAAGAATTAACAAATGTTGTCAAACAACAACAACAATTTTCAGATAATATTATCAAACCGGAAATTAAATGGGCTCTGGATGATGATAACAGGTTTAAATCAATGCCGTCATTTACATCGGAAGTTAAAACACCTAGCAACAAGGCTAGTATATTCAATGAATTTAAAACTTCAAGGCCGAATACTTAAAAATTCTATAATGATGAATCATCAATTTCAAAAACTTCAACGCCAAAATTCTGTAATAGTGATGAATCATCAATTTCACAATTTCCTGCTCTCACCAAATCAGAACTTGATAGAACATATGGACCACGTTTTGATAAATCATTAAATATTCGAAAACTTGGTAATGCTAATTTTGAAATAGATGAAAATACTAAAAATATAGTGATTGATGATGAAGAATTTAAGGGAACTGATGGCCTATATGAATTAATATTTTAAAAAAAAAACCTTTAAACTATACCGAAAGTGATTTAAGTATATATTATCAAATACTTAACAAAACGAATGCACATAGAAGAAATTATGATAGTTTAGGGCAAATAAAAGGAAACAAAGGTTATAAATACAAGAACATATTAAGAAAATATTATGAACATGATTACAACACTAGGTATAAAAAATCTGGTTCAGGTTATTCAAAAAAAAAATTTTTTAGAACATTTTTACATAAATCTCCTATGCTAAAAACATATTTAAATTATACAAATCAATCAAATCAGTTTGTTTATTGGGATGATCCTAATGAGTTAGTTGACAGATTAAGAATTTTAATTAGTTCACAATCAGCTGGTAACAATAATCATCACAATGAAATTGTATCTATAATTGAAGAATTGAGAGTAGCAAATATAATTCAATAATATTTTAAATTATCAATCAGTAAAAATCATAATGCCACTTGATAAGTTTGAACGTAGTACAGCTTCTTCTTCTTCTAGAAAACTACATACTCAAGTTCCTCCAGGTATAGGTCCTCCAGGTATTAACTTCTGAAGGAAATTATGATTTAGATAACAAAATTTTATCAAATCTTCAAGATCCAGTTAGCAGAAATGATGCAGCAACACAAACATTTGTGAATAACCAAATTTTCTTACACAAAGAATTAATAAAAAACTACATAGGAGAAATGTTTAATCATACAGAGACAGCAATGTCTATAGAACTTAAATTAGCAGAAGAAAAATTAAGAATTTTAGAAGAAAAAATGCAAGATAGTTTATAGAATATCCACATCAAATTTTCTGCTATGTTAAATGAAAAATTTTCAAAAATGAATGATTTTATTGAATTTCAAATTAAAAAACCAATTGGATTTATTAATGAGAGATTACAAAAAACTGAAGCCAAAGCTCAATCGGCATTAGATATAATTAATAATTTAATACTTAAAAAGTAATTGGGATTAGTTCTCATTGAGTTTTCAAAATGGATATACATCAAATAGGATATTCTTTAAATATTTTTTTAAATAAATATGAAGATATTTTATTAGAGGAACATTATGAACAGTTAAAAGATCATTTCAAATTTTTAAAATTATTTAAAAATACTGTACAAATTGAAACGAAAGAGTATGGATATCATTGGGATATATGTTCCTATACATCAGATAATATTACAAGTCTTCCAGATACTTGCCCATGTTGTTCAGCAGAACAATGTATGTTAAACTGTTCCAAACTAATGGAATTATATAAAAGAATAGAAAATAAGTTATAATAAAAGTACACATACTTTTAAACTAATATACAAATAAAGAATATAAAATACATTGAACATTTATTGTTTGCTTTTTATTTTATTTTATTTAATTTTATTTATGTGCTTTAATTAGTTATTTAGAAGATGAGTAAGGATGATGTTGTAGACTTATTCATATGGCTTGATGTTTCAGATTCTTCTGAAAATAGTGATGAAAAGGAAGATAATATATCAGATTCTTCTGAAGAGAACGAGAGGGGAGATGATTATGATGGTGATGAAAAGAAAGTAAAAAAGAAAGTCAGATTTATGTTAAAGCCCAAAATACATATATTATACAAGTGGAATACTGCATATAAGTTAGCTCGATGCAAATATTGGGAAATTATAGCGGATCTGGAAATCTGGATCGCAACAGATTTAATCGAAGAATTCAAAATACTGACGAAATTATTTCCAAGATTCTTTAATAGTAATAATCGGAAAAACATTTTCAGTGAAAGATTTTCTAATTAATTATATAATAATTTCATACATTTTATTAAAAAACGAGGAAGAATACAGTTGCCTTTGTCAACTCTTAGATACCCGTACGAACCGTTGGTATGATCACAGCCTGTCACTCTGCTTACAATATTATTTTTTTAATATTTTAGTATTTTAAAATAATTTGGGTGAATTTTATAATTTCTAGTACTATGGGTTGTACATATATTCAAACTATATGTTTATATGTACATTCCTCAAAAGCAGATTCTAACCTTCCACATAACGCTTATCAATCCAAAACTTTTTCAATTATTATATAGTACCATTTAATAGTAAGCGGTAAATGTATATTAAATTTACTTAGTACAAAATAACAAATATAATTTTAAATATTATATTATATTATATTTAAATATTCCATTGACAGAATAATTTCTTATAAGTACAATAAAATACATATATGTATGTAAATACGGCGCTATATAATATACATATATACTCTTATCATTCATTCACTAGTGACATATACGAAATGTAAATAAACATGATATTATATAAGTTTGTATATATATCAATATCATATAAATAAAAATTATTCAAGCAACCGTTATGTTGTTTATTTATTTACATTTTTTTGTACTATGCATTATATCCTCAACAATTTCAAATTATCGAGTAAAACAAATGCAAAAAATTTGTTGAAGAAATTTGTTAGAAAATTTGAAAAAATCAAGTAACACTTTCGTCAATTATAAAGTAACCCTATATTATTAAAAAAATTGTTAACAGAAATAAGAGTATAATGTTGAAGCTTTAATTTTTGTGTATTACTTCAAAAAAAATTAACAGCTGTTCAAGTTACAGGTGTTTAAAAATAGGAAATTTTCAGTTTTTGACCCCTTACAGCTCCTAAACGGGGGGTGATACAAAAAAAATTGAAATCATCTGAAATGACTCATACTTATTTTCAAAGATCTAACTTCCGTCAAAATTTCAAGTTTCCAGCTTAAAACGTTTAGAAGATAGAAGGGTTAAAGGATTTTGCAAAATTTGAAATTCGCATAATTAAGACATTCGGTAAATTAAGACACCGTATGCCACAAGTATATATTTATTGTATATATACTTTTAAAGCTAATAAAAGTAGTAATCGTTTGGCGTTTTCAAAATGAAGATATACCTTATACAACTTGTGCTATAACAATTTAAATATAGAGCTTCTTTGAACTTTTGAGGAGCTGTAGCTCCATAACGGGTGGGGCTACAAAAAAAAGTTATTAAAAATAAAATTAATATTTTTGTGAGATCTATCAACAGCTAAAAGTACATAGCTCTATTTCAAAAAAAATGTGGGGATCTAAAAGTTAGGTGTTCGAAAGCTACCCTAAGTTTTGGTCCAAACTCAACCAAAAAAAATAGGGAACCTACAAATTACTCCCAGAATATTTTGTATAAATTTCAAGATTCTAGCTTTCTTAGTTTTTGAGTTAGCGTGCTAACGGACGGACGGGCGGACATGGCTCAAAAGTCTTAGAATTTTTTTCTGATCCGATCCGTACCTTTGAAGGTATATCTAGCTCGCTTATTTCGAGGTGTTACAAACGGAGGAGTAATTTTATTATACCCGATCCTATCGTACGGGTATAATGAATAAAAAAGAGGTTGTTGAAGAGTTGCATAAGCCTGCACGGAGAAATTTTAAACGTCATAGAGTTATAATTAAATGATTTGACGATCTATGGCAAGCTGATTTAGTAGAAATGGGTTCATATGCTAAAGAAAACAAAGGTTTTAAATTTTTATTAACTGTAATTGACACCTTTTCTAAGTATGCTTGGGCAATCCCTATAAAAACAAAAACTTCAGAGAACGTCACACAAGCAATGCAAAATATTTTTGCAAATTCTAAAAGATATCCGCAAAACTTGCAAACCGATGATGGGAAAGAATTTATTAATAAAATATTCAAAAATTTAATGGATAAATATCATATAAACCATTATTCAACATTTAGCATATTAAAAGCCTCTATTGTAGAACGTTTTAATAGAACTTTAAAAGAAAAGATGTGGAAAGAATTTAGTTTTAATGGAAATTATAAATGGATTAATGTAATTGCAGAACAAGTTAAACAATATAAGAACACTTAACATCGAACAATTCAGAAACGACCATCTTATGTCAATAAAGATAATGCTGAAAATTTACTTAAAACTGTATATAATCATATAAAAATAGCTTTACCCGCAAAATATAAAATTAATGATTCAGTTCGAATAAGCAAGTATAAACATGTTTTTGAAAAAGGCTACACCCCAAATTGGACAACTGAATTATTTAAGATAAGAAAAGTTCAAATCACTAACCCTGTCACATATTTACTGGAAGATTATCAAGGTCAACACATACAAGGAAGCTTCTATGAGCATGAGTTGCTTAAATCTAAACATAATAATATTTATTTAGTTGAAAAAGTTATTAAAATTAAAAAGATAATAAGGTTTTTGTAAAATGGCTTGGATTCTCATCCGCTCACAATTCATGGATTAATAAAACTGTAATATAAAGAAAAAAATTTGTTTATTTCATATTATTTTAATTACATTTTTGTTTTTGTTTTTAATGAATTTCCATTTGATATGATGGATCCTGTGTGATTGTTCGTAAATCAATTACAATGAAATCAGATTTATATTCTGTATCTACCATTATAATTTTAAAAAATCTTCTCTGGGATCGAACCTTAACATAATATATTCATAAACTTACCAAGTGTCGTATACCTTACTTAATAGATTTTTATCTACACCTTAACACTCCTACCCACAGAAGATTTAGTTAATTCTCAGCATTTTCATATTTTATTTCTAAATTAACGGCTTAATTAGTTTTCTTTAGTTTTAAACATACAATGGAGTTTGCAAGAACACTTATCGTATTTAATAAATTTTTTCTTAAAAATAAAAAAAATTTTAGAAGGAAATATAGACGTGAAATTCAACATCATAAAAATTTTTTGAGAAATTATGCTGAGTCAACATTGATCCAATTCAATACATTGAGAGAAGATAAAGATGACAAATGGATGGATTTATTTACTCAGAGTTCAATCAAATTTCCTAAGATATGCCTATTACGATTAGGTAAAATTGTAAAGAAATTTCAAGAAAAAAAATGTAAATATCGAAAAACACTAAAAATATATGAATAAACTTTGTAGTATCTATACACATATTTGACTTTTTTTCTTTTTATTTTATTTTAACAATAGTAGTCCCCTGACGTCATTTCAGATTTTTATTTTACAACTTTAAAAATTTGTTGAGCATTTTTAAATATTATATATTATTAATACAGATAAGAAATTCTTTTTCTAAATTTCAAACAAAAAACCGCAAACATTATTTCTTATCACTAAAAATTTTTTCATTCACATTTTAATAAAATTATTACCATATTTTTTATTTTTCTTGTCACATAATTACTTTCAAATTCAACAAACCATATTTTTTTTTTTTAATCTCTCACAACTATAGGTCTATCAAACAAAAAAAATTTTCGGTCTCCTACAACTTTGTACTTGTTTTCAGTAACTTAGTACGGGGGCGCCTTTTTAAGAGATAACCTTCAATCAAAAATTATTGAGTATCACAATGATAAATAAGAAGGAGCTGGTTTGAATCTTTACTGTATGATTCTATTTTATTTTATTTTTTTTTTTTTTTTTTTTTTGGAGCTTTATAGTTTTTTAAAGTGGGCTCGTAACCTCATAGCTATTCTGTTATCAGTAAAACTTCAATGCATATACTTTTTTGTTATACAGCTATTCTGTTATCAGTAAAACCTCAATTCACATACTTTTTTGTTTTCCTTTTTGTTTTTTATACATAAAAATATTATTTTAAAATATTATACTCATCAAATTATATAAAAAAATTTATGAATCCATGAATCCATGAATCCATGAATCCAAGACCCGCTTATTCTACTACTGAAATGCAATGAGTATACTTGAGCATTTATATATTTTAATTTGAATCCAAAAATTTAATTTTAGTTTTTTTAATTTATCAAGTAATTTTTTTTCTTCTTTGAATAAATTCTTACAATATTATATAAGCATATATATATATTTTTTTATATAAAGGCATATTATTTCAAATCTACATACAAATAAATAAATGAATAAATAAAAATGAATATATTTTAAATAATTTAACATTTTTAATTTTTAAATTAAAATTAAATTAAATTATATTTAATATAATTTTATTTTATAATTTTTAATATAATCGTTTATTATCATAAACAACATAACATAAATTACAAAATATCCATACATACCATTTTAACATAATACAAATTACAACACAAAGTGGCAAACTTTTTCAATACTCTTGGTTCAATAATATTTTCTTTTTGTTAATAAAAATTTTCTCAATATCACAAACGCAACATCCCCTACAACACCTCCACTAGTTCAACGTAGTATTACTATAGAACCTTTAACATACTAAGATAGATTACCAGAATTACATGGTAATGCTAAGGACTTACAAATTTTTATTAATTCGGTAGATAGAATGCATCTGAATATAACGAAATGTTTAAGTTAGTTTTTTGTAATACCATTAAGTGTGATACCATTACCATTATACCATTAAATTAAAATCAAAAGCGAGGGAAGCAATTTTTATAAATACCCATGGAGTAGATTGGGTTGACATTAAAGCCGTTCTAATTAATAATTTCGACGATAGGTTAAATATTAAAGGAAAGCAATTTAATTAGAGGGAAGCAATTTTTATAAATATCCATGGAGTAGATTGGGTTGACATTAAAGCCGTTCTAATTAATAATTTCGACGATAGGTTAAATATTAAAGAACTTTTTGATGAATTACGAGGTGTCACGTGTAAGGAAGAATTTTACGAAGAAATAAAAAGCAAAATTATGCAGACTCAATGCTAAAATGTTACATGTTATGGGCAATAATAATGAAAGTAGTCAATGTACTAAAATTAATTCAAATACCGCACTTAATGTATTCAAAAGTAAAGTTTATGAACCTATAAAGACCCTGTTACTTTGTAGAACCACGAAAAGCTTAGAGGACGCTATGAATATGGCATATGAAGCAGGTCACGTATATTTAACTCACTAATAATAAATAATCAAAGATTTTCTAATGTAAGACATTCCAATGAATTACCCAAACGTAATAACTGTAATATTAGAAATAACAACCGAAGAAATAATAATAATATTAACAGTTAATCATAGACAAAATAACTGCAAAAGTATTAATTATCAACAAAATAACAATAACTTTAGACAAAACAACAATGTTTACCAATAATATAATGGTAATAAGAACTATAACCGAAACAATAACGATTATAACAATCAACAATTTAATAGAGCAATGCCAAACAATCATAGAACCAATAACTATAATAATGGCACCTATTCAAGGTCTAGTAATTTTAATAACAATGCCTATTATAACAATAATAGTAATAATAGTAACCCTAACCCTTACAGAGGCAATAATATTAATAACAATTGCAGAGGTCAGAATAACTCATCAGAATCAATGGACATCAACCATAATGAACCACAGAATTTTCAACTGACAGCCTCGAAAAACATCTACCCTATATAATAATCAAATCAACGAGTTCAATCATTAATCCTGGATTATGCCATCCTAAATGGATCATCCCAAAAGATACTATTACCCTAAAAACTCTGCAACATAAAATAGTTATATCGCAAAAAGTGGGCATACCTCTTTTTCCCGAATTAGCAAATACAAACGAAACGAGAAAGAATACAGTTGCCTTTGTCAACTCTTAGATACCGGTACGAACCGTTAGTATGTTCAGAGACTGTCACTCTGCGTATAATATTATTTTTTTAATATTTTAGTATTTTAAAATATTTTGTGTGAATTTTATAATGTCTAGAACTATGGGTTGTACATATATTCAAACTATATGTTTATACATTCTTCAAAAGCAGATTCTAACCTTCCACATAACGATTATCAATCCAAAACTTTTTCAAATATTCTACAGTACTAATACAGTACTAATACTAAGCGGTAAATGTATATTAAATTACAAAATAGTAAATATAATTTTAAATATTATATTATATTAATGCGCACATATAAGTATATCACCATATATTGCAATATTTCCATTCATAGAATAATAATTTCTTATAAGTACAATAAAATACATAATATATGTATGTAAATACGGCGCTATATAATATACATCTATACTCTTATCATTCATTCATCAGTGACATATACGATATGTAAATAAACATAATATTATATAAGTATGTATGCATAACAATATCATATAAATAAAAATTCTTCAAGCAACCGTTATGTTGTTTATTTATTTATAGTTTTTTGATAGTATTAATTTTAATATTAACGGCTATTCCTTGGTTTCGCATTTCATCACCCACAGAGGTGTCGCTTTATATATTTGTTCTGATGTAATTTTCAACACCCTTTGCAATCTAAAGGCTCCAACCATATTTTTCATTATATATGGATTAAACTACGTATTGAAAAGTCTACAATATTTTTCTGTTTTTTATACAGATCTCCCCAAGCAAGTGAGTCTGAAACAGCTGCTGTCATTGAAGAACTATCGGATAACATCAACTCAGTCCTGATCCAACACCCGTATGCTGAGATTGTTATCGCTGGTGACTTCAATGTTCACAACAAAAACTGGCTCCATTATTCTAGTCACAATTCACCAGAAGGCAGACAAGTTGAACTATTTTCAAATATCTTCCAACTTTCTCAACTTGTTAGAAACCCAACGGGGGTTCCAGATCAAAATGGCCATAATCAACAACTTCTGGACTTATTTCTAACCACAAATCTAGAAAAATACACAATTTCTATTAACTCTCCGCTTGATAACTCCGAACATTGCCTTGTTAAAACCAGTTTCTCAAGAGGTATATCTGCTTGTACGAGCCTAACCCCAAAAAGATTAGTCTGGCATTACAATCGGGCTAACTGGGATGGCTTGAATCATTTTTTAAAAGACTTCGACTGGTCTATATATTTTCGTCAAAGAAATTTTGATCCTTTTGCTGATGGCCATTAGTAAAACTATAATGCCAGGTATGAAACTGTTCATACCTAGATCGTATAAGTCTGTTAAACCAAATACCACGTCATGGTTTAATGACATTTGTAAACGGGCCATCAGAAATAAAGCGGAAAAGTTTAAGCTTTACAAGGCTAATGTCTTGGAGGCATCACGTAGAAGTTATAAAGTGGGAGTGATTGTAAAAAAATTATCAGTCAGCAAAAATTCCTGCACCAACCCAACTGCAATCGTTCTTTTTGGACATTTGCAAAAAATGTTAAGCAAAACTTTTGTAAATTTCCTCCCTTGATTAATAATGACTCTATCATATCAGATTCGGCTAGTAAAGCTAACTTGTTTGCAAAACTTTTTGCGGCCGCTGTGGGTCTGAAAAATATTGCCTTCTCTATTTCGAAACTTCTGCGCAACCTTTTTTACCTTTCGTTTTCGACTGGTATTTATCCCAGTCAGTGGAAGGTTGCTCATGTTTCCCCAATTCCTAAAAAAGGTGACAAAAGCGAACCCTCAAACTATAGACCTATAGCTATCATTTCGATCATTTCCAAAGTTATGGAAACTATTATAAACTCCAAGCTAAAGATATATTTAGACGATAGGGGTATCTTATATGATCGCCAATACGGTCTTAGATGCAACCGATCCACTGGTGATATTATGACATATTTCAGTGGTAAACTTAACAGCAGCATTCACTACTCTGGTGAATGTACTGTTGTTGCTCTTGATATTTCGAAAGCTTTTGATCGAGTATGGCATGCTGCTCTGTTGAACAAATGTCAAGCTCTAGGTCTTGGTCCAGTTTTATGCAAATGGGTTGAAAACTATCTTTCGAATCGTTGTATTCGTGTTCTGGTCGACGGTTACACGTCTGACACATTTCAAATAAACGCTGGCGGTCCACAAGAATCCGTCCTTGCACCTACTCTCTTTTTGATTTTTATCAATGATCTTCTATCTTCAACTTTCAATCCAATTCACAGTTTCGTCGACAACAGCACTCTGGTGGCATCTTAAAATTTTCCGAGAAAGTCAAATGCAACAACCCCCGCAATTGAAATAGCTAGGCTATCTATGACCAATACGGTTAACGATGATCTAACTAAAATCGCTAATTAGGGCTCCAAAAACGGAGTGGAGTTTAATTTTTCCAAAACCCAATGCTGCCTCATAACATTAAAAAAAACCAATTATAATCCTAATCTGAGGTTTCTCGGGGAAATCATGCACGGATCAGAAAACTTGAACATTTTGGGCATGCAGCTAAATCAAAAAATGATATGGAATGATCATATTTTTGATATAGGGAAAAGTGCTGCTAAATGCTTGGGTTTTCTCTTTAGGTGTAAATCGTATTTCTCCTCAAGGGACCTGTGCAAAATCTATAAAGCTCTTTCTCTTTTTTATAGATATTTTATTGGTAATGACACTTGCTCAGTTGAAATAAAATCACTTATGCCTCCTCTGAAACAATTCCAACGCACCACAAGAGGGGCAGCAAATGTGCATTCCTACTATGTGGAACTACCTAAGTGGTACTCTACTGGTTATAGCAATTCGTTTGTTGTTAGAACTGCAAAAATGTGGAATTTATTACCATCCCCCGTATTCCCAAAAGTTGGTGGTTTTGGTATTTACAATTTGCCCAAATTTAAGAAAAATCTCAACAGATTCTTCCCTAATTTACCCTTCAACTCCCCGTTATCCTCATTTGTTCCATCCAAATCCCATCCCATATAATCACAACTACTTCAAGTACAAAGGATCATGTTCCTAGTTTGTGGTTTTAGAATAAAAAAAAAAAAACTACGCATTATATCCTCAACAACCCAAAAAAGTGAAGTGTGAAATAGTGTTGGACATTGTTTAGTGTCAATTAAAAGCACAAGAGTGTTAATTTTTCTAATTTCAATTTTTGTAATTGTATACAAAATTATCAATAAATTTTTAAAAAAAATTTAATAAAATCAAACAATAACTAATAAAGTAAAAGCAATAAAAAACAAATAAAGAATAAATTATTAAATAAAAAAAGAAAAAACTATTAAATTGAAATAGAAAAAACTCTTCTTAAAAGTGATTTTGTGGTACGAATGGTTATCCTTGACAATATAACGGATTGTGACACGAGACCCCCGAGTAATCTACAGAGATAAAAAGGAGCGCCATTACTGTGAAGAAAACATCACTGAAAGTTCTGGGTGCAGCCACTCAATCTATCTGAAAAGTAGTCCACGGACGATGTCCTGCACAACAATGATAAGACAAATCATTACATTGTAAGTCACACTTTGCTTCATTTAAATAGTTAGGAAAAGCTTAAAAAAGCCAATTAAAACAAAAAAAAATGTTTTCTATAATTCATTAATTAATTGGATGATTCATTAACAAATATTTCCATCATTGGAGAGAAAAGAAGAATCCAATACTTACTGAATTTAAAAATAAAATAATTAAATTATTGGTTTCCTTTATTTTAGTGGATAACTATATTCCACATAACGATTATCAATCCAAAACTTTTTCAAATATTCTATAGTACCATTTACCGCTTAGTATGGTAAATGTATATTAAATTACCAAATAGTAAATATAATATTGAATATTATATTATATTAATACGTACATAGTATATTTATATTGTTATAAGTATATCGCCATACATTGCAATATTTCTATAAAAATATTTCCTTTCATAGAATAATTTCTTTTAAGTACAATAAAATACATACATGTATGTAAATACGGTGCTATATAATATACATCTATACTCTTATCATTCATTCATCAGTGGCATATACGATATGTAAATAAACATGATATTATATAAGTATGTATATATGTCAATATCATATAAATAAAAACTCTTCAAGCAACCGTTATGTTGTTTATTTATTTACATTGTTTTGTACTACGCATTATATCCTCAACAATTTCAAATTATCGAGTTAAACAAAATGCAAAAAATTCGTTAAAGAAATTTGTTAGAAAATTTAAAAAAATCAAATACCACTTTCGTCAATTTTAAAGTAACCCTATATTATTAAAAAAGTTGTTAATAGAAATAAGAGTATAATGTTGAAGCTTTAATTTTTGTGTATTACTTCAAAAAAATTTTAACAGGTGTTCAAGTTACAGGTGTTTAAAAATAGGAAATTTTCAGTTTTTGACCCCTTACAGCTCCTAAACAGCGGGTAATACAAAAAAAATTTCTGATATGACTCATACATATTTTCAAGGATCTAACTTCTGTCAAAATTTCAAGTTTCCAACTTAAACCGTTTAGAAGATAAAAGGGTTAAATGATTTTGCAATAATTCAGTTTTGCATAAGGGTAAATTAAGACACGGTAAATTATTATACCCGATTATATTAACGGTAAATTAAGATACCCGATTATTTATTTATCGTACGGGAGTTATATGATCATCCTAATATATAACCATAACTTAACTTAACATATAATTTAACTTAATATTGTATAATTAACATTTATTTTTATGTAAACTAAATTTCATATGTTGTTCACCTTTTTGTTCAGACGCAATGTCAGCAGAATTAAATTAGTTAATAACAATTGGGAAACTTTAAATATTAATTATCCAAATTTCTTTAACATAATATATGTTTCGCTGACAATGCATCCTTTTAACTATAAATACCTGTAATATTTTATTCTGAAATTATTATTATTATCATACCTGTAACCAGTAAAGTCAAATTAAAGAATATTTAAAAAATAAAGTTGTTTTTTTTATTAATGTAAAAACGAAACTTATAAGTGGCGCAGTCGGTAGGATCCAAAAACAGTGATCCTTTTAATTAAAGTGTGTTCCGGTTAATATATATATCGCTTAAAATTAAATATCTAATAAAAAAAATAAAATAAGAACTAATTTTAATAAATATATTATTAAAATAAAAAAAATAAAAAAAAAAACATTAAACTATTTTTAATTTAAATAAAAACATTTTAATAAAATTAAAATAAAATTGTGAAAATTTTTATAACAAAAGAATATTGTTATTAAATAATTTATTAAAACTGGAATTTAATACCACAAAGGAATATTGTGAAAAATTAGAAATCCAAAATTTTTGTGAACGTGAATAATTTGGAAGCAACAAGATTAAGCCGTATATTATATAAAGTGCAAATTGGAAACACATCAAAAGGTCAACTGGTGAACTTCAGTTCTTTAATTTGGATCCTAGAACAACAACGAGCCTACAGATACAATGAGTATTTTTCTTCTCATGCTCACGTAAGTCAAAACTTTTATTACTATCCTATACTTCCTTCCAAATCAATTCCTATTAAATTAAAGTAAAAGAAAACAAAAAAATATAAGAAAATTATAAATATATAAGAAAATAAAAAAAAATTTATAAAATAAAAAGTATAAAAAATTAAAATTTTTAATATTTTCACTGTGATCAAGCCTATTCTTCGATACCTAAGGTGAGGCTGCCTTAGGCACAGTGAATTATTCAAAAAAAAAAAAAAAAAAAAAGGGAAAAAGAAAAGAAAGAAAAAAAAAAAAAAAAAAAAAAAAACTCATTTCTTAGAAAAATATAAATGTTCAAAAGGTCAAAAGACTTTAAACCTAGAGTTGCTCCATATTCTCCTCGAAATTTATCTGAAAATTTATTAACTAGTACTCCTGCTTCCCTAGATTTCGAAAACAATAACCAAATTAATCTTGATAACTTTTTAAATTCAAGCTTAGATTCTGTTCATAGTTTTAACTCGTACAATTCGGAAATAACCATAATGCAAAACAGTGACGCTATCAATCGCATTTATAACAGTCTTAGAATACCAGATGCAATAAAGGATTTACCAAAATTCGATGGAAATCCAAGATTATTGCACGATTTCATCGACAATGTCGAAGGAATCCTAACTTTAATAACTGAAATTGACGGGACTTTGTATGACAAAATTATTCTTAGGGCAATTAGAAACAAAATTGAAGGACAGGCTAATGAAGTTCTAAATATGTATGGAACTCCATTAGAATGGGAAAAAATGAAAGAGAACCTGATTCTTCATTACTCTGATAAAAGAAACGAGACATCCCTTATAAAAGATTTGCATACGTTAAAACAGAATAACAAAACAGTAGAAAATTTTTATTCTGACGTTATAGAAATTCAAGCTACCATGTTTAATCATATAAACATACATGAAAAAGCTCAAAGTGTTATAGCTGCAAAGAAAGATCTTTATAATGAAATGTGTCTTAACGTTTTCTTATCAGGACTTAAAGAACCATTAGGGTCAACCATCCGTGCTATGCGACCACAATCTTTAGCAGTTGCATTCTCTTATTGTATAAAGGAACAAAATATATTCTATACAAGAGTTTTTAATCAGCAGACTTCTAAAATAAAGCCCATTCAAAATAACAATAATTTCAGTAATTTTACAACACCATATAGACCAAATGGAGGACAAGGAATAATTCCAAAAAATAATAATAATAGTTTTACTCAACCTAGACCGAATAATCCTTTTAATTATCGTACCAACAACAATTTCTTTAACAACCAAAGGAATCAATTTGTTAGACCCGCAGCTAATAATCAGTTAGCACAGTATAACAGACCAACTACATCATATCAGCCAAGACCAACCCCAATGGACATTGGATCAGCCAGATCAAGATCATTAATTCGAAATCAAAATTCAACTCAGAGACCAAACTTTAATAAATTTAATAACTTTAGACAAATTACGCAATTACCCAACTTTATTAGCGAAGAACTTTTTAACGTAGAAGAACAAAATCCAAAAGATGACAACATTTATTCTAATGATCATTTTTATACAAACTTGGACAACTATTACAACTATAATATAGAAGAAGACATTTCCGAAAAACCTGATATAGAAGTAGATGATTCAAATTTTTGCTTACCTGCCGATTCAAACCCACCGGATACATAGATGTTAATAAACATGGAAATATACTACCATATATACAAATTTTATATAATAATAAGCCATTAAAATTTCTAATTGACACAGGAGCTTCCTCTTCTTTTATTAACCCCGTTTTAGTAGACCCAAATAACATAACCCAAATTGAACCAGTTACAATAGTTACAGGTTTAAATAAACATAAAATAAACAAAAAAATTACCTTACCAATATTTAAGGAATTTCAACAAATAGGTCAAATGGAACTTTTACTTTTTAAATTTCACGGCTATTTCGATGGACTCATCGGATTAGACATTCTTACTCTTCTAAAAGCCAAAGTAGATATTGCAAATAAAAAATTATTAACTGCAAATACAGAAATAAATCTTCACTTTAAACCTAACTTAACTTCTGAACAAATTCAAATACCACCTAAATCAAAATTAATTGTAAAACTACCAGTAGATTATAAAAATGGCAGCATTCATATCAATAACATTGAAATTTGTCCAAAAATATTAGTTTCAGAAGGAATTTATTTAGCAAAAGATTGGTATAGTTTGATAGAAGTTACCAACATTTCAAATAAAGAAGAAATTCTTTATGTAGACCAACCTATTAAAGTTCACCCATTTTTAAAAGAAGAATTTTCTGAAATAAATAATTCCAAAATTAATTACAATTGTAATTCAAATATTTCTCGTCAAGATATAGTAGATTTAATAAGAACCTCACATTTAAATAACGAAGAAAAACGAAATTTATTAGCAGTTTGTAAAGAATATGAAGATATTTTCTTTAAAGAAGGTCAATCTCTCACTTTTACTAATCAGATTAAACATAATATTAAGCTAACAGATGATTCGCCTATTTATGCCAAATCTTATCGTTACCCATACATTCATAAGAATGAAATCCAAACCCAAATAAAGGATATGTTAAATCAAGGTATAATTCGAAACAGTTACTCCCCTTGGAGTTCACCTGTTTGGATTGTTCCGAAAAAACGCGATGCAAGCGGTAAACAAAAATGGCGATTAGTAATCGACTATCGCAAATTAAATGAAAAGGCCGTAAGCGATAAATACCCCTTGCCTAATATAAATGAAATACTGGATAAATTAGGTAAATGTATTTACTTTTCAACTTTAGATCTTGCAAGCGGATTTCATCAAATCGAGATGAATCCTGCAGATATACAAAAGACCGCATTTTCGGTAGACGGAGGTCATTATGAATATATCCGTATGCCTTTCGGTCTAAAGAATGCACCATCCACATTCCAACGTGTGATGGATAATGTTCTTAAAGATCTGGTTGGACGAATATGTCTCGTTTATCTCGATGACATTATAATCTTTTCAACATCTCTCCAGGAACATTGCGAGAACCTTCGGAAGGTATTTAAAAAATTACAAGAAGCTAATTTTAAAGTCCAACTCGATAAATCAGAATTTCTAAAAAAAGAAATTGCATTTCTTGGACATCTTGTAACAACTGATGGAGTTAAACCGAATCCTGATAAAATTCATGCTATAAAGAAATTTCCTTTACCCAAGACCCCAAAAGAGATAAAATCATTTCTTGGTCTTCTAGGATATTATAGAAAGTTTATCAAGGACTTCGCAAAACTTACCAAACCTTTATCTGAATGTTTGAAAAAAGGTAAGAAAATTATACTAGACGAACGTTATATTAAAACATTTGAAACCTGTAAAGATATTCTAATGAATGATCCAATCCTTCAATACCCGGATTTCTCTAAACCTTTTATAGTCACTACTGATGCAAGCAATTTTGCCATTGGTGCCATCCTTTCACAAGGAACAATTGGACAAGATAAACCGATATGCTATGCAAGTAGAACGTTAACAAGCTCTGAAATTAACTATTCAACCATAGAAAAGGAACTGTTGGCCATAGTTTGGGCAACAAAATATTTCCGGCCTTACATCTTTGGAAACAAATTCAAGATAGTAACCGATCACAAACCTTTAGTTTGGTTGATGAATCTTAAAGAACCCAACTCAAGACTTGTTCGATGGCGACTAAAACTCGAGGAGTTTGATTATGAAATTGTGTATAAAAAAGGCGTAATAAATTCAAATGCCGATGCTTTAAGTCGCATTAAAATAGATGAAATACATGCACACGATCTTGATGCAAATTCTACTGTACAAGGAACATTTGGATCAACTGTTCATTCAGCTTCAGAAGATATGAATGACGGAATTCCCATTGCAATACGACCGTTAAATGAATTTAACCATCAGTTAATTTTGTCAATCTCAGATAGAAAACCTCCAATTCAACTTGAAGTACCTTTTCGGAATAAACAAAAACGAACTATAAGGTTACCTAACTTTACAGAAGAAACCATAACTGACATTTTAAAGAAATTTGTACCTCATAACAAACTTACCGCTATATATACAGACGATTCTACTTTTAAACTCATTCAAAGTTCTTTTTCAAAACATTTCGCTAGATGTGGATCATTAAAACTTATTCGTTGTACCGAAATACTAAAAGATATAATCAATTAAGACAAACAGGATAAAACAATTAGGGACTATCATTTAAAAAATAATCATAGAGGTATCACTGAAACAATACTTCATCTCAAAAGAGAATTTTATTTTCCATTAATGAAGGAAAAAATTAGTAAAATAATAAATAATTGTGATACTTGCAATTTATTAAAATATGACCGTCACCCACCTAAACCAAAATACGAAATACCTGTAATAGCTAAGAAACCTATGGAAATTTTACACATAGACATATATTCAATAAATAATCATAAAATCTTAACTATAGTTGACAAATTTTCTCGATTTGCGGCAGCCTACACGGTAACTAATAGAAATAGTTTAAATATGATAAAATCTCTAAGAAATTTCTTTAGCCTTCACGGCATTCCAGAAACAATTGTGTCAGACCAAGGCGGTGAATTCACATCAACCATATTTCAAGATTTTTGTGGACAATATAATATCAATCACCATCTTACATCATTTCAACAAACTAGTAGTAATGGCATTGTAGAAAGAATGCACTCTACTTTAACTGAAATATATAGAATAGTACATGAAAAATCAAGAGACAAAGACCATGACGACATCTTGAATGAATGTTTAATAACTTATAACAATGCAGTACATTCTACAACAAAACTGACACCGTACGAATTATTTTACGGAAGACCATACACCTTTCTAAAACAAATTTCACCTAATAACGAACATGACTACCTAGAAAAACTGAACGAATTTCAAAATAAGCTTTTCCCAGAAATAGAAAAATTAGTAGAAAATAAAACAAAAACCTTAATCGAAAAATTAAATAAAAATAGACAAGAACCAGAAAACTATCAAGAAAACGATCAAATATTTAGAAAAGAATTTAAAAGAAATAAAATGACACCAAGATTTTCAAAACATAGGGTAAAAGAAAACAGGAAAATAACAATTAAAAATCTTAAAAATAGAAAATTTCATAAAGCTAAAATTAAAAGAAAACTTAAATTTCAGAATAATAACAGTCAACGGACAGAGACTGGAAATACAAGACCTGACGGAGAATAAAATACTTACGTTAAAATTAGGCACAGCTAGAACAATAAAAGGTTACAACAATCTGTTACATATAGTAAGACTAGATACATACATAGAAACCATTGACAAAATCGAGGATACTATAAATTCTTTAAACAATGACTCTTTATTACAAGGCTCAATAAATATAACTAAATCAAAATTACAAAATTTAAATCAAAAATTAAATACTTTATATCCAAAATTAAAAATTAAAAGAGGTCTTATAAATGGCCTAGGTACCATGATAAAAACTATAACAGGTAACATGGATGCAAAAGATGCACATAATATTAACGAAGCAATTCAAACTTTAAATAGAAACCAACAAAATCTAAATAAAGAAATTGACAACCAAATAGGTATTAATTATTTAATGCAAGAAAGATTTAACAATATTACCAGACATATAAATGACCAACAAGAAACCATTTCGCTGTATTTAAGAAATTATCAAGATGAACTTAGAAATAGCATATTAAAATCAGGTTACAATGAAAAATTAGTAATTCAATCTCAATATATCAATCAAATTAACTACAATATAGATCTTTTAAATAATCACTTAACAAGTTTAGCAGAAGCAATAGTACTAGCTCGGTTAAACATTATATCAAAACAAATTCTTAGTATAAATGAAATAAGCGATATTCGAGAAAAATTTAATAATAATTCAATTCAATTCAATTCAGATGAGAATATCTACCAATTACTAGGTTTACAAGCCTATTATAATAATACTAATATTATTTTTAACATTAAAATTCCAATTTTATCCCCTGAATCATCCTCAATGATTCATGTAATCCCACTTCCTATTAATAATACAAAAACCATTCATACAAAACCTTTTTTAACATATAACCTTAATAACATTCAATATTTTGACGAAGCATGTCCAAGAGTAGAAAATATATTTTATTGTACTGAATCTACAAATCAAGAAATAACAGAAAAATCCAGCTGTATTGGCAAAATAATCCAAAACCTTCCAGCCAATTGCACATTAAGAGAACAACTATTTGTACCAAAGATCATCCAGCCAGAACCAAATTACATTCTTATCATGAACAGTTCAGAAATAACATTAAAATCATCCTGTGAACCTCATCAAATCAAAGTTAAAGGGACCAAGTTAATACATTACAATAATTGCACTATTGAAATAAACAATTTTTACTACCAAAGCTTCAATACAAAACATTGGGATGAAATTCATTTGTTACCTTCAATACCACTACGAATCAACTACTCAAACAACATCAAAGATCTAAACCTACAGAAATTAGAATCATTTCATATCGAAAACCAAAAAACAGTAAAACTATTGGAAGTTGCAACATCAGAAAAACAAATCATTAATTTTATTATAATATTAGTAACTCTATTTTTTACTATAATTATACTAATATACCTCTTTTATAAGAAAATTTCAGAGAAGCAATTTAGTATTCCAGTCACAAATCATATCACACAAAATGACATTCCAGGAAAACCAGCATCAACTCTTCGATGGCCCACACTTCACACAAAGGGGGGAGGAGTTATATGATCATCCTAATATATAACCATAACTTAACTTAACATATAATTTAACTTAATATTGTATAATTAACATTTATTTTTATGTAAACTAAATTTCATATGTTGTTCACCTTTTTGTTCAGACGCAATGTCAGCAGAATTAAATTAGTTAATAACAATTGGGAAACTTTAAATATTAATTATCCAAATTTCTTTAACATAATATATGTTTCGCTGACAATGCATCCTTTTAACTATAAATACCTGTAATATTTTATTCTGAAATTATTATTATTATCATACCTGTAACCAGTAAAGTCAAATTAAAGAATATTTAAAAAATAAAGTTGTTTTTTTTATTAATGTAAAAACGAAACTTATAAGTCGGGTATAATAAAAGGTAATATATTATAAGTTTTTACAGAACAAATTTATTCTTTATACCTGTACGATAGGATCGGGTACAAAAAAATATAAATAAATAAACAATATAACGGTTGCTATTTTTATTTGTATGATATTGATATACATACATACTTATATTTATTTTTTTATTTATTTTATTAAACAAAACCAAAACAAGGTCATTACAAAAAAAATTCTTAAATTAATGCTTATAATTAAAATTAAACAAAACAATGACTTAAAACTAAATTTATAATAACTTAAATCATAAAAAAAGTTAATTTATTATTATTATTGTTATCATGAATTTTTTATTCAAACTACAATAACAACTTCATTTTAACAAAAAAATTGAAATATGATATTTGTACAGATATGTACATACATATAATGACAATCAATTTAACATTTTATGTAAAAAAATGTAAATAAATATCTTATTATTACGTAGAAGTAAAATTAAAAAAAAAATGAATTTTTTTAATTAAAATGTACAAAAAAAAATGATCTACATAAAAAACATTAGTTGTATTATAATGCAATACAATAAATGTGCTATTTTTAAAATTATATCATAATTAAAAAAAAAAAATTTTTTTTTTTGCTTAAGTAAGAATTAATTGTCTAAGGTCATTAAATTGGAAAAATGCAGTTGTACAATGTGTTTGAAAGTATTTCTGAAGGTAGATGTAAAATAGAGATGACTAATTTTGTTAAAAGTAGTACAACATCTATTAATGGGTTAATTTCTACCGTACTCTGTATTATGTTTGAAGTCCATTAAAAATTTAGTATTTCTAGTTTGCCGAACACTATCGTTAAGTCTAAATTTGTTATTAAGAGATTGGATAGAAATACTATTATTCAAAATATCAAAAGTAAAACATTATGACAATAGTTGTCTACGTAAAGATAAAGAAAGCAAGTTTAATGAATTAAGTCTTGTAGTGTAACTAGGTAGATTAGCAAAATCAAAAGGGTTATATTGATTCCATAATGCAAATAAAAGAAATTGCTTTTGAACTGATTCGATTCTATTGGAATGAACTGCAAAGGCTGGATCCCACACAATGTTACCGTATTCTAAGATAGATCGAACTAGGCAACAATAAAGAGATTGAGTCACAGCTAAGTTGCTAAATTCTTTAGCTCTTCTCTTAATGAAACCTAACATTTTATTAGCCTTTGAAACTATTAGATCATAGTGAAGATTATAATTAAGTTTATTATCGAGAAGAATTCCTAAATCAGTAATGCTAAAAACGGTTTCAAGAGTTACACTATCTATTTTGTAGTCATATATTAAAGAAGACCGTTTACGTGTAAAGCTTATAACCTTGCATTTCTGTATGTTGAGTTCTAATTTATTTGACGTGCACCAAGCTTGTAACACTGATAAGCTTGATTGAAGTTTAGCTGCATCAGAATTATCTTTAACCACTTGATATATTTTGAAGTCATCAGCAAACGAAATGTGAGGTATATTGCTTAGATATTCCGAAAGATCTGAAATAAAAACATTAAACAGAAGCGGGCCTAAATGGCTGCCTTGCGGTACACCGGAAGTGACCCCGATGGTGTTGGATAATACACCACGAAATTTAACATTTTTAACGTTCTTTCTATAAGATAAGAATTAAGCCACTCAAGAAATGAGCCCGAAATGCCAAAAGTTGATAGTTTGTTTAGCAAAGTGAAGTGATCTACACGATCGAAAGCTTTGCTAAAATCAGTGTAAATTGCATCAACTTGGTACCCTTTCTCCATTTGATTCAGGATTTCAGATGTATAAACCATCAGGTTCGTAGTAGTTGAACGAACTTTTTTGAAACCATGTTGTTGTTCATTTAGTTTTGCATTTATGATAGGAGTAATTCTATCAACGACAATTTTTTCAAATAATTTAGGTATAGTCGAAAGGATTGCTATACCTCGATAATTTTCCACTGATGTTCTATCCCCTTTTTTAAAAATAGGGGTTAAGTGGGAGGATTTCCACTTTTGTGGGAAAATTTCAATTGAAAGTGACTTATTGAAAATAAAATGAAGAGGGAAGATTAGACTGTGAGAGCAATTATGTAAAAAGATTGGAGGAATTAAGTCCGGACCAGCACCCTTTTTTATATCAAGGCTCAAAATTGCTTCAAGAATATCATTTTCAGAAAGATACACGTCTGTAAATAGCAAATTTGAGCTATTAGATAAGGAATTAGTCGATGTGGTAACTGGTGCTGATGGGCGATAAACTTGTTGAAAATTATCAGAAAAGAAGTTGCAAATTTCTTTTGGGCAATCAGAAACCACATTGTCTTTTGATATGATTGAATTGGGATACCCAAATAATTTTCGTTTAGTGTTAACAAAATCAAAAATTTTTTTAGGACCAGTAACAAGTTTGTTGCCAATATCCGTGACATAGTTTACATATGCTGCATTGGCTTTTTGTTTAAATTCAATTGCAAGTTGCTTATACATATTCAATAAGTCGTCGCATGGTGCTTGATGATGTTTAAGTTTTAGTATATTTTATTGCGCCGATTTCTCAAGTTCCTAAGATCTCTATCTAACCATGGTTCTGTTGTTTTATGCTTTTTGCGAATTTTAGGAACAAAGGCATCAATAATTTGAAACAGGTTTGAGTAAAAGATAGAGAATAGTAAATTGATATCTTGTTGAACTAACAGTTCGTCCCATGTGATTAATGACAAAGCATAATTAATACTTTGATAGTCAGCATTAAAAAAATCGTATACAATTTCATTATTGTAAGATTTGGCCAAGAGTGGGATAGAAGTGGAGAACTCGAAAATAAGTGCGTTATGATGAGCAGATTTGGTAAAGAGATTATCAACATCATCAGCGAGTTTAACCGACACTCTATCATATGCATTTGAAAATGCAAGATCTAACCACTTATTATTACTATTAGGATAACTGATAATTTGTTGTAAATCGTTACCGTAGAACTCGCTAATAAGACCGAAGTCAATTTCGTCATGAAAGTTAACCGATAATAACAAATTATCAGCGTCGTCAACGATAAAAGAAATAGAAGGACGATTAAAATCGCCAAACACAAAAATTGAGTCATCCTCATGCATTTCTGAAATAATATTGTGATATACACTATAAAAATCAGCATATGAGGAATTCTCAGAGTTCGGAGGGAAAAAAAAACAATGGTATAAATTATTTGTACCTAATTTTATTTTAACAAATTGGTGATCGAAGGATTGATGTGTACCAGTGATTAATGGTACACTAGATAAGTTATTCTTTACAGCAAGTAGAACACCAGCTCCTCGCGAACAATTTGCAGATAGATAATCACGATCCTTTCTGTAAATGGACCAATTACCATCAAGAATTTCCTCGTTTGTAAACGAGTCGTTGAGCCATGTTTCAGTTAAAACTAATACATTGAAATTACACGACTTGGCATCAACAAAAAGCTTCTTGAGTTTGCCTTTCATACCACTACAATTGTGGTAAAACATTTTAATGTTTTTTATGTTGTTGAAAGTTTGAGAGGTTTTTTTAGAGTAAGTAACGTTAGATAAAGAGATGAGGTTTGAAGTTTGGTTGAAACTTGAGTATCATGGTAAACTTGAGAAACTTGAGTATCATTTGGTTGAAACTTGAGTATATAATATCATGTTTATTTACATATCGTATATGTCACTGATGAATGAATGATAAGAGTATAAATGTATATTATATAGCGCCGTATTTACATACATATATGTATTTTATTGTACTTATAAGAAATTATTCTATGAATGGAAATATTTTTAAAGAAATATTGCAATGTATGGCGATATACTTATAACAATATAAATATACCATGTGCGCATTAATATAATATTTAAAATTATATTTACTATTTGGTAATTTAATATACATTTACCATACTAAGCGGTAAATGGTACTATAGAATATTTGAAAAAGTTTTGGATTGATAATCGTTATTTGGAAGGTTAGAATCTGCTTTTGAAGAATGTATAAACATATATGTGTGTAGTTTGTATATATGTACAACCTATACCTCTAAAAAGTATAAAATTCACCCAAATTATTTTAAAATACTACATTATTAAAAAAATAACATTGTAAGCAGAGTGACAGGCTGTGAACATACTAACGGTTCGTACGGGTATCTAAGAGTTGACAAAGGCAACTGTATTCTTTCTCGTTTTTAACATTTTTTGTAACAAATTGTAAAAGTATAAAAATTGGTAATATTCGTAATAAGAAATATTGTATTCATATTTTAATTTTAGACAAAATATGTATATAAAATGAAAATTATATAACTTAAAAAAAAGCTATTTGGTTTTACTTCAATAAAATAAAAATTTTTATATTATTAAAAGGAGACTATTATAACTTATACACAAACCGAAGGAGGTCATTACGAATTTCTTCGTATGCCTTTTGGACTGAAGACAGCTCCGGCAACCTTCCAACGACTGATTAATGATGTCTTGTCCGAGTACATTAACAAAATTTTGCTTAGGGTATCTTGACGACATATAATAATTTCGATCTCCTTGCAAGAGCATATACAGTCAATAACAAAGATATTTCAGGGATTAAAAGATAAGAATCTTAAATTCAACTAGACAAATCAGAATTCTTAAAACGTCAAACGTCTGAATTTCTTGGACATATTGTTACTAATGAACTTTTTAAATGAAAATCTAAAAGAAACTGAATCTCGAATTCCAGAATCCAACTCTCCGATTAATATTTATAAAAGACAAATAATGATAACGAAAATTAATTCCGAGTCCTTTAAAATGAAAACCACTAACATATTTAAATCGGAAAGAAAAACGATTTACACTAAAATCTTAGATAAAGAGACCATAATTACCATAATAAAAAGTCACTTTGATCAAAATAAGACAAACGCTATAATTATAGATTATGAGACATTTTATAATGATTTCCGTAACGCAGTAAACAATACTTTGAATAACCATAATAATAATAAATTTAAAATTGTACAATGTAAAAGTCTACTTAGAGACGTAACGGATGAGAACGAACTCGCCGAAATCATAGAAAAACAACATCTTATAAATAACCATAGAGGCATACATGAAAATTATGCACAATTAAGAGAAATATATATATTATTATGAAATATATAATCCTTAATTAAGAGATAGAATAACTAAATTTATAAATAATAAATATATATATGCTATTTAGAAAAATATGAAAGGCAACCTATTAAACTAAAGTGCAGCGGTACATGCAGACGTTTTTTATAGTCTTGATAAATCTTTATTTTTTACGATAATAGACAGATTTTCCAAATACGCGCAATCTATTTCGATTTCAAGTCGTACGTGGACAGAATTCAAGAGAACAATTACGCAGATATATATTGCGTTGAAGGACACTTTAAAAAAATTTTAGTGAAGAATGAACTGGATCTGAAAGCCAAGAGTTCCTAAAAAACGAAAACATCGAAATACATTTTACCTCCAATAACAATCACCCGTCTAATGCAGATATTGAACGTTTACATAATACAATAAAAGAGCACTTGAGAATCTTACGATACGAAGCAAACGTTAATGTAGACAGTGTCGACGAAAAAATTCACAAAATTATTAAGTTCCATAATAACACCATTCATTCCACGGTAAATAAAAAACGTTTCGAATTCCTAAACGGACTTGTAAACCAAAACGAATATCCTCAAATAAAAAACGAAGAGTCGAAATTAAAAAAAAACACATTCAATAAAATAAATAAAAATTGCGAAGATGTCGAAGTAAGAACAGGGCCCAATATCCAAAAGAGGAAAGAGGCGGTAAAAATCATGATAAATTTAGGATAATAAATGCAGGAAATTTAGATAATGATCACATTATTACAGGCACTGGGTTCAAATACTACAAATCTCATATAAAAAGACACAAAAAACATTAAAACAACAATAGCCTTAAAGCAACTCCACGTTCCAATAAAAAAATCTATTTCTCATTTTAGAATCATGGAAACAACGAAAAAGATAATTTTTCCTTTTCTCTTAACATTAGTGGTTTCTCAACTTGATTGATTTTCTATTGAATTCGAAATCAATAGAAATCAGTTAGAAAATAATATTGTGAATATCAAAAAATATGTTAAGGCAAATTACCTTTCCTATTTGACTTTGGATAATGAAGACGAACAATTTATAAAAACAAGATAAGACAATTTAGCAAAAACAAACTCAGAACTAATTATGGCATCAAATAAACAAATTTCGGTCAGTAAGCTTATTTCTGATTAAATCAGTAAGATTTCAAACCACATTCATTATCAACAAGAAATTATTTCAGGCATACTCGCTAATCTGATGTTGTAATTGTTGTTGTTGTTATTTGTGCGAATTTCTAGTCTTGCTTCTTCTTGGTTAGAATCACTTTTAGGTGTTATTGGAAATCCATATTTTTTATGGGCTATCCATTGGCAAATCCATATTTTTTGGGCTATCTTTGGTTATACCATGCAAGTAAGGTGTTATATACTGCTGCACGTTGTAATCCACGGATGGCGCTGACTCTGTAGTCAAATAATAACAATAATAATAATAATAATAGTAATAATAATAATAATAATAGAAATAATAACAACAATTATAATAACAATAATATTAATAATAATAATAGTAATAATAATAATAATAGCTGCTACAGTGGAGCCATCTTTGGTTATATCATGCAAGTAAGGTGTTATATACTGCTGCAAGTTGTAATCCACTGATGCCGCTGACTCTGTAGTAAAATAATAATATTAATAAGTTACCAATAATAGTAACCGCTCCAGTGACTCCAGCGGGGGTTGCCTTCAATAATTACCTCATGTAGTATATATACTACTACTACATGTTGTAACTGTTGTGACGGCTTTAGTCACTGTTAGCAAAGTAGTAATATTAATAGGCGGATTCATTGTTTCCTTACAGTCCCACTCCCAATTCAATCTTTCCGTATCCATTTCCTATCCGTACTCCCTAGCCAATATACAGCGTTGGTAGGTAAGGGTTTCATCCCATTATATTGGCTAAAGGGGGACGTGAGTTTAGTCAGTAAGAATTTGACATTACCAAGGGGGAAATTCTTGGTGTCTTTGGAAAATTCCCACCTCCCTTAGAAAAAAAAAAAACCGTGGCATGAGTATTCGATCTGATATTGGCTTCCAGCTGCTTAGTGAGTTACGAAAATTTCTTGATATTATGACACCTACTCCACTTCCCCCCCCCTCTATCTTTTCCACTGCATGTTAGTTTGTTACCGTTTGCTGTTATTTTTCTCCACTTTTGTTTCACCTCATTTCGTTGATTCCGAGGATATCGATTATACCCTATACCTTATATTTACTTTGGTATGGTGTTTGTAACCACCAAAAGGAAGCAAGTTAGATATGGACATGTCTATATATTCTGAATCAGGATCACCTCCTGAGTCGATTTACCGATGTTCGTCCGTCCGTCCGTTCGTTCGCACGATAACTCAAAAACTAATAAAGCTATCTTGATGAAATTTATATAGTAGGTTACTAATTATGAAAGGAAGGCTAAGTTCGAATCTGGGCAAAATCGGTCCATGGGTTCGGATTGTGGAAGCTTCCGAATGAATCCGGAGCAAACGAGATTATCTCCAAAACCAACAAAGACAGAACCTTTAACTTTTGTTCAATGATGTTCCATCCCGTTCGATTTATGTCTCTGAAATTTGAGAGGATTTGGTACATGGGTTTGGATTTTGGAAGCTTCCGAACAAGCCCCAGAGCAAATGAGGTTATCTCCAAAAACAACAAAGATATAACCTTTAAATTTAGCAGAATGGTGTTCTTTCATGTTTGATTTAGGTCTCTGAAATTTGAGAGGATTTGGTCCATGGGCTCGGATTTTGGAAGCTTCCGAACGAGCCCCAAAGCAAACGAGATTATCTCCAAAATCAACAAAAATAGAACCTTTAAATTTTGTACAATGATGTTCCTTCCCGTTTGATTTATGTCTCTGAAATTTAAGAGTATTTGGTCCATGGGTTTGGATTTTGGAAGCTTCCGAACGAGCACCAGATCAAATGAGATTATCTCCAAAACCAACTAAGATATAACCTTTAAATGTGGCAGAATGGTGTTCTTTAATGATTGATTTAGGTCTCTGAAATTTGAGAGGATTTGGTCCTTGGGTTCGGTTTTTGGAAGTTTCCGAACGAGCCCCAGAGCAAATCATATTATCTGCAAAAGCAACAAAGATATAACCTTTAAATTAGGCAGAATGATGTTCCTTCATGTTTGATTTATGTTTCTGAAATTTGTAAGGATTTGGTCTATCGGTTCAAATCTTGGAAGTTTCCGGACGAGCCCCAGAGCTAACGAGTATATCTCCACAACCAACAAAGATAGAACTTTTATTTTTAGTGCAAAGGTGTTCTGTTATGTTTTCTTTTCTGTAAAATTGGAAACTGACATTTGAAAGAATTTGAACCATGGGTTCGTATTTTGGAAACTTCCAGACGAGCACAAGAAGAACGAGCATATCTCCAAAACCAACAAAAGTAGAACCTTTGAATTTAGTACAATGGTGTTCTGGCATGTTTTCCTTATGTTCCTGAGATGGATTCGATGAATTGGAGTGGCAATTCGGGTACCTGACACACACCTCCCAAGGACTAACAGTTTTCGAAATTAATAAGGATAGAAACTTAAAATTTTCTACAAAGGTGTCAAGCATATCCCAAGAGGATGCCTCTTTTACGTCCCTGAAATTCGAGTTGAATAACACAGAAAAGGGAAGAAGTTCAAGCAGCTGCCAAAAAAACTTATGGATTTTTAATTTAATTCAAATTATTAAGGTGTAGGGTATTAATAAGTCGGTTGCATCGACTTTCTGTTACATTTACTTGTTTTTAATTTAATTATATTCTACTAATTATATATTATAAGAAAAATCTATATTATTTTTTATTAATCTATATGACCCAGCTGGGGTTTGACACCTAGATCTTTCGTATGAGAGGCCGGTGTCTTAATCACTACACCATTGGCTGATAAAGAATTGCCTATTTTTAATATAGAACATTCAGCTAGTTATTTGGAAATCAAACACTTTAGATATTTAATAGTAGAAAACATTTAATTATATACTTAGACCACAAACTTTATTTTGGCTTAAAAATCTGAAAAATCTCTAAGGAAACCTTGCAGTTTGGTTTTTGTTTCATAATTTACTAGTGACATAAATCAAAGTTATCTAGAATGCAGAAGAACCCACCTTGTCACCATCTTTTATAAATACCATCGAAAATGCTTCTATTAGCACATGTAAAATGGCCATTAAGTGCGAAAAAAATAAGGATCTTAAATTATTTATTAGAAACTCTAAACAGAAACAAGCAAATATAAAGATTATTTTTGTCGAAATATTTAAACTTGTAGATGACCAAAGTATCTGGTGTAAAATTCTGCAAGTGTTAACAGACCTCTTGTGCTTAAATCTATGAAACGTGCTATCTTTAATAAAATATATAATCTTTTACATCCGGGAATAAGAAACACAAGAAAATTCATAACTTCCTGAAAAACTGAAAAGTTCAGACTATTGCTCTCCATAAAAAATTCAGCAGATTCGATCATATTTATATGAATTTAATTGGTTTTCTGCCACCATCAAACGAATTGCCTTACATATTAACAATAAAAGACCACTTCAGTCAGAGACAATCCTTCTACTGAAATTTTAGCTAGAAATTTTCTCTTTTATTTGGTTTCACGAATTGGCATTTTTCCCACTACGAACCAGAGCCAATTCGAATCATCGCTCTTCTGAAGAATGAAATTTTAAGCATGCATAAACTTCGTCCAACAACATATCATCCGCAATTAAACGGGTTCATAGAGATATTTCAATATTAGTTACAAACCATTCCTAAAGTATTTAAAAATCTTAAAAAATCGTACGGAAGTCTACCATACATACCTTTTGATATTCGTGCAGCTTTAAAGGAAGAGTTAAATTGATGATCCAATTGCTTTACTGATAGATAAGGTTACTAAATAGGTAAAACAACCCCACTCTTATAAACCAAATATTTTGCAAATCAGATATGTGACAGACCAGTTCAATTTTCCATTGCACAAGAACTTAAGTCATAAATACATGATTCTGTTCAGTTTACCCCTTCACCGATTATATATATGGAAATCCCCTGCAGGATAACGATGAAAACATAATGCGAAACCAAATCGATTTTATTCTAACTAACAAACGACATAGCGATATTAGTGTCAGGAGTTTCCAAGTATTCAGAGGTTGATGTTCGATCAGTTGGAAATTTATTGCTATCGCAAATCAAAATCAAATTAGCAGTAATAAGAAAACCAATACGCAAAAAACGTTGAGATCTAGAAAAACTAAAAGTGTAACGATCGCCGACCTATAAACTATGTAAATGAGCCAGATGCTAAAAATCTTTTAAAAAAATTCTTCACTTCGAAATATAAAAGAAATGTCAAAGTATGATCAGTAGTACACAATTCTCCTTTAGAACAAATATTGAAGCACCGGAAATTCTCTTGTACTCCTAGTTTGGGTTCACAACTGCAGAGACTTTAATTTTTACAATATGGCATAATACTTTAATACAAAAATTGATGATTTAAACAAAATGCACTTTAAAAATTTAAATGTATAATTATCAGAAGACCAATAGTGTAATTACAATGACTTAAAAAAAGTTGTATAGGGTCATTGAAGGGAAAAATGTTGGTGTAATTTAGATTTAAATGTTCTTCTTGAAATTAATATAGAAAAAAGATGACTGTGTTTATTGAAGGTAGTGCAACATCTGTTTATTGGTTCATTTCTTCCGTATTCTGTTCTATGAGTTTGTTCAAGTAAAAATCTCGTTTATCTGGCTTGCCTAACCCCATCATTTACGATAAATTTGTTTTTCAAAAATTCAATGGGAATATTGTCATATAGAACATCGTAGGTGAAGCAAGATGAAAAAATATCCCTGCGATATGACAAGGTTAGTTTATTTAAAGATTTAAGTCTTACATTATAACTCGGAAGATTAGCATAGCCGGAAAGAAATTCTTTTTGAACTGATTCAATTCTATCGGAATTTATTTGAAAAACTGGATTCCAAATAATGTTACAATATTCTAGAACAGAACGTATAGGGAACAGTATAACGCTTTTGTCACTGCTATATTGTTAAATTCTTTCGCTCTTCTTTTAATAAATCCCAAAATTTTATTTGCAATGGAATTAAGTTTTATCGGTGGAATTAAGTCAGGACCAGCAAATTTTTGGTGTAAAAGTTCTTTAATGCTTCAAAAATGTCATTGTCACAAAGATGTAAGTCAGAAATTAATGAATTTGAACTATTTATTGAATTAAAATTTATATAATCCCTATTAGCAAAGAGTTCTTGTAGGCGATAAACTTTTTGAAAATTATGAGCAAAGAAATTACAGATATCTCTTGGAAAGAGCAAGCCAGAGGAAAGAATTTGGATAACCAAAGGTTTTACGTTTTGTCTTCACGAAGTCATTGCGATCTATAATTAATCTATTACCGATATTAGTAACATAATTGCCATATGCTGAATTTTCTTTAAGCTTAAAATATAAGGCAATATCCTTGTAAGTATTCAGCAAGCTATTGTTAAGATCATTTGTATTTTTTATTCTTTTGAAAAGTTTATAGCGTTGGTTAGGCAATGTCCTGAGATCTCTATTTAACCAAGGTTCAGTGGTTTGATCTTTTTTACGAATTTTTGGCACAAATAAATTAATTATTTCCAAAATTTTTTAAATAGAAGATAGAGATAGATGAGTTAATATTCTGTTGTGATAACAGGTCGGGCCAATTAATAACTGATAAAGCATAATTTATACTTTGGTAGTCAGCATTTTAAAAATCATATACAATTGTATTATTGTATGATCTGGAACAGTTTGGACTAGTAGTTGAAAACTCGAAAATGATTGCGTTATGATGAGTAGTGTTAGTAAATAGATTTTCTGCATCATCAGCGAGTTTTACCACCACTCTGTCATATGCAATCGACAATGCAAGACCCAATAATTTGTTGCTGTTATTAGGAAAACTGATAATCTATTGCAAATCGTTACCATAAAGAGCACTAATAAGATCGAAATCTATTTCGTCAAAAAAATTGATTGGTGGCAACAGATTATCAGATTCGTCAATTACAAAAGAAATTATAGGACAATTAAAATCACCAAACAAAAAAATAGAATCCTCTTCATTCATTTTAGCGATAATACTTCATTAATTTTAACGAATATGTCGTAGAAAAGAAAATATGAAGAGTTGTCAGAATTAGGAGGAAAGTAAACTTGTACCTAAGTCTAGTTTTATAAATTGGTGTTCGAATAAGTGACACGTTCTATTAACTAGAGGTATACTAGACAAGTTGTTTTTACTGTAATAAGCACACCGCCGCCTCTGGAACAGTTATTAGAAAGTACGGTCTCGTCTGTAAACAGGAAAAAATGGCAATGGACAAAACAAAAGGTATATATACCCCAGGTGGTAATTCAGTTTTGCTGGAAAAGCACCCTCTAAGGAAGCAGATCTCATGGATTCTGGGAGAGATCATTTATTTGCCATATACATTGGAGAATCATCAGCAACAAGGAATATCGAGGGACAACCGGAATCAACCAGTTCAACAACAGGAAGCAACAGAGCAGAAAACACCAATAAGCGATGCATTCAGAAGAGATGGAAATGTAGCTCGGTCGCCTAATCATTCATCCAAAGAAGGTCCGTTGAGGATGGAAAACCTCAGAAGCAGCGCCAAACAAAGAGATATTTCTCCCCCTAACAGGGTTGCAAATACTACCTCAAAAATTAAAGCTCGAGATGGAAGTTTGTTCACTCTACTAAAAAAGGCCGAAGGGACCACTGAAGAGGCTGAGGTGACTGAGGTGACTGAGGAAAAAGAGCTCCTGAAAATACAAGAAGTCGCGGCCAAGATGCTACAAGCAGCCACAAAGCAGAACAATATTAACATGGATATTAAGAACGGCCTCATGAGGTTGCAAGAACCCATGGAAATCATATCGATATGCAGGAGGAAAACGATGGAGGAAAAAGAGAAGTATCTAACAAAGGTTACTAAAGTAACCAAACATGCCGTAGCAACATCCAGCGTGTACAATAGAATGAGAGAGCCAGATAATATCCCAAGGGTCGCATGTACACACCTCCAGCTTCTAAAAAACGCAAAGAAACAGATGATGTAGAATGGACTGTTGTCGGTAGAAAGAAGATCGACCCCGAAAATCGACCGCCGATGTAGAAACAGACAGCACGCCTGGTAAAAGGGAGTCGGCGAGCAGCCAAAGCACTCGGAAAAAGAGCGAAAGCACTGATAAAAAGGAGGCAAAAAAAGAAAAAATGTTAGCAAGACCAAAGGTGAAGCTATTATAATCAAACCAGCTTAAGGGAAAACGTATGCCAAAATCTTGAAGAAGATAAAAGGAAGCGTAAATCCAGGGACTGCAAAAACAACGATGACGACGACGGTTTTGTTTGGACCAAAAGCTGCAGGCTCACAATTATTAGCTGCTACTTCACACCAAACCAAACAACACAGCGATACAAAGGAAAAATGGAAAAATTAGCAGACTTAATACTGGAAATAAGGCGGAACTTAGTAGTGGCTGGAGATTTCAATGCTACAGCCGCAGAATGAGGAGAGCCACATACCAACAGCAGAGGGAAGCAAATAAAGGACATGGCAGCCAGACAACACCTGATAGTGTTAAATATAGGGGCAACATAGACATTTCGACGCCCGGGGTACACGGAAACGATACCAGATATAACACTAGCATCAGTTAACATCCTGAATGGCATCCGAAGATGGGAAGTAATCGAGGACTACACTGGTAGCGATTACCACTGCATATCATTCGAGTTACATGCTGCTCCCAGAGAGAGATTGAGAAGTCGAGACCTAAATGTTAGATGGAATGTGGAAAAACTTGATCGCAATAAAATGAGGTCGATTTTGAGTAATAGCCTTGAAAAAGTAAGGCAGTTCTCGCAAAATTTAGAGGGTAGAGCGAAGCCAGAAGCGGAGGTTAACTCAGTGATGAACAGCATTGCACGGGCCTGCGAAGTATCTATGCGAAGTATACGGAAAAAATGGAGAGAAAACAAGCACCATGTGTACTGGTGAACGGATGAAATAGCAGAAATAAGGAAGAAATTTTTGTAACAATGTCGGGTGGCACAGCGAATCAGAAACATACCAGAGGCGGCGATTGCATCGATGGAGAACAAGATAGTAAGAAAACAACTCCGAATTGCCATAAAGAAAAGCAAAATCAAAAAATGGAGAGAATTATGCGAAGAAGTGAATACCGAGCCCTGGGCTTTGGGGTACAAGAATGAAGAAATTCAAAGCTCCAACAGGCGATAGTGCAATGACAGCAGAAAAAATGGAATTCATTGTAGATGCGCTTGATGAATTCATGAATTCATTGATGATCAAGAATCTTAGAAGATTATCTTAATGAACGAAGCTTAGTATACAACATCCAGACTTGTGGAACGTCGTTTACGATAGTTTACTTCGAATAGCAATGCCGGAAGGAACTCCACTAGTAAGCTATGCAGACGATGTGGCAGCAGTCATCACAGTACGGAGCGTGGAAAAGGCACAGACCAAACTGAACCAAGTCATGAGAAGAGTGTGCAATTGGATGCAATTGCATGTGTTGCAAATAGCAGCAGAAAAAACAGAAATAGTCATCCTAACAAGGAAACGGATTCCAACAATAATTGCAATGCAAGCTGGCACGCAAACAATAGAGACAAAAGAATCCGCAAAGTACCTGAGGATCATGTCGGAATCAAAACTCACGTTCTGGAAACAAATAAAACAAGCCGCAGATAAGGCAGCGAGGATTATAAGTCAAATTAGTATGCTTATAGCGAATATTGGCAGGCTTCAACCAAAGAAGAGGCGTCTGATCATGACGGTGGCGCAATGCATATTACTGTACGGTGCTGAGATCTGGGCGAACGCTCTTAACAAAGAGTACTGCAGGAAGCGACAAACGGCGGCACAACGGAGAGGAGCTCTTGGCATCGCGTGCTCCTTTCGAACGGTGTTGCATACGGCGGTAACAGTTATCGCGAACGTAATCCCGTTTGATCTGTTGGCGCACGAGTGGAACAGCATTTTCAATAGGGACCCGGGAACCAGCAAGGAAGAGGCAACAATGGGGGCAAGATCGCTCACCATGGCGCAATGGCAACAAAGATGAGACAAGGACCGGAACGGTAGACGGACAGCACGTCTGATTCCTCAGTTAGAAGCTTGGAAAAATCGGCTACACGGATAAGTCAACTTCTATGTCACACAGTTCTTGGCAGGACAAGGGTACTTTTGCTCGTACCTATTCAAAATGGGTAAAGTAGCCTTCCCGGGGTGCAGACCCTGTAATGCTGTGGAGGATACGGCCTATCACACATTCTTTGAGTGTGACTTGGCAGAAGAACATAGAAGCTCTTTGGTTGCGGCAATAGGGCCTATAACCCCCGAAAACATCGTTGGCGTTATGCTAGAAAGCGAAGTTTATATAGAAGCAGTGCTGAGGAACAAAAAACTTCTTAAATATCTGGAAGATTGATGAAACTTAAATAAGTATCACCGAAAAAACAAACAAAAATAGGACGATCCAACCTGAAGTAATGAGAGCGGTTCCAGGCTGGAATTCATCATGGCAGGCGAGTCGGTTGTTTTTTAGTGAGTAATCCAGAGAACTGAAAGTCTCAATTTGACATCAGGGGAGTCTTACAGTCGACCCTCTAAAAGCTCTTTCACTCCTCGCGAAAAAAAAGAAAGAATTATTATTATTATTATTATTATTATTTTGATTATATTCGTTTAAAGTGTCATTTTTTAGTTGTTTGATTTCTATCCTTATTTGAGTTGTAAGTTTATTTAGATTTGTCTTATCTCTTGGATATTCGAGTCTGGTGCCATATTTTTTTTAGTTTTATTTTTTCCTTGATTAACTTTAAGATTTCTTTAAGATAACTATGGCCTTTATGCTTCCTTATTGCTGTTGAAGTATTTTGCCACCCACTTCGAGGTCTAATTGATATTCTAGTTGAAGTGGTACATTCAGTTCAACTTTTCTTTCTAATGTTTTTCTAAAACCGTCCCAATTAGTTTTATTATTAGTCAGACTAGGGTTTGTAGGTTTTGCTATAATATATGTACTTAGCGTTAATATTATGGGTGAATGATCAAAATTTAATTATAATAATTATATATAGAATTTAATTCTTCTATGTGCATGTAACTGCTTGAAACATTTTTGAATACGTAAAAGTCTATTAGATCTGGAATTTTATTTGGATCAGTGAGCCGATATGTGGGCTTCCATTGATATAGTCTCACATCCATATGATTGAGCCGCTTTTGGGAGCTGCTTTCCTTTAGTAGTGATTGATCTTGACCGCAATGGGTGTGTTTTGCATTGAAATCACCGCCTATAATAAATCTCTCTCCCATATCATCAAGTAATTCTTTGTATCTTTCTGTTTGGATATTATGCTTTGGAGGGCTGTATAGGCTAGCTATTTTAATGTTATATGTTTTAGATTTAATACTCACCACCGTTGCCTAAATGTCTTCTTTAACTTCTAAATTTTAACTTCTTCGAAATGACTAATAGTTTCTTTGATTATTATCGCATAGCTTAGATGCTCACTAAATTACGGATGCAAAAGGTTCTTCTTATTTTTTTATCAGCAAGAAGAATTTGCTGGTCAACAGGCAGCACCTGTCAACTTAACTATATTCTATTATTTTTATATTTTTGTTATATTATGGCGGCTAATCATGCAAATATATAAAGCATGATTGCACCAAAATAAAGTAATTAAAATAATCCTTTATATTAAAATATAATATCCAGCAAATATACTGCAGGATAGAATAAAAATAAAGATTACTTAATTCTTTTCGAGTATGAGTAACTCTGATTTTATTTAAAAAAATATCAGTTCTTATATACTAATTCTTATATACTAATTTGGATTCTTCAAAATTCATACAAATTAATCTAAAACAATAAATTATATTAAATAAATATAATTTATTGAATATAATTTATAAATATCAATTAAACAAAAAGAATGTAATTTGATTACCTTACTTTATAAAATACTATATTTGTATCATACAATGCAAAATGCACTTGCTATCATACAAATATTATAAACAAAAGTTTCCACTTGAAACTTTGACCTAACGAAAATGTAATATCAAGATTTATATTTTTAGTTTGCTTTTAGTACGTGAATTTATATTAAAAAGAATTTATATTTTGGTGATTAACAATTGTGGAAATAATTTTATGAACAGATCAAGATATTTTCGTTCCATAGCCTGCTCCTATAGTTTCCTCTTCGATTTTTAGTGCCTCTCTTATTTTGCGTTTACCTATACCACAAAATGGTTCAGGACCTGTAAATGCAGTTGCATTTTTCAGAAGGAAGACAGGAGGCAATAGACGGTTATTCAAACGACGGCGGGATAGAGAGAGCTCAAAAACTGTCATCCTCAACGATTCTGAGCATTTGGTTCCGGGCTCTTTTACTCCAGACCCAGTTCCTTCCTCTGTTTAATAGATAATGAGAAGCTTTTGAATTTTCAGGACTTAAGATAATCTTGAACAAAATTATTATATATCAAAAAGAAATTCAATGTATCAAGAACTTATTTTGGAACCCAAGGTCGAAGTAGTTTCAAAACACTTTATTACAAAAAATATTACAATCACGTAAAGAGTTCAACCAGATTTTGTATTGTCACCTTTACTTTTTAGACTGTACTCGTAGGCTATATTTTAGAGAACCGTTTTGGAGTTAGAGAAATATTGGAGTTAAAGTACACGGAATTAATATCAACAACACACGTTACGCACATGATTCAGCATTAATTGCCGATAATGTAACTTTTCTCCATCAAGTCATAAATTCAGTAAACGATCGCAGCAGAAAAATTTTCGATCTTCTGGCGGTTTTAGATTGCAAAACTATTACGCAGAGCCTGAGATATATACATCTGAAAATGGGGCTTTTTCGCAATTTTGAAGAGCTGCAACTTTGGAACTCTTCTTAACTAAAATAAACCTTTAACACACGTAAAAATATATTACTGTAGCTTTAATTTTTATATCCTGCAGAAGTAAAATGTGTACAGGTTCCTAAGTTACAGGTGTTTAAAAATAGCAAATTTTCAATTTTTGAGCCCTAATAGTTCATAAACAGGGGGTGATCCAAAAAAATTTTCTGAGCAAACTTATACTAATTCTAAAAGTTCTTTCTTGCCTCAAAATTCCAAGCCTTTATCTAACAACGTGCCGGAGTTATGAAAGTAGAAAAATCATGCAAAATTTGGTTTTCACATAACGGTAAATTTAAATAGTAAATTTTTAAAAATTGTATAATTTTGATATTATTTTACAAAGTTAAAAAAAATACCTGTCGCATGACGTTTTCAAATTGAAAAACTCTTAAGCAGAACATAAGATATATGCATTTAAAAATAGGGCTTTTTCAAAGTTTGAGGGGCTGTAGCTCCGTAATGGATGGGGCTACATGAAAAAGTTGTTCCACAAAATTATTTTTTTTATGAGACCTACCCATGGTTTTTTTCTCTATCTTTAACGGTGTAGAAGTTTTGTGAACAGACGGACAGACGGACGGATGGACAGAGTGAAACTAATAATGTGCTTATTTTTTTTGGATGACTTTGTCAACTCTTAGATACCCCTACGCGCCGTTAGTATGTTCGCAGCCTGTCACTCTTACAATATTATTTTTTTAATATTTTAGTATTTTAAAATATTTTCTGTGAATTTTATAATTTCTAGAACTATGGGTTGTACATATATTCAAACTATATGTTTATATGTACATTCTTCAAAAGCAGATTCTAACCTTCCACATAACGATTATCAATCCAAAATTTTTTCAAATATTCTATAGTACCATTTAATACTAAGCGGTAAACGTATATTAAATTTACTTAGTACAAAATAGTAAATATAATTTTAAATATTAATACGCACATAGTATATTTTTATTGTTATAAGTATATCGCCATACATTGCAATATTTCTTTAAAAATATGTCCATTTATAGAATAATTTCTTATAAGTACAATAAAATACATATATGTATGTAAATACGGCGCTTATAATACACATCTATACTCTTATCATTCATTCATCAGTGTAAATAAATTCATACGATATATTGTAAATCAACATGTTATTATATAAGTATGTATGTATATCAATATCATATAAATAAAAATTCTTCAAGCAACCGTTATGTTGTTTAGTTATTTAAATTTTTTTGTACTACGCATTATATCCTCAACAACTTCAAATTATCGAGTAAAACAAAATGCAAAAAATTCGTTAAAGAAATTTGTTAGAAAATTTGAAAAAATCAAGTAACACTTTCGTCAATTAAAAAGTAACACTATACATATTATTAAAAAAAGTTGTTAACAGAAATAAGAGTATAATGTTGAAGCTTTAACTTTTGTGTATAACTTAAAAAAATTTTTAACAGGTGTTCAAGTTACAGGTGTTTAAAAATAGAAAATTTTCAGTTTTTGAGCCCTTACAGCTCCTAAACGGGGGGTGATACAAAAAAAATTTTTGAAATGACTCATACTTATTTTCAAAGATCTAACTTCTGTCAAAATTTTAAGTTTCCAACTTAAACCGTTTAGAAGATAGAAGAGTTAAAGGATTTTGCAAAATTTGAGTTTCGCATAACGGTAAATTAAGACACCATATGCCACAATCATATATTTATTGTATATATACTTTTAAAGCCAATAAAAACTGTAATCGTTTGGCGTTTTCAAAATGAAGATATACCTTATACAATTTGTGCTATAATAATTTAAATATAGAGCTTTTTTGAACTTTTGGGGAGCTGTAGCTCCGTAACGGGTGGGGCTACAAAAAAAAGTTATTAAAAATAAAATGAATATTTTTATAAGATCTATCAGCAGTTAAAATTTCATGCTCTATTTCAAAAAAAATGTGGGGATCTAAAAGTTTCGTGTTCGAGAGCTACCCGAAGTTTTGGTCGGAACTCAACCAAAAAAATATGGAACCTACAAATTGCTCCCAGAATATCTTTTGTAAATTTCAAGTTTCTAGCTTTCTTAGTTTTTGAGTTAGCGTGCTGACGGATGAACGGATGGACGGACGGACGGACATGGCTCAATCGACTTAGAATTTTTTTCTGATCCCATCCATACCTTTGAAGGTATATCTAGCTCGCTTATTTCGAGGTGGTACAAACGGAGGAGTAATTTTATTATACCCGATACTTATCGTAGGGGTATAAACGTGTAAACTGATATACTCATTAATAATATAACAATACTATATTATAAAAGAAACTTATATATAAAAGGTTTGATAATGTGATAAAACATTTGATAAATATTGATTATTTTTATTCCTGCTAGACAGGGACATATATATTAGAACCACTTTTTAACTTTCATTGCAAACATTTTTATATGGGATTGAATGTCTGTTAGTGTCTTTGGAAACATGAAACATGAACATGAAAACCTACACCTTTATTGAAACTAAGTTAATTTTTTTTGCTGGATTTTATAATAATAAGAATTGTGCCGAACTCATTAAACTGATTGATTTCCTTTTTTTTTAGAAATGACTAAAATGCTATTGTTCGTTATCATATGGTTAACTAAAAGGAAGATCAATTGTTGATAGTTATACCAAAATACTACACATGATAAACTTAAATGAAATTAATAACATCTATAATTCTATTGAAACAAGTTTAAATATTGTCAAAGAAAATGATTCTAATTTTAATTTATTGCTTTTTTCTTTGATATGCATGTATTCTATTTTAAAATGCATATACATACATATTTACAAATTTTAAAATGTAATTGAATTTATTGCAACCGTTTTTTACATGAGTGTGTGGTGTAGTGATAGAGTGGAGAATTCGCACAATGGTTTTTAAGATCGAAGGTTCTTACCCATATAAGTTTTTTTTTATATTTAACGTAACAAATTCATATCATATAGCCATATAAAATATTTTCTATAAATTCTATAAATACATACATACATATATGCAATTAGCAATTAGCAATTATAGAAGCTATTTTTTTCTTCTTAAAAAAATAAAAACGTTTGAAAGTACATACACTATTGCTAATAAGCTATATCAAAGATTATAATAACCACAAAGATGTCCCACGTAGAATAAAAACATTCATGAAATTTGAAAGTTTTATCAGTTTTATTTCTCATAACAAAAATCAAAAATAAAATAAAAAATATTAACGCTTTTTGGGAGAGCTTTTTTTCGTTGCTTGGATACAGTCTACAATCAACATAAATGTAAAACAAAACAAGATAAGATAAAAATTAAAACGTTTTATTTGTTTTGTGCATTACGTGACGTCACAGAACATAATAAATTTGTGATTTTACATTACATATATTATTTTATTATATGATAATGATGTATGTACATGTAAAAATTATTATGGTAAGTAGGTATGCATATGTTTCTTTATGATAGTGAAAAAGAATTTTAAAATGTAATAAAAGATCATTCATAGAAAATAAATGCATGCACTAGATTTTTGAATGAAAATAAAAATTATGCTCTTTGTAGAATAGTCCTGTACAACTTAGGAACGTTTTCTTGAGGATAGGTCCTATTTTTGATTGATATTGTAAAAACATTTTTCAGGAGTAATAATTTTTTTTTTTCAATATATGTATGTACATATATTATATATATATGTATGAACTTTTATGTATTGTATGTATATATTATGTATGTATTATGTATTATTATTTAAAAACCGATTTTTTTTTTTTTTTTTTGTATCAGACATTTGTGTAAACGATATCACCGCCTACTATCTGCTGAACGAATATGATATCCGCCACTAGACGGCGTGACTGGAGGCTGTGCCGTGCCTGGCTAGCGTTCATTGCGTGCCCAGAACGCAGGCGGCTAAATCGACAAGTAAATTATTTAAAAAAATTTGTTTAATGAATTTGTAAAAAAAAATTAGTTAATTGAAATTTTATATAAAAATATAATTTATGGAATTTTCGTAAAAAATGATTCAAATACTATTTGTATTCGTTTCAGTTTCTTCTTTATATTTTTCTCTTTAAGAAAGTCATAAGTAGGGCTACGAATTTTATGCACTAAAAAACTCAAAATACATATTATGTGCATAAAATATGCAATAAAAAATGTAAAATATGCATTATAAAAAAAACTTAAACAAACATTTTTCATTTTTTTATACAAAATTTCCTTTTATTAAAATTGAAAAAATTTAACAATAACAAAACTAAAATAAAATCTAAACAAAAAAATAACAAGACAAAAGCAATTTAGTAGAATCTCTAAAAATTTTTGTTTGTCATTTTTGTTTGTTATTTTGTTTTGGTTGTCTTTTAATTTTCGACAATCTACATTTGTCGAAAATTCAAAGACCAATCAAAACAAAATAACAAACAAAAATTTTAAAACTAAAAAAAAAAATAAAAACAAAACCGAAAGAACTTTTAATATTATATTATATTATATTTTTACTATTATACTGTGAAATTTAGCGATCTCAATAACCAAATGCTCAGTATTAGTTTAAATTCGCATTGCAATAAACAACTAAATGGTGTTTTAAATTTTCGAACGAGAAACTTTGCCGATTTTTTCGTCAATAGAAACCCATATTTTTTTGTTCTGCAAAATAATACGATTTTTTTCCATTTCAGAATCATATAATTTTTTTACATAAGATTTTCTTAATGTCGTTTCATCGGGAATTGAAAATCGTGTAGAATTAATTTTTAATTTAATATACATTATAATGTACATAATATTAATATTAATAAAAATTAAAAATGCACAAATTTTATTTTCTAATTAAAGATACTTATTTTTTCTATTGTTTATCTTGGAAGCGACCAAAACACATTGGCACTCAGGCGGCCTTATACTCAGGCACGGGCCTGCTGGAGGGAGTTCTAATTAATTAAAGAAAGTCTAGCTTCATATGGAGGAAGACGTATAGGATCAGCCCAAGCAAGGTTGCGTAAAGCGAAACGAAGAAATCTTTTTTGGATCAATTCAATACATGAAATATCTATATCACGATATGGAACCATACTTGGCTCGAGTATTCAAGTATAGGTTTTACATAAGTATTAATTTTATAATTATTAAGTATCTAATGTTAAAATTATTTATTTTTATTGCATTATTAACTAACTTTTTTAATATCTATATTTTAATTTTTTAATTTTTTTATTACCCGTATAAAAAGAATTAAGAAGAACGTTTTAATGGTCTTTTTATAATGTAAGCAGTGGAAAGTTTTTATTTATTCTGTTAATTCAATATATGTATGTATGTATACCCATATATTTCTATATCTTCCTTTAAGTATGGTTACAAACTTCAAAATCGAGTTGATTATCATGTACAAAATCAAGTGTTCACAATCGTTTTTTAAAATCAAGAATTTAATTTTTGGCATATTTATATTATTGTTTTGATACAGTAAAAAATATACCAAAAATAAATAAATAAATAATATTTATTTATTTTTATATTATAACAGTTCAAAATGCTTGCACTAGCAATTCACTTTTATATTATAACAGTCCAAAAAGCTAAAGTTTTGCAATCAATTTTATTTTCTACTTTTTAGGGGGCGAATTCGGTTTTGATAAAAGAATAAACAAATAATATTTTAAAAAATATTTTTTTTACATATTATTTTATTTTATACTTTTTAGTTTTAAATGAAACGCATAATTTAAATTTAAAAATATGGGGTATGTTTTATTCACACATACATTAATTATTGTTTCTGATATAAAATACGTTTTATATTTTTATATATAAATGTTTAAGTAAATTAAGAGACGTTAAATCGATTCCATTACGGCAAGAGTAAAAAATTTTTATTCCAGCAACTCATAAATAATGAAAGTACCTCGAAGGGTAAAATATGTACCAAAATACTGTGATTATAATTGATAAATATTACAATCCAATTTTAGTTGAAGCAACATTTCTAACGCGTATGAAAATGATATACATAAACTTGAGGAAAAACAATTTGATTTCTGAATATCAATATGGCTTTACCAAAAAATCGAATACAAAAACAGCACTATTCGATGTCATCTCATATTTACAGAAGGAGATAAGTAACAAAAATAAAGTGTGTGTTACTTTCTTCGATCTCAGCAAGGCTTTTAATTTCGTAGATAGGAAGATATTGCTCAGAATATTGTTTGAATGTGGAGTCACGGGAAACGAATATAAATGGTTTTGTTACTTCACAAATAAAAAACTATTTACGCAATGTGAAAATTTAAGCAGTGAAATACAAAACATTGATTTTGGTGCAATTCAAGGTAGCAGCTTGGGACCTGCATTATTTTCTTGCTTCGTGAGTAGCTTTACTAGGTTGAAATTACACGGAGAAGCTTTCATGTACGCTGACGATATCATCATTGTTTTTAGCAACGATACATATGCCGGTTTGGAAAAAAACATAAACGAAGATCTGAAAAAAGTGAACAATTGGATGAACTTACACAAATTAACTGTGAATGCCAGCAAAACGAAATATACTTATGTTATTGAAATCAAAAAACACCAACTTAACAATTTATTACGATAATGATGTTACTTTATTCACTTAAAGTCATCAATTTATTTTAGTCTTTTCAACAGTGTAATGACATATGGAATTGAAGTATGGGGTAACATGTACGCAAAAAATTTAGATGCGCTTCAAAGGGTACAAAATAAGGTTATAAACAATTTATATCAACTAAACAGAAGAACACCAACTGACGTAATTCATGGTTATAGATACCATTAATTAGTTAATTAAATTAGTCGATTATAAATACTTGTCGCAAGTATGTCATATACACAATTTAATCCAGAACAATATAATTTCGAACACAATTCTAACAGCAAATAATGATTTACATAACTACAACACCAGAACAGCTCATCATATGCGTATAACTTCTGAACACAACCTGTTGGGTTTAAAGTCAATATTTAACACTTCTGTCGAAGCTTATAATAGTTTGCCGTCAAACATCAAAAGTTTACCAACCCACTTATTCAAAAAAAGAATAAAAAGTGATTTATTAAATAAATACAGTAGATAGAAAAAATTAATCAAATACATAAACATTTGCAAATTGTTATATTTTGTAAAGTATTCTTGTATACTATAATTTAACTATAATTTTATTAGCCTTTATATAATTTATATAGATAACATCATTATTTGTTTTTCATTTGTTTTTTTTTTTTTTATGAATTCAATATTTTTTTTTATTTTTTTTTTCTCTGTTTTTATGTTTTTATGAATTTTCTTTTTAAAGAATTTTAAAGTTGTTTACTATTTTGAATTTATTTTTGTTGTTGTATATTTTTTCTTTTTTATTCCTCATTGTTACTTTTTTGGCACTGAATTAGAATTAGATTTAAGTAGTTTATATAATAAAAATACTGGATTATTAAATTAATGTAATACACTCTATACGAGCAATATTGCTCTTTTGAGATATTAGATGAATAAATAAAAAAAAAATAAATAAAAAAAATATATTTTACTGTATATTTCTATAGTATACTATTAGTAGTATATCGTATATCCAAACAAACATCTAACCTTGAACACCTAGGTATCGCTTAATAAGATCATACAGTAAAAGTTGTTGACAAATATCTTGATTTAAATTATAAACAAATGGAGCGGAAAAAATAATTTAGGAAAAAAATAATTTTTTTTAAATAAATTAGTTTAACATAATATTATGTACGTACGTACATACTTACATACGTAATTTTAATTTTTTGTGTTGACATTAAAGAATGTGACATGCATTAAAGTATGTTGACAACAAATATTTTGATTTAAATACTAAACAAATGTTGTAAACAAAATAATTTAGCAACATACATAAAAATATTGTATGGATTGTCATAGACTAAATAATTACATTAAGCTGCAGCATTTCATTGTTCTATGAAAATATATTCTATGTTGCATAGTTTTTTATATACAAAATAACTAAACGCGTTTATCAACATTTCAGCTGGCAACAACATATTTCTAGGTACAAAACCATTTCTTTGTGTTTCTTTTCGTTCATCTACGAATTTTCAAGGTTAAGTTAACCTATAGTTTGCAGTAACAGCATTTTTCATATTTTTTTATATAATTTAACTTTAATTAAAAATTTCTTTCCCACAAAATGTAAAAGTGCGCAAATTACAATTTAATCATTCTCACGATCCAAATATTACACACGCAACATATTAAATTGCAAGTTCAGCACTTAGATTTAGTATAAATAATGTTGAATTAATTAGTTAAGACACAGTTTAATTTTGGCATTATAATTATAATTAATAAAGTGGACTTAGTCCGAAAAATAATTTTTTTTAAAAGAATTAAATATAAATTCTTTAACTGGCGCCCGAGCAGGGACCCTGGAGAAAAACTAGGACAAATTAGATATTCTATAGGGATTGATCCAGAAATATTTGAAGCAGCTATACCCGTGAGAACATAGTGGTCAACCAATATCTTTCGATCATCAAAAAGGCGCAGCTCTAACCGTGAGAAAACAATGGTCAACACCTTGGAGAAAAAAGTTATAACCGTGAGAACATAACTATATAAAACCAAAGCCACGTATTCAAGCAGTTGCAACCGTGGGAACACAATCCAGAATACGTAGTGAATATAACCGTGCCGTAGTAGGTTTTTGGCGAGAATAAAAACTAAAGACTAAAAAGGAGTTATACGATATATTCCGAACCAACATTAAAAGACTCTGAACTTTCTTATGTATGTCATAGTCCTGTAAGTAAAAATCATAAATCATCGAAAATTTTTTTTTATAAATCAAAAAAATATATATACAAAAATAAAAATGAGTACGAATAATATATTAGAAGGGATCAAAGAATCTATCAGACAATTAACTGGTGCAAGTAATGCACAACTTGAAATGATTAGAAGTTTACAAACTCGTTTAGAAAATATCGAGGATAGACTAAATACACCCGCAATATCTAGCACAAGCAACAACACAAGTTTACAAGGTCCTAGAAATAAACAGGATCTAAAAGATATTGGAAAATTACCAGATGCAGTAAAAGAATTACAGACATTCGACGGTAATCCAATACATTATGTATCTTGAATACATAACGTGGAAAGTATATTAAAGGATAGATAGCAAAAAACAAACCTATATACAGGGCTATCTTACAAAGTATCCGCCAGAAAGTACGAGGAAATGCAGACTCGGCTTTAATATCGTATAATATCTTCGACGACAGCTGGGAAGATATAGAAACTTGTTTTTCACTACACTATGCTGACAAACGAGACTTACGAACATTGGAACATCAATTATCAAATCTATATCAACGAAACCGATCAATAGATGAATTTTACGCGAACGTAAATAATCAACTATCTCTGATCATAAATAAAATCAAGACCGAAAACTATAGCGTAGACACCGTTAACGTCTTAAGCGAAACTTACCGGAACAGGGCACTAGATGTTTTCATCAGAGGTCTCAACGGATATCTTTCAAAAATATTAATCATACAGAGACCACAGACGCTCCCCGAAGCTTATTCATCATGTTTGGAAATCGAAAATTCTAATTTCCGTAACTGCGCAATCCATAATCGCAACTTTAACAATACAATATCGCCACAAAAAAGCCCTATGATAAAAAGGAAAACCTTCCAAAATCATTCACAACCAAGAAACATACAACATAGTTACCAACCAACCAACCAAAACCAAAATATACATCAACCTAATAGGAACAATTTTCCAGAAAGACCAGCACAGCCTAAAAACTTACCAACAATGGAGGTCGATCCTACAAAGAGTGAAATTTCAAGAGCTCGCATGAATATGTCAAACATGCAATACCATCCAAATCAACAGAGAATTTTCAATCTACAAACAACTAATAATACCGAAGAATATGACGAAAGTTATGAAGACTACATACAAAACTTCGACAATCAAGAAGAACAACAAGAAGAAGAAGAATATGATGAACAACAACTAAATTTTACGAACGCAGCCTCAATAGTAGCATACCCTACTTAGAGTATGTCACAAAAGATAAGAAAATACTCAAATTCTTGACAGATACAGGTGCAAACAAGAATTTCATAAAAACAGAACTAGCACTAAACGCAATACCAACAAACAAAGTATTCAAAATCAGATCAGCAGGAGGCGATATAGAGATAACTAAGAAAATAGTGGTAAAATTCTTCGAATGTATTGGCAATAATCTAAAAACAGAATTTTTCATGTTATCTGGACTAAAGAGCTTCGATGGAATAATAGGTGACGATACACTCAATCAATTGGAGGCAGTGATCGATCGTAAGAACCATCTCCTAATAATAGCACCAGGAATAAAAATTCTGCTCAAAGAAAATCCATCTCTCCAAGTCAACCGTATAGAAATCAGAGATAACCATTTAAATGAAAATATAAGAACTAAATTAAAAAAGGTAATAAGTCAGCACAGCAAACTTTTCGGCAAAATTAACAACCACGAAATCATCGATACCTCTGTGGAAGCTGAAATCAAAACCACAACGGATGAACCTATCTACAGCAAGGTATACCCATATCCTGTCCACATGAGAGCTGAAGTAGAAAAACAAATCCAACAAATGCTTCAAGATGGCATCATAAGACCATCCAAAAGTCCATACAACTCTCCCATATGGATTGTGGAAAAGAAAATGGATTCATCAGGTGTAAAAAAATACTGTCTTGTTATCGATTTTAAAAGATTAAATACCGTCACAGTTTCCGATACTTACCCAATTCCAGATATAACATCAACAATAGCCAGCCTCGGAAATTCGAAATTTTATACCACAATTGATTTAACTTCGGGATTCCACCAGATAAGGATGAAACCAAAAGATATACCAAAAACCGCATTTTCAAGGTTAAACGGAAAATACGAATTCCTGAGATTACCATTCGGATTAAAGAACGCCCCAGCGATCTTCCAGAGCATGATTGACGACGTACTCAAGGAATATATCGGAAGAATCTGTTACGTATACATCGACGATGTAATAATCTTTGGGGGCAAAAATGAAGAAGAACATCTCCACAATGTCGAAAAAATATTTAATAAATTACAAACCGCCAACCTCAGAGTCAACCTGGACAAAACCGAATATCTGAAGGAAGAAGTCGAATTTCTTGGATACATCATAACCAGCAAAGGTATTAAACCAGATCCTAAGAAGATAAGAGCGATACAAGGAATTCGCCCGTCTGAAAATCTCAAGGAGCTCAAATCCTTTCTAGGCTTAGCATCCTATTACAGAAGATTCATAAAGGATTTTGCCAAGATCGCAAAACCTTTAACCAACTTAACAAGAGGAGACAACGCTCAAATAAAATCAAACCAGTCAAGGAAAATAAAAATAAAATTCGAAGAAGATTAGTTCAAAGCATTTCGAAATTTAAAGGAGTATAACATATATATCAAAAACTCTTAACAAAACAGAAGAGAACTATGCTACGAACGAAAGAGAGATGCTCGCTATCATATGGGCATTGGACAAACTACGGAAATACCTATATGGCGCAAGGAAAATCAAAATCTTAACCGACCATCAACTATTGACGTTTACCTTAAGTAACAGAAATAAGAACACCAAACTGAAACGTTAAGAAGCACGGCTTGAGGAATACAATTACGAACTTGTATATAAGCCCGGATTTACAAATAAAGTGGCAGATGCATTATCCAGACTAAAAACTGAAGCAAACATACTCACAAACCAAGGAAGAGAATATGAAAGTTCTTCAACAGATACAGCACCTGAAACCGCACAAAATGATGGTTCAGTACCAACAGATACCGCATCTGAAACTGCACGTCATAACCAAAATATTGACACATCATCAATGGAAACAGTTCATAGCGCAGAAAACGATAGTTCCGACTTCATACCTCATTGCGAAAGTCCGATTAATGCTTTTCGAAACCAATTAATAATATCAGTGGGAAAAAGAGCAACATCACACAAAGAGCCACACCCGACTTTTAACAGACATTATATCAGTCTTACAGAAATCACAAGGACCGAACTTATAAGAATTCTAAAGCAAAAGTTGTCACCATCTCTTATAAATGAATCAAAATTCCCGAAAATTATATCCAAACCTTGCAAGAAATCTATAGAGAGCATTTTCAAGCTAGAAAATTTATATATTTATTGTCTCTGCTGTTATACTCAATATTCTTCCTATACTATATATATTTCTGTTCGAATTTTGCTTAAGTGTATATAAAAAAATAATACATTTATAACATCCATTTATGCTTGCATAGGAAAGTAAAAAACTATTTTTTTTCATTCTTTTTTTTATACATACATACATACATACCTATTACTTATAGGTATGTATGTATGTATACCTATTACTATAAAAATAAAAATAAGTATGGAATTAGAATAGTCACTTAACTTATTATGATATATTTTGTTAAATATGCGTGCAACAGCTAAGTTTTATAATAAAAACTTGATTCTTTTGTAAAATTGAAAATAATCTTATAATATGCAATATTAAATATGCAATCAGCAATGCATACTAATTATTTTATGTTTCAATTGTTTGTATGTGGTTAATGTAATTATATACATACATATGTGTGATTATAATTATGGTTAAGAATATAATATAATTAAAACCATGTAAAGACTATATTTTCTGATCTTAAAAGCCCCACAAAAAATTATATGATTAACTCATATGAAACATTTGAAAAATGAGATTTCATATGGATAATAATTACATGTATGTATGTACCTACATATGTATATGGGGAATTCCATGTTAGTCATTGGGACATTTAAAAAAAAATTAGAAATTTTCTTTTATCAATTTAGCCTAGGTATCATTACCTTTATTCTATAAATGTTTGCATATTTAAAACAGCTTTATAAAGCAATATCTTTCTGACCTTATACATATATTCTTACTATGCTTTCTATGGAAAGAATTTTCTTATCTACACATGTAGGTGCATATATTAAAAATATAAACAAATATTTTTAAATTCATAATATTGTATTTTTTATTTATACCCGTACGATAGGATCGGGTATAATAAAATTACTCCTCCGTTTGTAACACCTCGAAATAAGCGAGCTAGATATACCTTCAAAGGTATGGATCGGATCAGAAAAAAATTCTAAGACTTTTGAGACATGTCCGTCCGTCCGTCCGTCCGTCAGCACGCTAACTCAAAAACTAAGAAAGCTAGAATCTTGAAATTTATACAAAATATTCTGGGAGTAATTTGTAGATTCCCTATTTTTTTTGGTTGAGTTTGGACCAAAACTTAGGGTAGCTCTCGAACACCTAACTTTTAGATCCCCACATTTTTTTTGAAATAGAGCTACGAAATTTTAACTGCTGGTAGACCTCACAAAAATATTAATTTTATTTTTAATAACTTTTTTTTGTAGCCCCACCCGTTACGGAGCTACAGCTCCCCAAAGGTTCAAAAAAGCTCTATATTTAAATTGTTATAGCACAAGTTGTGTAAGGTATATCTTCATTTTGAAAACGCCAAACGCCTACTACTTTTATTAGCTTTAAAAGTATATATACAATAAATATATGATTGTGGCATATGGTGTCTTAATTTACCGTTATGCGAAACTCAAATTTTGCAAAATCCTTTAACTCTTCTATCTTCTAAACGGTTTAAGTTGGAAACTTAAAATTTTGACAGAAGTTAGATCTTTGAAAATAAGTATGAGTCATTTCAGAAATTTTTTTTGTATCACCCCCCGTTTAGGAGCTGTAAGGGGTCAAAAACTGAAAATTTCCTATTTTTAAACACCTGTAACTTGAACACCTGTTAAAATTTTTTTGAAGTAATACACAAAAATTAAAGCTTCAACATTATACTCTTATTTCTGTTAACAACTTTTTTTAATAATATAGGGTTACTTTATAATTGACGAAAGTGTTATTTGATTTTTTCAAATTTTCTAACAAATTTCTTCATCAAATTTTTTGCATTTGTTTTACTTGATAATTTGAAATTGTTGAGGTTATAATACGTAGTACAAAAAAATGTAAATAAATAAACAACATAACGGTTGCTTGAAGAATTTTTATTTATATGATATTGATATACATACTTATATAATATCATGTTTATTTACGTATCGTATATGCCACTAGTGAGTGAATGATAAGAGTATATATGTATATTATATAGTGCGGTATTTACATACATATATGTATTTTATTGTACTTATAAGAAATTATTCTGTCAATGGAATATTTAAATATAATATAATATAATATTTAAAATTATATTTACTATTTTGTAATTTAATATACATTTACCGCTTAGTATTAAATAGTACTATAGATTTGGATTGATAATCGTTATGTGGAAGGTTAGAATCTGCTTTTGAAGAATGTACATATAAACATATAGTTTGAATATATGTACAACCCATAGTACTAGAAATTATAAAATTCACCCAAATTATTTTAAAATACTAAAATATTAAAAAAATAATATTGTAAGCACTGTGACAGGCTGTGAACATACTAACGGTTCGTACGGGTATCTAAGAGTTGACAAAGTCAACAGTATTCTTCCTCGTTTTTCTTTTACTTTTTACCAAATTTTACTTAAAGGGAAAAAGCCGTATTGAAGCTATTTATTATATGAAGCAATTAGGTATAACTAAATATTTAACTTCAATCCGGCGTAAAAAACCCATTCGTTTTAAATAAAAATATTGCAAATGAATTTAAATATAACAATACTAAATTGGAATAAAATTTTTAAAACAATTTAAATCAAAATAAAATTCAACAAAAAAAAATTTGTAGTTCAGACTTCAGTAATCCAGTATGCTCAGGGAGTATTGAACACATGGAAAAATATAATAACATTAATATATAATATAATATATAATATAATACTATATAATATATAATATATAGTATTTATGTAAATAAAATGAATTAAAAAACAAATTAAAAAAGAATTTATGTATTAAAAAACACTTCAAATTAAAAAAATAGGAAAAAATTAAGATATTAAAAAAGATAAACTATGTATATTAATGTTTAATTACATTACAAAGAAATTAAATAAAATATTATTACATATAGTCCGTGCCAAATTTATTTACCCAAATTATTTATTTGTATTTAATTATTTTTTTATTTACATACATATTTACACATATTTACATTATGATAGAAACTTCAGAAAATTTAATAAATATTTATATACAGAAACTACTAGTATTTAATTTTTAGCACATTTCCAAAAAAATTTTGAAAAAATGTGCTTATTAGTTTCACTCTGTCCGTCCGTCCGTCCGTCCGTCCGTCCGTCCGTCTGTTTACAAAACTTCTACACCGTTAAAGATAGAGAAAAAAAATTTTAACCATAGGTAGGTCTCATAAAAAAAATAATTTTGTGGAACAACTTTTTCATGTAGCCCCCCCCATTACGAAGCTACACCCCCTCAAACTTTGAAAAAGCCCTATTTTTAAATGCATATATCTTATGTTCTGCTTAAGATTTTTTCAATCTGAAAACGTCATTCGACAGGTATTTCTTTTATCTTTGTAAATTAATATCAAAATTATACAATTTTTTTAAATTTAGTATTTAAATTTACCGTTATGTGAAAACCAAATTTTGCATGATTTTTCTACTTTCATAACTCCGGCACGCTTCTAGATAGAAGCTTGAAATTTTGAGGCAAGAAAGAACTTTTAGAATTAGTATAAGTTTGCTCAGAAAATTTTTTCGGACCACCCCCTGTTTATGAGCTATTAGGGCTTAAAAATTGAAAATTTGCTATTTTTAAACACCTGTAACTTAGGAACCTGCACACATTTTACTTCTGCAAGATGTAAAAATTAAAGCTACAATAATATATTTTTACGTGTGTTAAAGGTTTATTTTAGTTGTAAAGGTTTCCAAAGTTGCAGCTCTTCAAAATTGTAAAAAAGCCCCATTTTCAGATGTATATATCTCGGGCTCTGCGTAATAGTTTTGCAATCTAAAACCGGCAGAAGATCGAAAATTTTATTATCTATATAAAACAATATCAAAATTATGTAATATTTTGTAATTTACGATTTAAATTTACCGTTATGTAAAAACCACATTTTGCATGAAATTTCTTTTTTCATAACTCAGGCACCCCTTTAGATAGGAACCTGATATTTTGAGACAAGAAAGAACTTTTAGAATTAGTATAAGTTTCCTCAGAAAATTTTTTGGTAACGCCCCCTCTTTAAGAGTTATTACGCCTCAAAAATTGAAAATTTGCTATTTTTAGACACCTGTAACTTAGGCACCTGTAAAAATTTTTCTTCGGCAAGACATGAAAATTAAAGCTACAATAATATGTTTTACGTGTGTGAAAGGTTTATTTAAGTTGTAAAGGGTTCCAAAGCTGCAGCTCTTCAAAATTGTAAAAAAGCCCCATTTTCAGATGTATATATCTCGGGCTTTGCGTAATAGTTTTGCAATCTAAAACCGGTAGCAGATCGAAAATTTTATTATCTATATAAAACAATATCAAAATTATGTAATATTTTGTAATTTACGATTTAAATTTACCGTTATGTGAAAACCACATTTTGCATGAAATTTCTTTTTTCATAACTCCGGCATCCCTTTAGATAGGAACCTGAAATTTTGAGACAAGAAAGAACTTTTAGAATTAGTATAAGTTTCCTCAGAAAATTTTTTGGTAACGCCTCGTCTTTAAGAGTTATTACGCCTCAAAAATTGAAAATTTGCTATTTTTAGACACCTGTAACTTAGGCACCTGTAAAAATTTTTCTTCGGCAAGACATAAAAATTAAAGCTTCAATAATATATTTTTACGTGTGTTAACATCTTTTCTTAATTATATAGGATTCCGGACTTACGGCCCCTCAAAATCTCAAAAATGTCCTATTTTCACATTTTTTCTTATTACATGAAATTTTCAAATTTTTGTGTAAGTCACACTTCTAAACGGTTTGTATTGAGTTTTGGAAATGTGCGCTTTTAAAAACCGTTGGTTTACATTCTACCTTGTTTATTTACATTATTAGTTAAAATATTTACAGATAGTTTTAGTATTATAATTTAAGTATTTAACAAAGATCGTATTTAACTTTTAATAATATTTATTTTTTTTTTATTAGGATTATTTTTATTATCATAAGATGCTTTATTTCCAAATGAAATATTTTTTTCGTATTTCCTTTTTTTTGCATTTTCTTTTTCTTGTATTTCCTTTTTTTGTATTTCAGTGTTAATTAGTTTCTCGCATAACCATTTTGCTTCCTTTTTTAATAAAAGCGCTATTAATAGTTCCAAAAACTTTATTTTATGATTAAAGCATTGGTCATTTTCACTAAACCATGTATTAAATTTTATAGAGTTTCTTGTGTCTTCCAAGCATATCGTCACGATATTTTTATGTAAATTTTTGTGATGGCAATTTTGAGAAAAATAATTATCAAATATTCTTATGTGAAATTGAGTTATTTCAAATATTATTTCTGTAGGAGCTTTCAAGTAAAATATTTCCGAAACATTCTTATAATTTTTCTCAAAAATAAATTGTTCTGAATCAAGCGATAAAATATCATCAGATGTTTTCAAAAATAAAATATTATTTATTATATAAAATATTATATATTTCATTATAATCTTTAATGAAATTCGTTATTTGATTATCAGTTTCATCAAATGTATCATCAATATTAGATTCGGAATTGATTTCTTTTATTTCATAATCTTTTAACTCATCACAAATAAATTCTGCGTCATCTTCTTCGCAGTTGGAATTTTCAAACTTATGATGTTAATTTTATTGACATGATTTTTGCTAAAACATCACTGAATTCTGCCACTGATGGGTTATTGTTGCAGCCATTTCTGTAACGAACCAAAGCAAACAAATTTTCCAATGCATCTTGATTAAGTCTCGATAATAATAAATAAAAGCACTCAGCTTGATCGTAAGAGGCAAACATGTCTTCACTTAATTTGATAACGCCGGTAAGGCTTTGTACCATGCCATCAATGCAATAAATTTTCTTTGTTTTTTTTGGTTTTATTCCTGTAAAGTATTGTATCATTTCTTTTAAATATTTTCCTAAATAACTAAGCACATATTTCCAATTGCTTATAAAGCCTCTTACCAAAAAAACACATATATATTTTGCGACATCTTGTGTTCTTTTAAACCTATAATCTAAGAATCCAGTAATTTCATCTAGTGCGCTATTGTAACTTAAATTTTTTCTTATAGCAATTTCATCAAAAATTATTATGGCTTCTTTTGATAGCTCATTCATTTCAGAAAAAATTTTGTTCATTTCATTAAAATTTTTTTCATGTACTCCTATATTTAAATACTTGATAGGAATCCATCTATTTATTGAGCTAAAATGTGGCAAATTAAGTTTTATTGAATTTCTCAAAAACTTATATCCCTTAGGAGAATTAAAATGCATATTCAGGGCAATATTTTTTTCATTCTCTGTCCAAGTTGTCGTAGTTTTACAATTCATTTTTAGAAAAGTTTTTGCACTACTTGGTAAATTAAATTTGCCATCAATTAAATTTAAAAAAGAATTATTTCTTTTTTTGTATAAATTTTTCTTTAATATTTTGTTTTGATATTTTAAATATGTAATTTTTTTTTTTTAAATTTATATTTTTTCTTTCGATCATATATATTGTTCTGCTGGAAATAAAATTTTTCTTCTAGTAATAAGCCTCATTTTGTTGAAATTTAATACAGTTCTTACAAAAACTGTCATTAGATTCTGTAGATGCTTGTGCTGGGCTTTTTTTAATGGTTGGGGATAAATAAGTTGGATTATAATTTCTTTCGTAAGTTTTCAAAACTTCAAAATTTTTTGTTTTTTTATTTAAAAAAGGTTGCAAACTACTACTATCTTCCAAAAATTCAAAAACATTTAAGTCTTGCGTTTGACGCATTTCTTCGATACTTTTTTCAGTATCTGGTAAAAATAAAGTAGGAATTGCACCTTTCTTAAGCCTTCTTCCTAAAAATTTTTTTTCAAAATGGTTTTCACAAACCAGCAAAAACTTACCTTCCTTATCAATTACTTACCTTGCACTTTGATAGCCAAACATCAAATAGACTTTTATCTTTAGGAAAGTTGTAAAATCTTCCTTTAAATTATTATTATTATTATTAGTTAAAATATTTACAGATAGTTTTAGTATTATAATTTAAGTATTTAACAAAGATCGTATTTAACTTTTAATAATATTTATTTTTTTTTTATTAGGATTATTTTTATTATCATAAGATGCTTTATTTCCAAATGAAATATTTTTTTCGTATTTCCTTTTTTTTGCATTTTCTTTTTCTTGTATTTCCTTTTTTTGTTTTTCAGTGTTAATTAGTTTCTCGCATAACCATTTTGCTTCCTTTTTTAATAAAAGCGCTATTAATAGTTCCAAAAACTTTATTTTATGATTAAAGCATTGGTCATTTTCACTAAACCATGTATTAAATTTTATAGAGTTTCTTGTGGCTTCCAAGCATATCGTCACGATATTTTTATGTAAATTTTTGTGATGGCAATTTTGAGAAAAATAATTATCAAATATTCTTATGTGAAATTGAGTTATTTCAAATATTATTTCTGTAGGAGCTTTCAAGTAAAATATTTCCGAAACATTCTTATAATTTTTCTCAAAAATAAATTGTTCTGAATCAAGCGATAAAATATCATCAGATGTTTTCAAAAATAAAATATTATTTATTATATAAAATATTATATATTTCATTATAATCTTTAATGAAATTCGTTATTTGATTATCAGTTTCATCAAATGTATCATCAATATTAGATTCGGAATTGATTTCTTTTATTTCATAATCTTTTAACTCATCACAAATAAATTCTGCGTCATCTTCTTCGCAGTTGGAATTTTCAAACTTATGATGTTAATTTTATTGACATGATTTTTGCTAAAACATCACTGAATTCTGCCACTGATGGGTTATTGTTGCAGCCATTTCTGTAACGAACCAAAGCAAACAAATTTTCCAATGCATCTTGATTAAGTCTCGATAATAATAAATAAAAGCACTCAGCTTGATCGTAAGAGGCAAACATGTCTTCACTTAATTTGATAACGCCGGTAAGGCTTTGTACCATGCCATCAATGCAATAAATTTTCTTTGTTGTTTTTGGTTTTATTTCTGTAAAGTATTGTATCATTTCTTTTAAATATTTTCCTAAATAACTAAGCACATATTTCCAATTGCTTATAAAGCCTCTTACCAAAAAAACACATATATATTTTGCGACATCTTGTGTTCTTTTAAACCTATAATCTAAGAATCCAGTAATTTCATCTAGTGCGCTATTGTAACTTAAATTTTTTCTTATAGCAATTTCATCAAAAATTATTATGGCTTCTTTTGATAGCTCATTCATTTCAGAAAAAATTTTGCTCATTTCATTAAAATTTTTTTCATGTACTCCTATATTTAAATACTTGATAGGAATCCATCTATTTATTGAGCTAAAATGTGGCAAATTAAGTTTTATTGAATTTCTCAAAAACTTATATCCCTTAGGAGAATTAAAATGCATATTCAGGGCAATATTTTTTTCATTCTCTGTCCAAGTTGTCGTAGTTTTACAATTCATTTTTAGAAAAGTTTTTGCACTACTTGGTAAATTAAATTTGCCATCAATTAAATTTAAAAAAGAATTATTTCTTTTTTTGTATAATTTTTTCTTTAATATTTTGTTTTGATATTTTAAATATGTAATTTTTTTTTTTAAATTTATATTTTTTCTTTCGATCATATATATTGTTCTGCTGGAAATAAAATTTTTCTTCTAGTAATAAGCCTCATTTTGTTGAAATTTAATACAGTTCTTACAAAAACTGTCATTAGATTCTGTAGATGCTTGTGCTGGGCTTTTTTTAATGGTTGGGGATAAATAAGTTGGATTATAATTTCTTTCGTAAGTTTTCAAAACTTCAAAATTTTTTGTTTTTTTATTTAAAAAAGGTTGCAAACTACTACTATCTTCCAAAAATTCAAAAACATTTAAGTCTTGCGTTTGACGCATTTCTTCGATACTTTTTTCAGTATCTGGTAAAAATAAAGTAGGAATTGCACCTTTCTTAAGCCTTCTTCCTAAAAATTTTTTTTCAAAATGGTTTTCACAAACCAGCAAAAACTTACCTTCCTTATCAATTACTTACCTTGCACTTTGATAGCCAAACATCAAATAGACTTTTATCTTTAGGAAAGTTGTAAAATCTTCCTTTAAAAAATCTTCGACTAATTGCGCAAGCAATGCACTTTATTCCTGATTTTCGTTGATCGGAATTTATATCCTTAAACATTCTACATAATTAATAGATTTACATAGATGCATGCATAGAAGTTGAAGAGAAAAAAATAATATGAAAATGAAATGTTATAAAAGAATAATAGAAAAGTACATAAAAAAGAAAATTAAATGAATAATATATGTATGTATGTAATGTACATAGATACTTATGAAAAAATTTAATTAATAATTATTGCTAATTTAATTAATTAATAATTTTTTATTAAATTAATATTAAGAATCCCCTTATAATGGGGATAGTTTTACATCTAATGATGAATACCTTTATTACAGTGATTCACGATTAGATGTTAAACTAGATGTAGTGTATTCAGTGTATTATTACATTTTGAATATAGGTACGTAAGAATACACTGAATCTATCTAGTAGTACATCTAGTTTTACATCTAATCGTGAACTCCCAAATTATTTTAAAATGTATTTCACTTACTTATTTACAACAAATTAAAAATGAAAATGAAAATTAATTTAAAAAAAAACTTTTTTTTGAACCAACGAAAACTAACTTACTTATATAAATTGATATTACAATGAAAAAAAAAATTATTTAACTTACATTTTAAATGTAACCGTTTTCCGTTAATTTTTTTATAAGATTTTTATTTATATTTGTTTTAAAATAAAATAAAAAATCGTACAATTTATTTCACCAAGTTCTTCTTAATTATTTATTATTCAAGAAATGAAAAAGCGCGGGTTCTTAAAAACTTAAAAAAAAACAAAATATGTTTCATCAAAACAATAACAAACAAGGTAGAATGTAAACCAACGGTTTTTAAAAGCGCACATTTCCAAAACTCAATACAAACCGTTTAGAAGTGTGACTTACACAAAAATTTGAAAATTTCATGTAATAAGAAAAAATGTGAAAATAGGACATTTTTGAGATTTTGAGGGGCCGTAAGTCCGGAATCCTATATAATTAAGAAAAGCTGTTAACACACGTAAAAATATATTATTGAAGCTTTAATTTTTATGTCTTGCCGAAGAAAAATTTTTACAGGTGCCTAAGTTACAGGTGTCTAAAAATAGCAAATTTTCAATTTTTGAGGCGTAATAACTCTTAAAGACGAGGCGTTACCAAAAAATTTTCTGAGGAAACTTATACTAATTCTAAAAGTTCTTTCTTGTCTCAAAATTTCAGGTTCCTATCTAAAGGGATGCCGGAGTTATGAAAAAAGAAATTTCATGCAAAATGTGGTTTTCACATAACGGTAAATTTAAATCGTAAATTACAAAATATTACATAATTTTGATATTGTTTTATATAGATAATAAAATTTTCGATCTGCTACCGGTTTTAGATTGCAAAACTATTACGCAAACCCCGAGATATATACATCTGAAAATGGAGCTTTTTTACAATTTTGAAGAGCTGCAGCTTTGGAACCCTTTACAACTTAAATAAACCTTTCACACACGTAAAAACATATTATTGTAGCTTTAATTTTCATGTCTTGCCGAAGAAAAATTTTTACAGGTGCCTAAGTTACAGGTGTCTAAAAATAGCAAATTTTCAATTTTTGAGGCGTAATAACTCTTAAAGAGGGGGCGTTACCAAAAAATTTTCTGAGGAAACTTATACTAATTCTAAAAGTTCTTTCTTGTCTCAAAATATCAGGTTCCTATCTAAAGGGGTGCCTGAGTTATGAAAAAAGAAATTTCATGCAAAATGTGGTTTTTACATAACGGTAAATTTAAATCGTAAATTACAAAATATTACATAATTTTGATATTGTTTTATATAGATAATAAAATTTTCGATCTTCTGCCGGTTTTAGATTGCAAAACTATTACGCAGAGCCCGAGATATATACATCTGAAAATGGGGCTTTTTTACAATTTTGAAGAGCTGCAACTTTGGAAACCTTTACAACTAAAATAAACCTTTAACACACGTAAAAATATATTATTGTAGCTTTAATTTTTACATCTTGCAGAAGTAAAATGTGTGCAGGTTCCTAAGTTACAGGTGTTTAAAAATAGCAAATTTTCAATTTTTAAGCCCTAATAGCTCATAAACAGGGGGTGGTCCGAAAAAATTTTCTGAGCAAACTTATACTAATTCTAAAAGTTCTTTCTTGCCTCAAAATTTCAAGCTTCTATCTAGAAGCGTGCCGGAGTTATGAAAGTAGAAAAATCATGCAAAATTTGGTTTTCACATAACGGTAAATTTAAATACTAAATTTAAAAAAATTGTATAATTTTGATATTAATTTACAAAGATAAAAGAAATACCTGTCGAATGACGTTTTCAGATTGAAAAAATCTTAAGCAGAACATAAGATATATGCATTTAAAAATAGGGCTTTTTCAAAGTTTGAGGGGGTGTAGCTTCGTAATGGGGGGGGCTACATGAAAAAGTTGTTCCACAAAATTATTTTTTTTATGAGACCTACCTATGGTTAAAATTTTTTTTCTCTATCTTTAACGGTGTAGAAGTTTTGTAAACAGACGGACGGACGGACGGACGGACGGACGGACAGAGTGAAACTAATAAGCACATTTTTTCAAAATTTTTTTGGAAATGTGCTAAAAAGAGCCCGCATAAGCAATCATCATCAATATTATAATATTCTATATTCTATATTAAGGAATTAAATCATAAAATACATATGTATAATAACAAAATATGATCATTTATAAATCGTTTCTATTTTATAAAGTATGCAAGTGTATGTATGAATATCGCATATACTTACATAAAAAAGAATGAAAAAAAATACCTAGTTTTTTTTTTATTTTCCTATGAAAGCATATAGATTTATATGGATGTTATAAATGTATTATTTTTAGCACATTTCCAAAAAAATTTTGAAAAAATGTGCTTATTAGTTTCACTCTGTCCGTCCGTCCGTCCGTCCGTCCGTCCGTCCGTCCGTCTGTTTACAAAACTTCTACACCGTTAAAGATAGAGAAAAAAAATTTTAACCATAGGTAGGTCTCATAAAAAACATAATTTTGTGGAACAACTTTTTCATGTAGCCCCCCCCATTACGGAACTACAGCCCCTCAAACTTTGAAAAAGCCCTATTTTTAAATGCATATATATTATGTTCTGCTTAAGATTTTTTCAATCTGAAAACGTCATTCGACAGGTATTTCTTTTATCTTTGTAAATTAATATCAAAATTATACAATTTTTTAAAACATAGTATTTAAATTTACCGTTATGTGAAAACCAAATTTTGCATGATTTTTCTACTTTCATAACTCCGGCACGCTTCTAGATAGAAGCTTGAAATTTTGAGGCAAGAAAGAACTTTTAGAATTAGTATAAGTTTGCTCAGAAATTTTTTTCGGACCACCCCCTGTTTATGAGCTATTAGGGCTTAAAAATTGAAAATTTGCTATTTTTAAACACCTGTAACTTAGGAACCTGTACATATTTTACTTCTGCAGGATATGAAAATTAAAGCTACAATAATATATTTTTACGTGTGTTAAAGGTTTATTTTAGTTGTAAAGGGTTCCAAAGTTGCAGCTCTTCAAAAATACGAAAAAGCCCCATTTTCAGATGTATATATCTCGGGCTCTGCGTAATAGTTTTGCAATCTAAAACCGGCAGAAAATCGAAAATTTTATTATCTATATAAAACAATATCAAAATTATGTAATATTTTGTAATTTACTATTTAAATTTACCGTTATGTGAAAACCACATTTTGCATGAAATTTCTTTTTTCATAACTCCGGCACCCCTTTAGATAAAAACCTGAAATTTTGAGACAAGAAAGAACTTTTAGAATTAGTATAAGTTTCCTCAGAAAATTTTTTGGTAACACCCCCTCTTTAAGAGTTATTACGCCTCAAAAATTGAAAATTTGCTACTTTTAGACACCTGTAACTTAGGCACCTGTACAAATTTTTCTTCGGCAAGACATAAAACTTAAAGCTTCAATAATATATTTTTACGTATGTTAACGGTTTTTCTTAGTTATATAGGATTCCGGACTTATAGCCCTTCAAAATTTCAAAAATGTCCTATTTTTACATTTTTTCTTATTACATGAAATTTTCAAATTTTTGTGTAAGTCACACTTCTAAACATTTTCTATTGAGTTTTGGAAATGTGCGCTTTTAAAAACCGTTGGTTTACATTCTACCTTGTTTTATATACACTTAAGCAAAATTCGAACAAAAATATATATAGTATAGGAAGAATATTGAGTATAACAGCAGAGACAATAAATATATTTAATGTCTTTGATAATAATTAGTAAAAAGTATACAAATGTCTTCTTTTTTATATGCTTTTATATTAACTCGTCGGTGTCGGTTTATTTATTTATTTATTTATTTATTTATTTGTTATTCTGTCACGCTTTTTATTATCTTCGTAATCTGTTAGCAACATTTATAAGTGTTGTATGGTGCAGAGGAAAGTGTACAGGTTTCAAAAGTGGGGGTCATCTTGTTCGAATCCAGTTCACATGCAACTTTTTTTTTTTTTAACTAAAAAAAAGTACCTATTTTAGTAACTATTTTTTGAATAAAATATGTATACATTTTGTATATATGAATTTAAAACTTACATTTTTATCTCTTATTCATGCATACATTCATACATACACATTATATTTTTGATCTTTCCTGGTGTTTTGTATTAGCATAATTAGCAAAACACAATCCATACATACAATATTTTTATGTATGTTGCTAAGTTATTTTGTTTACAACATTTGTTTAGTATTTAAATCAAAATATTTGCTGTCAACATTCTTTAATGCATATTGAATATACATGGTTAAAAATTAAGATTTTATGTTCGTAATATGTTCATTAAATATTTAAGTGTTGTATAAGTGCAGAGGAGGGTGTTCAGGTTTTGAAAGTAAGAGTGATTTGGTTCGAATCCAATTCGTGTACGTAAATTTTTTTTTTCTTTTATTAACTGTATTCATCAACATTTTTTTAATAAATACACATATGTATAATATACACATATTATTTGATCTTTCCTCCTATAATAATTTAGTTCAATCAATCTTGATGTGCACATGTATTTTGTATTAGGATTTAGCAAAACACAAAATATATAGGTACAATATTTTTATGTTGCTAAATTATTTTGTTTTAAAACATTTGTTTAGGATTTAAATCAGAATATTTGTTGTCAACATTCTTTATTGCATATTGAATATGTATAGCGTTAAAAATTAATGTTTTATGTGTTTTATTTAGGAACATTTATTATGTCTATTGTGTATATAGATATACAAATAAAATTTTATTCAAAATATTCCAATTGCCAAATTTAAACTACATACATACATAATATTATTTTTGTACATAGTAAAGAATATAAAAAGTAAAGATCATTACAAAATTATGCTTTTGCGCATTACGCATTATGATTTACAAACAAAATTTTGTCAACACAAAAAGTTAAAACTACGTATGTAAATATGTACGTACGTATGTACATAATATTTATATATTTATTTATATTCAGGTACCGGGGTACATAAATGTGTGCCAGGTAGCTATAATCCATGTCTCCGGGTAGGAATGTGGGGTGTACGTGATGTAATGATATATAAAGTATTTACATATTGCGATATATTATTTATATATAAATATATAATATTTTTTTTTTTATATTATAATTATTGTACCCAGCCGGGAATCAAACCCCAGACCTCTCATTCCCTTATGAATGAGAAGCGGTGCGTCAACCACTGCACCAATGGCTGGATACACATAATATTATGTTAAACTAATTTCTTAAATTATTTTGTTCCGCTCCATTTGTTTATAATTTAAAGCAAGATATTTGTCAACAATTTTTACTGCATGATCTTATTAAGCGATTAAGTAGGTAGGTGTTCCAGGTTAGATGTTTGTTTGGATATACGGTATACTACTAATAGTATACTACAGAAATATGCAGTAAAATACATTTATGTGCATATGTATATCATTTTCATACGTGTTAAAAATGTTGCTTCAACTAAAATTGGATTGTAATATTTATAAATTATAATCACAGTATTTTGGTATATATTTTACCCTTCGAGGTAGTTTCATTATTTATGAGTTACTGGAATAAAAAATTTTGACTCTTGCTTTAATGGAATCGATTTAACGTTTCTTAATTTACTTAAACATTTGGTATAAAATTGTAAAACGTATTTTATATCAGAAACAATAATTAATGTATGTGTGAATAAAAAATATCCCATATGTTTTAAAATTTAAATTACATACATATGTGTTTCATTTAAAACTAAAAAGTATAAAATAAAATAATATGTAAAAAAAATATTTTTTAAAATATGCTTTTAGCAAAACCGAATTCGCCCCCTAAAAAGTAGAAAATAAAATTGATTGCAAAACTTTAGCTTTTTGGACTGTTATAATATAAAAGTGAATTGCTAGTGCAAGCATTTTGGACTGTTATAATATAAAAGTAAATATAATTTTTTTAACTGAAATTTGGATTTTTGATTCTGAATTGTATGATTTTCATATTCCAAATTTTAATTTATTTGCTTCTTGTAATAATAATTATTTTTCTGGAGGTGTAGCTGTGTATGTTAGAAACGACATTATTTGCTTTTTTCCTGCAATTATCTTTAAATGAGCGGATGTTTTAAAATTTTATTGTAAAATAGTATATTATTGCTCTATCTGTATATATATATTATAGATTAAAGAAATTTAAAATTATGTTTTTCCAGCTTAATTCACTTTGCTTCTTGATACGATTAATGATAAAAATTGTTTTGTGCTTGGCAGTTTAAATATTGATATACTAAGTAAATCTAATGATGTTGATAACTCTTTGTTGCTAATGGCTTCAAAATGATTTTACTTCTTTCATTAATTGTGCAACTCAAACTACTTTTTCTACCTCTGCGTGTATTGATCATATTTTTTATGGGACTCAAAAAATGTTTCTCATGTAGTGGAAGGTTGTGTTGATGAGATTTTAATAACTTATCATATGTTAGTTAATGTTTTTTCAAAAACTAGCTGTATTGAGGCAAGAAACAATCATATTTTATCTTATTCTGATTATATTAATTTAGATGAACTGGAATACTTATTAACATTTGAATCATCGGAAGATGTACATTCAGAAAGTAACCCAACTATTGCTTTTGAGAAATTTTTCTCTACAGTTAATGGATATATTATTCAATGTTCTTCCATTTGTGCAGATAGATCTAACAAATATATAAGACTTATACCATGATTCCTAAATTTATTTTAAACAAAATCAATAAAAGAAAGAAAATACTAAAAATTTTAAAACAACGTTCTAAAAGCCTCTCAAGGAATTATTAAATTAAATTTTGCTGTGATTTATTTACTTATTTATTAGTATAGTATTTGTAGGAATCTTTCCAAATGCGCAAATTATTTCTTTGTTGAAAAATGGTCATTCACTTGAGGTTAATATAACTATCTCCAAATCTTACTGTTATCTTGTGTTTCAAAGATTTTTGTAAAAATATTAACAAATGTAGAATTAATCTTTCAGTAGCTGTCAATTTGATTTTGGAAATGAAAAATTTACTGAAGATGCACTTCTGAAGCAGGATGTTCAACCTCGTAGATCGTAAGATTTCTCTGCATAAACTTTATAACAGATTTTAGGTGTTTTATTCACGAATGGTTTTGTTGTTATCTAATTAATAGGGAGCACAAAGTCAAAATTAATGGTGTTTTTGGTGAAATTCTTGAAATTAGTTGTGTTCTCCCTCAGGGATCTGTACTTGGTCCGATTCTTTCCTTAATTTTCATTAACTGACTGTTTATACCACATTTCAAAGATAATTTGACCGCTTGTGCTGATGATATAACTTATAAGTCAGAGTACGCATTTGAAAGTAGCATGCGATATGAATTTTGACTTAGATTTGCTATGACACTTCTTCAGCAAACACAATAAAATATAAATAAATGGCAAACATTGTACTTTAAAAATAAATGCAAACTTTTCCAGTTTCAATTCAAATTTTATGTTTTTTAATTATTTCCTTTTGAAAACTCAATTTGAAAGACCCTTTATTTATTTTATATATTTTTATAAAGTTTATTATGCCTTATAAAACCTGTGTTATAACAATTTAAAGATAGGGTTTTTTCAAACTTTAAAAAGCTTTTTCGAGTAGAAAAAAGTTATTCCACAAAATTAGTTTTTTGGCGATGTTAAAATTTCATTGCTTTATTTCAAACGGTGTATAAGTTTTGTGTACAAACAGACGGATGGACAGTCGGACAGACTGAATAATAAACAAATTTTTTAAAAATTTTTTGAAAATGTTCTAAAAAGCAGCTCAAAATAGTCAGAAATCAGAAATATTTTTCATATTAGACTACATAGTTCTAAGGAGGTGGCCACTAGGGTAATACCATGCACTCTTTCATTCTAAACTTGTGTATGGTATTACTTGTTGGGGTAGAACTCATTTCAGTAAATTGAAACCTTTACTTTTAGCTCAGAAACCACGTATTAAGAATTATTTGTTTTTTTCGTCTTTGTCCATTTAAATTATTTGTGAAATAGAAAATTCTCCCTATTAGAAACTTGTATCTGTTTAAAACTCTGAAAGTATTTTTTGTCAAAAGTGGTTATCCAGAAATTAAGATTATTCTAAATTATTGCAACTTAAGGAGTAATAGTCGGCATATAGTTGAAGATAGAGCTACTATACTAGCAAATATAGCGCGCTTCTATATATAATAAAATACTTTCAGATATAAGAAATGTAAGGATTCAATCTCTTTTTCTGAAGAAAATCAAGATTTGGCTTTATGAATATCAATTTTGTAGATGTTGAAAAATTATTAACGATATTAATGTAATTTTTCGTTTTTATGCATTTTCGATTTTGGTTAATTTTTTTTCCCTCATTAGATGAAAAGATGATTAGAGGGATCTTGAATTTTTTTTTTGTATAAATTTCATCACTGTTTTTACTTTTTTCTTTTGAGTTATTATTTTAACTGCTAAATTTTTTTTTTTATTTACTTTACATTAGTAGTGTACTTTACATTAGTATGGCGGTTCTGGATAAAAAGCTCTAAAGCTTATAAAGCTCGTTCGTTATATTTAAAAATTAAGTTCAACTGTAATTTTAAAGTTGAAGGTCATGGAGACTTTTTATTTGATTGTGAACTTGACTAAAAAAGTTTGTAAACTTATAACAAAGATAATATACTATATAGATGTTTCAACTAATAGAAAATTTTGTGCGAAAGCTTTTATTTTAAAATTCCCGTCAACGGGGCTATTATTAGAACATAATATTCTAAATATTTAACTTGTGTACTAATATGAGAATCTATTATGTGTACTAATATGAGATCTTTATGTGTACTAATATGAGAATCTATTATGTTCTAATTATTAGAATATAAGTTAAATAATAAGAACATAAAAACAAATGTAAGTTTTTTTTTTTTAAATAAAAAAAGTAAGAATTTGGAATTTCTCAATAGACAATAAATACGTATAAGAAAAGAAGAAAAATATTAATTCATTTTTTATATTAGAAATAGATGAATTGCATTGTGCATTATGTTTAAATTTTTGTTCATGTTAATTTTAACTTTTGTCACTTTCTCTGTTCGTCGGCTTTAAAATTAAATTATATTTTTTTTGTTTAAGTCATTAAGAATGTGTTTTTTGTATTAAAAATCATAATTAAGATATATTATGTACATACAAACATACACATTTTAAAAATAACTTATTTTAATATAAGTTAATATTAAATTAAATACAACAGGTGCAATAGGTACATTATGCTGCAATCAAAATGAGTATAATTATGTATGTACCTGTTATTATGAATTCATTCTAATATTTTGTAGTTGCTTTTATTTATCTACAACCAAAGCGCATTATAATGCTTAAAGAAATAGCATTCCATATAAATTTTAAAACAAACATTTTTTATAGATGGTACCTTTAAAAAAAAGCAAAAATAATAAAAAATATTATTTTATAAATTATGAATGAATTTTAGTTGTTGTTTATTAATACCAACTATAGGTATAAAAATTATTATTATAAAAGTATAAAATATGAAATAATGTTTATAACATATTATGTTTAATAGGTATGATTTTTTTTTATTTCATATAATTATAAAAAATTTTAAAAATTATGTCTTTATGCCGTTAAATCGAAAACTATGTAAGTGTTAAAATTACCTTTAGTATTGATTTTACATGTTAATATCACTTTTACTATATATTTTGTATGTATACAATTCTGTCTAAGAATAATATATATACATATATAAGTTTATATCCTTATTTCCACACCACCCTGAGCGCGTAAAGAATAAGGCGCGTTTTTTTAATGTGGTATCCCAAAAGGCCTAATCCACAAAAACAATTTAAAAAAAAAATGTTAATTTATGTTAAAAAAAAAACAAGTTTAAACCAAATAACAATTCTTAAAAATTAAAAACTGTAACATAGAAAACAACGCTTATTATATTATCCTATGATATGTTGAATTGGAGTCTGCCGTCCTATACATGTGGTTTTATTTTATTAATTTATTAGATTTATTAAAATAAAACACGTTTGTTTAATTTAGGTTTAAATGTTTAATAATAATTATTAATAAAATTGTAAATCCAAAAATATTTTATTAATATGAAAATTAAATTATTTTAAACTAACACAAATTCAAAATTGTTTTATTATATTTAAGTTTACTTTTAGTATTTTTTTTTATAAAATAAAGTTTCAAAGTATTCAAATATGTTCTTAATAAATATGTTCTTAATTAATTCTTTTTTTTTCAATTATTTCTTATTACAATATTAATTTAATTACAAAATCGAATTTACTTTATGTACTGCTCGTTGTATTACGTTTAACTACGTCCACGTTGTAATGCAAGTGCCTCTAAATTATAATTACAAGAAAAAAAAAGAAGTTTCTCCACCACGACTCCTATCCATTTTATCCATTCATAAATTGTTAAACGAAAAAACTGACCGAGGCTCGTTTTCCGTTTTGAATTAGATTAACTAGGTATTATTATTATTATAATTCCATTATTATTATTTATTATTATTTTTGTTTTAATAATAAATGTTATGTTCACTTCTAAGTTTTTGGTTATCTAATTAACATTTTCATTAAATTGATTTTAATATAAATTCCTTTTGATTTTATTTCATTTTATTTATTATAAATGAAATTAAATAATGCAAAGATTAAAAATTAATAAAATTTTATATGTATTTTTAATTGCTTGTTACCTAATTTCTAACACTAATTTTGTTAATAAAAAATCACAAAAATAAAATTTTGTATTTAATTATTCCTTCAAAACTCTAAGTCTAGGATTATTATAATTATCATTTATTATTTTAGATTTTTGGAAAATCCATAAAGAATTTCTTCTTATTAAAATTAAAAAAAAATAGTCTAAAATTTTAACTCTATGGTCGTAACATTTGTGATTTTTATCGAACCATTTTTTTAAATCGTTTGTGCATTCTATCTTAATTTTAGATAAAATCTTCATGACCTGAAGTTTTCATAACTTTACTAAAAATAATCACATAACGTTTACAGATTGCAAAATATTCATTTGATGGAGCTTTAAGAGATCCAAAATCGGTATCGGTATTAAAATTTTTAAAAAAAATTAAATATTCATTATTATTAGACATTGAAGTCATTTCCGCATTTAACAAATTCTTACCGCAATCATGACAATTACTTATTTCACGATGTTTTTTAAGGATTTTCATCATAATATATCCTGCAAAATATCTGGTTGCATTTCCAGATAAGAAATTTTCTATGGTAAAGTTTTCTTCATGTACAGAATGTAAATCAATATCATTTAATAAGTTAATGTTCTCTTTATTTGATGGATCCTGATTGCCTTGCTTTGGATTGATTTGCACTGTTTGATTCTTCATTGTCGTTGTTAGTTTCATCCAATTTCAATATATTTTGCCAATCTATGTCCAGCATATTTTCAGAATCTTGTTCACAGTTCGCGAAATTCGAAGAATACGCTAATTTTACACAGATTATTTTAGCTAAAATATATCCCAATTCGGAAGCAGAAGGATTTCTTTTTTTAGAGCGAACTATACTAAATAAATTTTCTATTATATCCTGATTACATTTTTTAGTGCACATATAATACCAGTCTGCCTGTTCATTGAACAGCTCATCTGATAATAAAAGAATACCGTTAATAGATTGTCTCAGCCCTTTTAAACAATTAATTTTAATTTTTTTGTGAGGAGCCTCAAATTCTACTTTTTTCAAAAATTCGCACATATCCTGAATATAATGCCATACGCAATTATTTTTTGCAAACGGTTTTTATATGGATTTTTGTCATATAGTATTTTACTATTTAGACAATCGAATAAATTATTAAATTTTTCTACGCATTTTGCAGTACACAACGCAGAGCTTTTATCCTTAAAAAAATCTGATTCGGCGTATGTTCTAATACCAGCACAAGTACTTGAACTAAATACCTGAATAGCAAGTTTCATATTCATTTTTTGGAACGTATTGGGATTTATGTGGCTCTCTGTTAAACGTGGGCATACTCGAATTGATGACTTACTATCTTTTTCATACAGCTGCTTAATAATATTCCATGTCGCATGATCTGATTCTGTTTTTAATGGATACTTAATATAAACATCATATAAACTTCATATAAAAAATAAATTTTTTCTTCATTGTAAATAAAATAAGGTAAATCTTCTGTAACACCAAGTTTTTTACAAAAAGATTGATTTGTTGTTGATTGGTCACAAACTATATTTCGGACTTTTAATTTAAGATCATGGGATAACTTCAAAATTTCCATAACAAGAAAATGAAGTTTATTTATTGGTATAGAAGTTTCAGAAACGACATATCCTATGATTTGCTTCCAATTACCATATAAGCTTCGGAACATGAAAACACAAGCGTTTTTTGCTATTTTAGGTTCGCGCTTATTTTCACCGCAACCATAATCGACGTATCCTTCAATTTTATCATGCTTTTGATTGTAAGTCAAATTTCTTTTGATGGCCATTTCGTCAAAAACTAAACTAACTTCTTTGAATTCATTCGAAAACTTGTCGACAGTTTCTTTAATTTTTGAATGCAGTTCCGGTGGTAATATAGAGGAAGTTAAATTTTTAATTGGTAAATCTCTGTAAATGCAACTAGTAGAAGGTAATCGAAATTGTAATTTTTCATATAAGAATTTATAAGCAGCTGTGGATTTGAAAAATATTAATTGGGATATTTTTTTTTCTTCTTTGGTGTATAACCGACTATTTTTCATTTGCATATTACAAAAAATATCTCGGTCAGTTAATGGTTGGGTAACATGAGTAGATGTTGACCCGGTTTTTTGTGAAGTTTTATTTTTTTTTTAATCTATTTAATAATTTAGTTTTAGACCTTAAATTTAAAATATCATTTTTTAAAATTTTAATTTTGTTTTGCAACTTTCCTGTCAAAGATCTATAATATGCCAAATTCTTTTCTCTTTTATGACATTGTGTACATTGTGTACTAACCTGTTCTTCAACTATATTAACTTCAAAATTCATCTCATCTAATTTACTCATGTTAATATCATCATCCACAATAATATTAATTGGAGCGTCAGCATTCTGATCAGACTCTTCCGTTAAAAAAAGTGTAGGAATCTTGATCCCAAAAAAGTATTCTCAAAATGTCGCTGGCAAATATATGGCGTTTTCAAAGTCTTAGTATAATCATAAGATTGCGGACAAGCTGTAACCCATGATGCATATCTAGAGGTACTTCGAGGGAGAAATCTGAAAAATTTTAAATTTTCAACTCGTGATGTGCTTCGACATGAACTGATACAACAAATACGAATAGCCGGCATATTTATAATTAATTGAAAAATATAAATTCAAAGGCAAGACGAACTAGTTTTTTTGATTTTAAAATTAGTTTTTTTTTAAATTGCTGAGATTTTATTTAGAATTAATTAGATTTTTAAATGAATGGATTTTCCTAGTTTTCTTTTTTTATATTTAAATCAAAATTATTAATTCACCTATTACGAGAATTTTTTTTAATTTTAGATTGAATAACCATAGACCTTTAAGTATTGAAATAGTATATTAAAAATTTATTATTATTAAATTAAAAAAATAAATGTACATTCATACACATTTCATAAAAGACTAATCGTCAATCGGTAGTTACTTACTATTAAAATTAAATTTAAATCAAAAATCATGCATAAATGTATGTACCTACATTATTATCTTTACAAAAACTATAAAAATCAATAAAGCACTTTATTAGGTACTTTATCAAATGATTTTTTATTGAATGATGCTAAGTAGTGAAAAAAAAACAAAATAAATTTATTTATTTATATACAGGTACCGTGGTACATAAATGTGCCAGGTAGATATAACCCCTGTTTCCTGGTAGGAATGTGGGGTGTACGAGATATTATGTGATATATTAAGTATTTATATATTGCGATATATGAATATTTTTTTTTTTATATTATAATTATTGTACCCAGCCGGGAATCAAAATAAATTTAAAATTTCTTTATTATTATGGAAGCATATAGAATAGATTATATGTAGATTATTTGGATTATTGATAGATTTGGATAGATTATAGAATTGGATATATACTTATAAAGAAACTATATATGTATATACATGAATATATTTTCTTTATTGTCATAATTATTTATTATATTTCCTTATCTAAAAAATATAAAAACATATTAATTTATTTTTTTATATTAGTGTTAAATTTTGTTAAATATGTATTAATTACTTTATAACTATATATATCCACAGATATAATATACATATACATATATATAATTTACATCCCTATCTATGTAATATGTATACATAATATACATAATATGTACACATCTTTGCTATCCGTTTAGTACACGATAACGATCTGCTGATATTAGCAATTTTATGTTTTAATATTCTTAATTCTATTGAAGCTACGTAAAGCTTTTTTTTTGTTATTATGTTATTATCTGATATTCTATTGAAGATACGCAAAGCTTTTTTTTTTTGTTATTATGTTATTGTTTTTAAAAGTTTTTCAATTGAGATACGAGAATGGAATAAATAAAGCTTTTACAATTTTTTAATAAATTTTAAAGAGCTTGAATTTTTAAGGTTTTTATTTTATACAGCTTCGCAACATCTATATAGTATATTATCTTTGCTTATAATAACAAGCTTGAATTAGTATAAACTAAGTTTTCTGTTTCTGTGTTTATATTTAAAAATTTTTTAAAATAAATTAAATATTAAAAGTTTTAAAAGCTTGGTTTAAACTTAATTTAATATTTTTCTGAAAAAAAAAAAAAATAAGGTTGTTTATATTTATAATAGTAGATTGTTGTTTTAAACTTAACTTGAACTTGAAAGCATTTTCATTTTAAGTTCAAGTATAAAAAAATTAAATAAAAAATTAAATAAAAATATAAAAAAGTGTATATTTTTTTTTTATGTTTATTAAAACTTTATTATATAGATTATTTTTTTTTTCTAATTTTACACAGATTATTTTAGCTAAAATATATCCCAATTCGGAAGCAGAAGGATTTCTTTTTTTAGAACGAACTATACTAAATAAATTTTCTATTATATCCTGATTACATTTATTAGTGCACATATAATACCAGTCTGCCTGTTCATTGAACAGCTCATCTGATAATAAAAGAATACCGTTAATAGATTGTCTCAGCCCTTTTAAACAATTAAAATTAATTTTTTTGTGAGGAGCCTCAAATTCTACTTTTTTCAAAGATTCGCACATATCCTGAATATAATGCCATACGCAATTATTTTTTTGCAAACCGTTTTTATATGGATTTTTGTCATATAGTGTTTTACTATTTAGACAATCGAATAAATTATTAAATTTTTCTACGCATTTTGCAGTACACAACGCAGAGTTTTTATCCTTAAAAAAATCTGATTCGGCGTTTGTTCTAATACCAGCACAAGTACTTGAACTAAATACCTGAATAGCAAGTTTCACATTCATTTTTTGGAACGTATTGGGATTTATGTGGCTCTCTGTTAAACGTGGGCATACTCGGATTGATGACTTACTATCTTTTTCATACAGCTGCTTAATAATATTCCATGTCGCATGATCTGATTCTGTTTTTAATGGATACTTAATATAAACATCATATAAACATCATATAAAAAATAAATGTTTTCTTCATTGTAAATAAAATAAGGTAAATCTTCTGTAACACCAAGTTTTTTACAAAAAGATTGATTTGTTGTTGATTGGTCACAAACTATATTTCGGACTTTTAATTTAAGATCATGGGATAACTTCAAAATTTCCATAACAAGAAAATGAATTTTTTTTATTGGTATAGAAGTTTCAGAAACGACATATCCTATGATTTGCTTCCAATTACCATATAAGCTTCGGAACATGAAAACACAAGCGTTTTTTGCTATTTTAGGTTCGCGCTTATTTTCACCGCAACCATAATCGACGTATCCTTCAATTTTATCATGCTTTTGATTGTAAGTCAAATTTCTTTTGATGGCCATTTCGTCAAAAACTAAACTAACTTCTTTGAATTCATTCGAAAACTTGTCGACAGTTTCTTTAATTTTTGAATGCAGTTCCGGTGGTAATATAGAGGAAGTTAAATTTTTAATTGGTAAATCTCTGTAAATGCAACTAGTAGAAGGTAATCGAAATTGTAATTTTTCATATAAGAATTTATAAGCAGCTGTGGATTTGAAAAATATTAATTGGGATATTTTTTTTTCTTCTTTGGTGTATAACCGACTATTTTTCATTTGCATATTACAAAAAATATCTCGGTCAGTTAATGGTTGGGTAACATGAGTAGATGTTGACCCGGTTTTTTGTGAAGTTTTATTTTTTTTTAATCTATTTAATAATTTAGTTTTAGACCTTAAATTTAAAATATCATTTTTTAAAATTTTAATTTTGTTTTGCAACTTTCCTGTCAAAGATCTATAATATGCCAAATTCTTTTCTCTTTTATGACATTGTGTACATTGTGTACTAACCTGTTCTTCAACTATATTAACTTCAAAATTCATCTCATCTAATTTACTCATGTTAATATCATCATCCACAATAATATTAATTGGAGCGTCAGCATTCTGATCAGACTCTTCCGTTAAAAAAAGTGTAGGAATCTTGATCCCAAAAAAGTATTCTCAAAATGTCGCTGGCAAATATATGGCGTTTTCAAAGTCTTAGTATAATCATAAGATTGCGGACAAGCCGTAACCCATGATGCATATCTAGAGGTACTTCGAGGGAGAAATCTGAAAAATTTTAAATTTTCAACTCGGGATGTGCTTCGACATGAACTGATACAACAAATACGAACAGCCGGCATATTTATAATTAATTGAAAAATATAAATTCAAAGGCAAGGCGAACTAGTTTTTTTGATTTTAAAATTAGTTTTTTTTAAATTGCTGAGATTTTATTTAGAATTAATTAGATTTTTAAATGAATGGATTTTCCTAGTTTTATTTTTTTATATTTAAATCAAAATTATTAATTCACCTATTACGAGAATTTTTTTTAATTTTAGATTGAATAACCATAGACCTTTAAGTATTGAAATAGTATATTAAAAATTTATTATTATTAAATTAAAAAAATAAATGTACATTCATACACATTTCATAAAAGACTAATCGTCAATCGGTAGTTACTTACTATTAAAATTAAATTTAAATCAAAAATCATGCATAAATGTATGTACCTACATTATTATCTTTACAAAAACTATAAAAATCAATAAAGCACTTTATTAGGTACTTTATCAAATGATTTTTTATTGAATGATGCTAAGTAGTGAAAAAAAAACAAAATAAATTTATTTATTTATATACAGGTACCGTGGTACATAAATGTGCCAGGTAGATATAACCCCTGTTTCCTGGTAGGAATGTGGGGTGTACGAGATATTATGTGATATATTAAGTATTTATATATTGCGATATATGAATATTTTTTTTTTTTTATATTATAATTATTGTACCCAGCCGGGAATCAAAATAAATTTAAAATTTCTTTATTATTATGGAAGCATATAGAATAGATTATATGTAGATTATTTGGATTATTGATAGATTTGGATAGATTATAGAATTGGATATATACATATAAAGAAACTATATATGTATATACATGAATATATTTTCTTTATTGTCATAATTATTTATTATATTTCCTTATCTAAAAAATATAAAAACATATTAATTTATTTTTTTATATTAGTGTTAAATTTTGTTAGATATGTATTAATTACTTTATAACTATATATATCCACAGATATAATATACATATACATATATATAATTTACATACATATCTATCTAATATGTATACATAATTTGTATAAATAATATACATAATATGTACACATCTTTGCTATCCGTTTAGTACACGATAACGATCTGCTGATATTAGCAATTTTATGTTTTAATATTCTTAATTCTATTGAAGCTACGTAAAGCTTTTTTTTTGTTATTATGTTATTATCTGATATTCTATTGAAGATACGCAAAGCTTTTTTTTTTTGTTATTATGTTATTGTTTTTAAAAGTTTTTCAATTGAGATTCGAGAATAGAATAAATAAAGCTTTTACAATTTTGTAATAAATTTTAAAGAGCTTGAATTTTTAAGGTTTTTATTTTATACAGCTTCGCAACATCTATATAGTATATTATCTTTGCTTATAATAACAAGCTTGAATTAGTATAAACTAAGTTTTCTGTTTCTGTGTTTATATTTAAAAATTTTTTAAAATAAATTAAATATTAAAAGTTTTAAAAGCTTGGTTTAAACTTAATTTAATATTTTTCTGAAAAAAAAAAAAAATAAGGTTGTTTATATTTATAATAGTAGATTGTTGTTTTAAACTTAACTTGAACTTGAGAGCATTTTCATTTTAAGTTCAAATATAAAAAAATTAAATAAAAAAATTAAATAAAAATATAAAAAAGTGTATATTTTTTTTTTGTGTTTATTAAAACTTTATTATATAGATTATTTTTTTTTTCTAATTTTACACAGATTATTTTAGCTAAAATATATCCCAATTCGGAAGCAGAAGGATTTCTTTTTTTAGAACGAACTATACTAAATAAATTTTCTATTATATCCTGATTACATTTATTAGTGCACATATAATACCAGTCTGCATGTTCATTGAACAGCTCATCTGATAATAAAAGAATACCGTTAATAGATTGTCTCAGCCCTTTTAAACAATTAATTTTAATTTTTTTGTGAGGAGCCTCAAATTCTACTTTTTTCAAAAATTCGCACATATCCTGAATATAATGCCATACGCAATTATTTTTTTGCAAACGGTTTTTATATGGATTTTTGTCATATAGTGTTTTACTATTTAGACAATCGAATAAATTATTAAATTTTTCTACGCATTTTGCAGTACACAACGCAGAGTTTTTATCCTTAAAAAAATCTGATTCGGCGTATGTTCTAATACCAGCACAAGTACTTGAACTAAATACCTGAATAGCAAGTTTCACATTCATTTTTTGGAACGTATTGGGATTTATGTGGCTCTCTGTTAAACGTGGGCATACTCGGATTGATGACTTACTATCTTTTTCATACAGCTGCTTAATAATATTCCATGTCGCATGATCTGATTCTGTTTTTAATGGATACTTAATATAAACATCATATAAACATCATATAAAAAATAAATGTTTTCTTCATTGTAAATAAAATAAGGTAAATCTTCTGTAACACCAAGTTTTTTACAAAAAGATTGATTTGTTGTTGATTGGTCACAAACTATATTTCGGACTTTTAATTTAAGATCATGGGATAACTTCAAAATTTCCATAACAAGAAAATGAAGTTTATTTATTGGTATAGAAGTTTCAGAAACGACATATCCTATGATTTGCTTCCAATTACCATATAAGCTTCGGAACATGAAAACACAAGCGTTTTTTGCTATTTTAGGTTCGCGCTTATTTTCACCGCAACCATAACCATTAATAATAAGCTTTTGAATGCGCAACCATTAATAATAAGCTTTTGAATGCGTTGGACAATATAAAGCAGCTTTTAATCTCTAATTTAGAAAATATAAATAAAACTGATATTTCAATGAGCTTTCGGGATGTAGTATTGGCCGATTTAGATATCCTTAAGGCCAAAATAGAGACAATCAATGATGGTGTAAAAATTTGTAGTATTTCGCATCAGAATGATCTACATTCAAACGATTCAGCTAAATCACTATTTGATGAAATAAATGATGTAGATAAGGCTAAGACGGTTAACATTCAAGCAACTAAGGAAAAAAATGACGATATTTCATTCGAAATAGAAGCAGTTGATCCACCAGAGGTTATAAATAAACCTAAATTTAACCTAAGGATTTCCAACCTTAGCACTAATACAACAGAGGAGAAACTAGTCAGATACATAAAAAAGAGGTCGAATTGTGAAGAGGTTCATTGTAAACTAATCACACCAAAGTGGCTGAAATATAAACCGCAGTATAATACTTTCAAAGTTAGTGTACCGGAAACGAAAGTTCAGGAAATAAATAATATTAAATTGTGGAATAAAGGGACAAAAATATCCATCTTTAAACATTTAGGTAAACAATCAAATAATAGTAAATTAGATTTAATAAAAAATAAAAATAAAACAAAACCTAATATTAATATTAATAACGCTAAAAGTAAAACAATCACACAAAAAAAGAAGAACAGAAATACACGCAATAACACTAAATCCACAAATAAAAACAATATTATAAGCAAAAACAAAACACAACCTATTTTACACAAACAAAACATAAATTTAACTCAATCACCAATTAAATTTCAGACTATTTTGCCTTCTTCTCACATTATTTATAATACTACTTCCACCATAGAGGTGCCGAATAGCATTTCAAATAAAATTACTAATGTAGAGTACAGTTCAATAAATTCTACTAATTCAGTAATTAGTTCAGTTCCAAAAGTGTCAATAACGTCTAAACAATATTCTCCAAATGATATAATGAATATTTCACTACCAAATGCTAGCAAATATCCTAACTTCATACAGGGACAAACCTTTAATGCTGGCATTCCGTGTACTCAGAGCTTAAACGTTAACTGCAACACGACATCAATTAACGATAAGCCAATTGCATCTGTTTCATCCAAACCTAATGCAAGTTTTGTTAATCCTATACTACCTCCTATAGTCAGATTAACGAAAAATGCTGTAGCTAATGACGATCATACGTATGTCTTATCACGTTTTAGAGATCAAAAAATATATGAAAATGTAAGACTCTATTTAGCTTATTTGCATAAGGAAGATGACGACCTTTGTGTAGATGGTAAAACCAAACTCAATATTAAAATTTTTATTGATCAAGAAGGTTTGCCTTCTAACCCAAAGGAATTAATGAAATTATATGTAAAATATCATGAAGGTTTCGGAGCTTCATCTAAATCGGTTGAAAAAGATTTACAAGCTTATTGTAGTCACCTTAAAAGTAAGAGAATCGAATATTTGCAAAAAATAAGAAAAAGTAGTAATGATTTTTTTCGTTCCCTTAGCGGCAGAAAATAACATTAACACTAATCTTATTTTAATAAATACAACAACTAGTTTTAAGGAGTTAAAATCAACAGATAATAAAAGCAATTTTAGTGAAAATCTCAAAATCTTCTACCACAACTGTAGTGGTATGAGAGGTAAGCTAAAGAAATTATATGTTGATGCCAAGTCTTGTGACTTCAGTGTGCTTGCTATTACCGAAACATGGCTAAACGATTCCTTCATAAATGAAGAAATACTTGACAATAATTGGTCGATTTATAGAAAGGATAGGGACTTTTTCTCTATGAACTGTTCCCGTGGAGGCGGTGTCTTACTTGCAGTAAATAATAACCTTTCTAGTGTTCCACTAATCACTAGAACGTCCCACACTTTTGATCACCAATTTATTAGAGTAAACTTAGGTAATAATTTTATTTACCTAGGAATTGTTTACTTTTCGCCTAATTCTGACAATTCCTCATATTCTGAATTTTTCGATATTTATCACTATATTATATCTAAAATGAATGAGGATGATTCAATTTTTATTTTTGGCGATTTCAATCGTCCCTCATTATCTTTTATAGAAGATGATTCAGATAATTTGTTATTACCAATTAACTTTCATGATGAAATAGATTTTGACATTATTACGGAGTTCTATGGTAATGATTTACAACAAATTATTAATTACCCAAATAAAAACAATAAGTGGTTAGATCTTGCATTTTCAAATGCATATGACAGAGTGGTGGTTAAACTCGCTGATGATGCAGTCAACCTGTTCACTAACACTCCTCATCATAACGCAGTCATCTTCGAATTTTCTACTTCTTCGCCACTCTTCGCGAAATCTTACAATAATAATATTGTATATGACTTTTTCAACCCTGATTATCAAAGCATTAATAATGCTTTATCAATTTTAAATTGGGACGATCTGTTAATATAACAGGATATTAACTCTTCAATTTCTATCTTTTACTCTAAAATTTTCGACATAATTAACTCCTTTGTGCCAAAAATTCGTAAAAAAGATAAAACAACAGAACCTTGGCTTAATAGAGAAATTAGGACATTGCGTAATCAACGCAACAAACTTTACAAAAAAAATAAAGTTACAAAGGATCCTGATGTTAATTTACTGAACATGTACAAGGATCTTGCTTTTGAATTTAAACAGAAATCAAATCTAGCATACGATAATTATGTCAATGAAATTGGAAATAAATTAATTATAGATCCAAAAAAGTTTTTTGACTTCATTATTACAAAACGGAAAACCTATGGATATCCAAGTTCAATGTCTAAAGATAATGTTTTTTCTTCTTGTCCTAATGTAATCTGTAATTTCTTTGCAGATTGTTTTCAAAAAGTTTATAGGCCATTAGATTCGCCTACCAATTTTACATTTTCTAACTCCCATAATAGATCTAATTCAATTATTACAGATCTATATCTTTCGGAAAACGAAATATTTGAAGCAATTACCAACCTTGATACAAAAAAAGGTGTAGGACCCGACTTGATCCCACCTTCTTTTTTATATAACTGTGCCAATTATTTGACGCAACCGCTTCATTTTATTTTTAATCAATCGCTTTCGACAGGTATTTTTCCGAATGCGTGGAAATCTTCTTTTTTAACCCCCATTCATAAAAAGTGTGACAAAGTTTCCGTCGAAAATTACCGTGGTATAGCTATCCTATCAACTATTCCAAAATTGTTCGAAAAAATTGTAGTCAGTAAAATAACACCCGTCATAAATTCAAAATTAAACGAACAACAACATGGATTTAGAAAAGGTCGTTCTACTACAACCAATCTTACGGTTTACACATCGGAAATACTAACTGAAATGGAAAATGGTTATCAAGTTGATGCTATTTACACGGATTTTAGCAAAGCTTTCGATCGTGTTGATCACAATATTTTGTTTAAAAAACTTGAAACTTTAGGTATTTCAGGTTCTTTCCTTACTTGGCTTTGTTCTTATCTTACTGAAAGAACTCAAAATATTAAATTCCAAGGTTATTTATTATACACAATTAATGTCACCTCGGGAGTGCCACAAGGAAGCCATTTAGGCCCACTTCTATTTAATATTTTTATTTCAGATCTTTCTAATAAACTAGAAGGTGTACCACATATTGCATTTGCTGACGATCTTAAAATTTACCACGTTATCAAAAATAGTTCCAATTTTGAATTACTTCAATCAAATTTACATTCTTTACAAGAATGGTGCTTCTACAACAAATTAGAACTAAACATAGCGAAATGCAAGGTCATAAGTTTTACACGAAAAAGATCTACAATGCTTTTCGACTATACAATAGATAACATAGTTCTTGAAAGGATGTCCTGTATGACCGATCTTGGCATTCTTCTGGACGATAAACTTAACTTCCATCTTCACTATGATCATATGATTTCCAAAGCAAATAAAATGTTAGGTTTTATTAAGAGAAGGGCTAAGGAATTTAATAACCCAGCAGTGACAAAAGCTCTTTACTGCTCGTTAGTTCGATCTATTCTAGAATACGGTAATATCGTATGGGATCCAGTGTTTCAATTACATTCCAATAGGATAGAATCCGTTCAGAAACAATTCCTTTTGTTTGCCTTGAGAAACCAATATAATCCTATAGACTATTCTACTCTTCCAAGCTACTCTACAAGACTTAAATCATTGAATATGTTAACCTTATCTTCACGCAGGCAAATGCTTTCATCCTGCTTTACTTTTGACATCATAAAAAAAAATATTGACGTTCAATTCTTAGTAAATAAGGTTAGATTAAACAATGTAGTCAGAAATACAAGAAATACTAAATTTTTACTAGAAAATACACACAGAACAGAATATGGAAGAAATAAGCCAATAAACAGATGTTGCACTACATTCAACAAACACAGTCATCTTTTTTCACCAGACATATCAAGAAATTCTTTTAAACATAAATTAACACAGAAATTCATAAATGACTTAATTACTTAAATTACCTAATTACTTTGTAAACATTTAAAAAAAAAAAAAAAATAATAATAATAATAATATATTTAATTCAAGTTCAAGTTCATATTATACATTCCACTTAATTATACACTCATACTGTGTTTTTGTTCTGTAAGCATTTTTTTTTTTATTGTTTTCAAATTTAATATATAGTACAAATTATAAAATTTTCATTGTAAATTTTTAGCTTAGTAATCAAAAATGTTTTTTATTTGCTATTGTTTGTGTATTTTGTTAGCTTTAATTTTTTTAGCTGTAAGATTTTTTATGTAAAAACCTTGCTTTGGTTTAATAAATAAAATAAAAATAAAAAATAAAAATAAAATAATCGACGTATCCTTCAATTTTATCATGCTTTTGATTGTAAGTCAAATTTCTTTTGATGGCCATTTCGTCAAAAACTAAACTAACTTCTTTGAATTCATTCGAAAACTTGTCGACAGTTTCTTTAATTTTTGCATGCAGTTCCGGTGGTAATATAGAGGAAGTTAAATTTTTAATTGGTAAATCTCTGTAAATGCAACTAGTAGAAGGTAATCGAAATTGTAATTTTTCATATAAGAATTTATAAGCAGCTGTGGATTTGAAAAATATTAATTGGGATATTTTTTTTTCTTCTTTGGTGTATAACCGACTATTTTTCATTTGCATATTACAAAAAATATCTCGGTCAGTTAATGGTTGGGTAACATGAGTAGATGTTGACCCGGTTTTTTGTGAAGTTCTATTTTTTTTTAATCTATTTAATAATTTAGTTTTAGACCTTAAATTTAAAATATCATTTTTTAAAATTTTAATTTTGTTTTGCAACTTTCCTGTCAAAGGTCTATAATATGCCAAATTCTTTTCTCTTTTATGACATTGTGTACATTGTGTACTAACCTGTTCTTCAACTATATTAACTTCAAAATTCATCTCATCTAATTTACTCATGTTAATATCATCATCCACAATAATATTAATTGGAGCGTCAGCATTCTGATCAGACTCTTCCGTTAAAAAAAGTGTAGGAATCTTGATCACAAAAAAGTATTCTCAAAATGTCGCTGGCAAATATATGGCGTTTTCAAAGTCTTAGTATAATCATAAGATTGCGGACAAGCCGTAACCCATGATGCATATCTAGAGGTACTTCGAGGGAGAAATCTGAAAAATTTTAAATTTTCAACTCGGGATGACTTTATTATATAGAGTTAATTTTCTTTGAAATTTATTATAAACATAGGTAGTTAGAAATAAATACATATATAAATAATTTAACAATCTGAAAGTTTAATATTAAATACATATTATAAAAAACAAAAAAAAATATTATTATCTACATTATATTTTCATTAAAGCATGGTGTCCCCAAGCATAAGTATTTACATTACTTAAAAATTTTTTTTCGTCATTATCATCATATAATAAATTAAATAGTTATTTGTTTAACAGATTTTAATACAAACTGTTTTACAATCAAAAAGGTATATATTAACCTTTTTTCATCTGAACTACTTAAAGCTATTTTGTTAAGATTCTGCGTATACATAGTGTGTAATTTCGATCTAAAAACCTTCATATTTCTATAAATAATCAAATTATAAAATAAAGAACTTTTCTAATCCTTTATATTTAAATCATTAACAACATATTTTTTAACCCCTTTTGCTTTTTTAATACTTTCATTTTCTGAAGTCTGAAGGAAATAAATTTTTGACCTTAAACCTATAAACTCGGTAATTATTTTTCCATGATGCATATCTAGAGGTACTTCGAGGGAGAAATCTGAAAAATTTTAAATTTTCAACTCGGGATGTGCTTCGACATGAACTGATACAACAAATACGGACAGCCGGCATATTTATAATTAATTGAAAAATATAAATTCAAAGGCAAGACGAACTAGTTTTTTTGATTTTAAAATTAGTTTTTTTTTAAATTGCTGAGATTTCATTTAGAATTAATTAGATTTTTAAATGAATGGATTTTCCTAGTTTTCTTTTTTTATATTTAAATCAAAATTATTAATTCACCTATTACGAGAATTTTTTTTAATTTTAGATTGAATAACCATAGACCTTTAAGTATTGAAATAGTATATTAAAAATTTATTATTATTAAATTAAAAAAATAAATGTACATTCATACACATTTCATAAAAGACTAATCGTCAATCGGTAGTTACTTACTATTAAAATTAAATTTAAATCAAAAATCATGCATAAATGTATGTACCTACATTATTATCTTTACAAAAACTATAAAAATCAATAAAGCACTTTATTAGGTACTTTATCAAATGATTTTTTATTGAATGATGCTAAGTAGTGAAAAAAAAACAAAATAAATTTATTTATTTATATACAGGTACCGTGGTACATAAATGTGCCAGGTAGATATAACCCCTGTTTCCTGGTAGGAATGTGGTGTGTACGAGATATTATGTGATATATTAAGTATTTATATATTGCGATATATGAATATTTTTTTTTTTATATTATAATTATTGTACCCAGCCGGGAATCAAAATAAATTTAAAATTTCTTTATTATTATGCAAGCATATAGAATAGATTATATGTAGATTATTTGGATTATTGATAGATTTGGATAGATTATAGAATTGGATATATACATATAAAGAAACTATATATGTATATACATGAATATATTTTCTTTATTGTCATAATTATTTATTATATTTCCTTATCTAAAAAATATAAAAACATATTAATTTATTTTTTTATATTAGTGTTAAATTTTGTTAGATATGTATTAATTACTTTATAACTATATATATCCACAGATATAATATACATATACATATATATAATTTACATCCCTATCTATGTAATATGTATACACAATATACATAATATGTACACATCTTTGCTATCCGTTTAGTACACGATAACGATCTGCTGATATTAGCAATTTTATGTTTTAATATTCTTAATTCTATTGAAGCTACGTAAAGCTTTTTTTTTGTTATTATGTTATTATCTGATATTCTATTGAAGATACGCAAAGCTTTTTTTTTTGTTATTATGTTATTGTTTTTAAAAGTTTTTCAATTGAGATTCGAGAATAGAATAAATAAAGCTTTTACAATTTTTTAATAAATTTTAAAGAATCGTGAAAGAAAAAAGGTCGTGAAGCTTCTCTGAGTAGTTTAAATTTACTTCTAATATATAACCAACATCTGAATTATCAGCTATTTCTAAAACGTTTATTGAGTTATTAACCCACTCAAAATCTTTATATGGTATACTTTGGGACGTAGCCCAACCGTACAAATTATTTGCTTTTACAATTTTTTAATAAATTTTAAAGAGCTTGAATTTTTAAGGTTTTTATTTTATACAGCTTCGCAACATCTATATAGTATTATAATAACAAGCTTGAATTAGTATAAACTTAGTATTCTGTTTCTGTGTTTATATTTAAAAATTTTTTAAAATAAATTAAATATTAAAAGTTTTAAAAGCTTGGTTTAAACTTAATTTAATATTTTTCTGAAAAAAAAAAATAAGGTTGTTTATATTTATAATAGTAGATTGTTGTTTTAAACTTAACTTGAACTTGAAAGCATTTTCATTTTAAGTTCAAGTATAAAAAAATTAAATAAAAATATAAAAAAGTGTATATTTTTTTTTGTGTTTATTAAAACTTTATTATATAGAGTTAATTTTCTTTGAAATTTATTATAAACATAGGTAGTTAGAAATAAATACATATATAAATAATTTAACAATCTGAAAGTTTAATATTAAATACATATTATAAAAAACAAAAAAAAATATTATTATCTACATTATATTTTCATTAAAGCATGGTGTCCCCAAGCATAAGTATTTACATTACTTAAAAATTTTTTTTCGTCATTATCATCATATAATAAATTAAATAGTTATTTGTTTAACAGATTTTAATATAAACTGTTTTACAATCAAAAAGGTATATATTAACCTTTTTTCATCTGAACTACTTAAAGCTATTTTGTTAAGATTCTGCGTATAAATAGTGTGTAATTTCGATCTAAAAACCTTCATATTTCTATAAATAATCAAATTATAAAATAAAGAACTTTTCTAATCCTTTATATTTAAATCATTAACAACATATTTTTTAACCCCTTTTGCTTTTTTAATACTTTCATTTTCTGAAGTCTGAAGGAAATAAATTTTTGACCTTAAACCTATAAACTCGGTAATTATTTTTCCACCCATTTCATCTTTAAATAGACCTAACACTTTATTATTTAGCTGACGAAAATTATATTGGTTATCTTTTGCATAATCTGACGTATCAAAGTATTGATTCAGATCTGGTTTTATATCATTATAAAAATCTTCCGTTGTTATTGTATATATAAAACTATCAGTATCTATATAGTTAAGAGTTAAATTATTTTGAAACTTTGGTTTCATATAATTATAGTGAAAATTATACATTAAAAATTTAGATGTATTATAGTTTTTCGTAACTCTACAGCCACTAGATTAGACCCAAAAACTGAGACACTATTAAAATTAGGTTTTACATTTTGAGCTCCAGCTCCTAAATGTCTTCCTTTGCTTTCCCATGAATTAGCTATTTTAATTATTCTTCTATTATCAACATTTTCTATTGTTTTACCAAACACGGAATTATTCATTAATTTTAAAAAGTTTTTTTCAAAGGTATTTTTAGCAATTTTTCTATATTCAGTATTTAAATCAATATATTTCTTCATCCAATCACCCTGTTTAAATTTCATAACTCTGTGTATTTTTTTTAAAACTAACCCGTTTTCAAGGCCTTGCTTGAGATTTCTATAATGGATTACATATTGTCTCTTGTTATTTAAATTGGTTAACAATTTTCTTGCTTTTCCTGTCGGAGGAATACTATTTTCAGGGCAAAAAGTTAAATCATTGTGGAGGTCGTGAAGCTTCTCTGAGTAGTTTAAATTTACTTCTAATATATAACCAACATCTGAATTATCAGCTATTTCTAAAACGTTTATTGAGTTATTAACCCACTCAAAATCTTTATATGGTATACTTTGGGATGTAGCCCAACCGTACAAATTATTTGCGTCTTGATAAATTATGTATTTGGATGTATTATTTACATTGAATTTTTCTTTCATATATTTATTATTAGCTACAGAATGGCGCAAAGAACATTGATTGAATTCTCCGCGAATTCCTGATTTTATAAAATTGTACACGTTTATATCTGTAATTAATTGTAGCTCTATTTCTGTGTATTTAAGCATTGCTTGCCAAGACAGACAGTCTTAATTATAAATATTTCTAAATATTTTTCTAAAATTTTCGAAAACTTCGGCTAAAATTAAAACATCTGTTTTTAAACACAATTTAAGATAATCTAATAAATTTTGGCAGTTAAAAGAATTCCATACAGTAATAGCATGATTATAATCTTCCATCGAACAAGGAGTGTTCGTAATTTTATTATAAAATTCTGATTGCGGGGGTAAATTTTCTTCTTCTAGTTTTTTCCAGCTCTTCAAATAATCATATGGAAAAACTCCTTTTCTAAGCATTAAATGAGAATTATTACCAAAAGCCATATATATATATCTTTAGCAAGACTATCTAAACTAGCTGCCATAAAACGAAAACTATTTAAAAATCTAATATCAAAAGTAGAGTTTTCTTCAGAAACTATAATTTTTTTAGTTAATGATATATATTTTTCCTTATTCAAAGGAATGACGGATATGTCACCTGGTACTACGTTTAATGACTTAAATAAGATATGGCAATCATAAGCTGAGAAATTATGAAAAAATACAGGGAAATATGAAGGTTTTCTATATAAAATATTACAACTAGAATGTGCAGGACCTCTATATTGACCACTAAAATGACAATGGTCCCTTACTCGATTAGTAAAATCTAAAAACTTACTGTAAATGTGACATGTAGTTTCCGTTAATTGCCTTAGTTCTTCATCTAAAGTCATTTTGGTCATCGGTTTTGGATTTTGATAATATTTTAAATAAATAACTATACAGTCTTCTGTTAATTTGTAAGAAATGTAAAATTAGAAATAAAGAAAAACGATTAAAATTTAAGAACCAACCTTTTAACGAAGTCGTCGGCACAAGTCGGTCGAATGCACTCTACATACTTATTTAAAGATGCATCAAATGAACACTTTATCAAATATGAAAACGCTGCAGGAGCGTGTTCTTAAATATTTGTTGCAAATGGTTTTCCTGCATTGTTGACATGTTGAAATTGGCGTTAATATAATCTCACTATCTGCATATATCACAAAAAGCGTTTCAATTTGCTGGTTATGGCTTTAAAATTTTAAAATATTTTCAGTCTCCATTGGTAAAATTGTTATTACATTATTGCATTGTTATGAATTTGAAGTTGTGTCGGATAATAGAAATGTTGTAAACAGATGTTGCAAATATAAATTTTTGATTCATGTTTAGTTAAATCAGCGCGAAGAAACTTTGGTAAACTTTTTATAAAAACATAATGCGCTTTTTATTTTTGTTTCAAGAAGTATTAAATTGACATGATGTTCTTTTTCATTTTTTGATAAGTAATACGGTCCTATTAATTTATTATTTTCAACTCCAAAAACATTTAAGCTTATTTTTGGATTTTGGTCCTCAAATATTTGTAATTGCGTAAGTTTAACTGGAAACTCAATTCCCTTAAAGTTTAAAACTGAAACTGCAACTCTATTTAATTTTATTTTGGTTGAATGTATATTTTTATTTTATATGATCCAGGTATTGAGACATTTTTTTTTTGTGACTGAAATGCTGATATTAGGGCCATTTAAAGCAATAAATATCAAAACTTTTAATATTTATCTTTATTTTCTATCTCCTCAATGTAAATCCTCAATACTCAACACAGGAACCATCGGTGTATGAAATGATTTAATAGATATTTGTACATAATTTTCATTACCATTCATTTTTATATACTCAGCAAAAAATTCAGCGTTCATCTTAAAACGTTCATGTTCTATCAAACAATCTTCCAATAGTCTGGAAATGTTGGAATATTTAGTTAACAGAAACTTTAAGGGATTTATAAGTGACTCATCCTCGTTTTTGAATAAAAATGTTTTTACTCGTCCCTTAAAAGTGGTTTCTATTAATTTCATGTTGCCTGTAAGGTCTTTTGCTGCATTTTTTCTATGCAGAAATGAACGTACATGTTCATTCCGATTTGAAATTCTTACATTCCACTTATTACAGAAGTTCGATTCCATTTTTACGTTTTTTCTTTTTAACTCTCACAATTTAACTTAGAACTATGTATAATCGCTAACGTTTCTGGATCACAACAGAAGAATTATTTGTATTAGATGTTATATATATAAAAAAATGTTCTGAGATAGTGAACAGGGCAGTAAAATACTTTGTATAATTCAAAGGAAAAACAAAGAAATTTTTATCAATTCTTGTTTTATTAATTCATGTTAAAAATTGAGTGTAACAATGTAATGCAACTTTGTTTTTTTTTTAGTAATTTCATATCAATATTAATAATATTGACAAAGTTGGTTTTGATTTATAACATAACTTTTACTCAATGTAAAACTTTCTACATATTGTGCAATTTTTTGTGATTAATTTTATTACACAATTTTTTTTTTTTTTTTATGTAATTAATCAGATTTGATCTATTTTTAACCTTTTCAACTTAAATTATAGTTTTTTATATTACCTAATAAATAATAAAAATTTTAAAATGTCAAAAGTTATCATTTTCATTTTATATAGATGATTTTCTAAGTTATAACTTAATAACAACTAAAAAAAAATTGAATTTTAAACAACCGGTAACGGACTTTAAAACACCGATACCAGAACCGGATCTTAAAAGACCGGAAACCAAGACTCGTGATGTGCTTCGACATGAACTGATACAACAAATACGAACAGCCGGCATATTTATAATTAATTGAAAAATATAAATTCAAAGGCAAGACGAACTAGTTTTTTTTGATTTTAAAATTAGTTTTTTTTTAAATTGCTGAGATTTTATTTAGAATTAATTAGATTTTTAAATGAATGGATTTTCCTAGTTTTATTTTTTTATATTTAAATCAAAATTATTAATTCACCTATTACGAGAATTTTTTTTAATTTTAGATTGAATAACCATAGACCTTTAAGTATTGAAATAGTATATTAAAAATTTATTATTATTAAATTAAAAAAATAAATGTACATTCATACACATTTCATAAAAGACTAATCGTCAATCGGTAGTTACTTACTATTAAAATTAAATTTAAATCAAAAATCATGCATAAATGTATGTACCTACATTATTATCTTTACAAAAACTATAAAAATCAATAAAGCACTTTATTAGGTACTTTATCAAATGATTTTTTATTGAATGATGCTAAGTAGTGAAAAAAAAAACAAAATAAATTTATTTATTTATATACAGGTACCGTGGTACATAAATGTGCCAGGTAGATATAACCCCTGTTTCCTGGTAGGAATGTGGGGTGTACGAGATATTATGTGATATATTAAGTATTTATATATTGCGATATATGAATATTTTTTTTTTTATATTATAATTATTGTACCCAGCCGGGAATCAAAATAAATTTAAAATTTCTTTATTATTATGGAAGCATATAGAATAGATTATATGTAGATTATTTGGATTATTGATAGATTTGGATAGATTATAGAATTGGATATATACATATAAAGAAACTATATATGTATATACATGAATATATTTTCTTTATTGTCATAATTATTTATTATATTTCCTTATCTAAAAAATATAAAAACATATTAATTTATTTTTTTATATTAGTGTTAACTTTTGTTAGATATGTATTAATTACTTTATAACTATATCAAGACCTAAGTAAACAGGCCAAGAACTGAAAACACATGAATGTAGTTGTGAGAGAATTGCAATCGATTCTCACGTATTGCGCGTATGAATAATTTAATAATTGATGTGAGTCTCGATTATAGCCATATAAGCGTGCATGAAATTTTAAAGTATGAAAGTAGTCTCGACGTATACTATTACGATATTGAGGCAATTTATTTAAAGAAGCTTTTAAAATAAAAAATTTAAAGGAAGACAATTTTTTAAATGCATATTTATGAATGAAAATATTATATTTTAAAATATCTTTCTTTAATGAATTATGTAAAAAAGATGCGACTTTAATTTTTTCTTTGGACCAAATTGAATAAAGTAAATGGTTTTTGTGTTATTTCAAGATTTATAGTCGGCCCCCTATTTGTTTCCATAAGACTGCGTGTAAATTTGTTAAAAGCTGGCCCCTTATTAAGCTTTTACTCTCTGCACTTCATGGCCTGATAATTGATGTGAGTCTCGACTATATATATCCACAGATATAATATACATATACATATATATAATTTACATACATATCTATCTAATATGTATACATAATTTGTATACATAATATACATAATATGTACACATTTTTGCTATCCGTTTAGTACACGATAACGATCTGCTGATATTAGCAATTTTATGTTTTAATATTCTTAATTCTATTGAAGCTACGTAAAGCTTTTTTTTTGTTATTATGTTATTATCTGATATTCTATTGAAGATACGCAAAGCTTTTTTTTTTGTTATTATGTTATTGTTTTTAAAAGTTTTTCAATTGAGATTCGAGAATAGAATAAATAAAGCTTTTACAATTTTTTAATAAATTTTAAAGAGCTTGAATTTTTAAGGTTTTTATTTTATACAGCTTCGCAACATCTATATAGTATATTATCTTTGCTTATAATAACAAGCTTGAATTAGTATAAACTAAGTTTTCTGTTTCTGTGTTTATATTTAAAAATTTTTTAAAATAAATTAAATATTAAAAGTTTTAAAAGCTTGGTTTAAACTTAATTTAAAATTTTTCTGAAAAAAAAAAAAAATAAGGTTGTTTATATTTATAATAGTAGATTGTTGTTTTAAACTTAACTTGAACTTGAGAGCATTTTCATTTTAAGTTCAAATATAAAAAAATTAAATAAAAATATAAAAAAGTGTATATTTTTTTTTTGTGTTTATTAAAACTTTATTATATAGATTATTTTTTTTTTCTAATTTTACACAGATTATTTTAGCTAAAATATATCCCAATTCGGAAGCAGAAGGATTTCTTTTTTTAGAACGAACTATACTAAATAAATTTTCTATTATATCCTGATTACATTTATTAGTGCACATATAATACCAGTCTGCATGTTCATTGAACAGCTCATCTGATAATAAAAGAATACCGTTAATAGATTGTCTCAGCCCTTTTAAACAATTAATTTTAATTTTTTTGTGAGGAGCCTCAAATTCTACTTTTTTCAAAAATTCGCACATATCCTGAATATAATGCCATACGCAATTATTTTTTTGCAAACGGTTTTTATATGGATTTTTGTCATATAGTGTTTTACTATTTAGACAATCGAATAAATTATTAAATTTTTCTACGCATTTTGCAGTACACAACGCAGAGTTTTTATCCTTAAAAAAATCTGATTCGGCGTATGTTCTAATACCAGCACAAGTACTTGAACTAAATACCTGAATAGCAAGTTTCACATTCATTTTTTGGAACGTATTGGGATTTATGTGGCTCTCTGTTAAACGTGGGCATACTCGGATTGATGACTTACTATCTTTTTCATACAGCTGCTTAATAATATTCCATGTCGCATGATCTGATTCTGTTTTTAATGGATACTTAATATAAACATCATATAAACATCATATAAAAAATAAATGTTTTCTTCATTGTAAATAAAATAAGGTAAATCTTCTGTAACACCAAGTTTTTTACAAAAAGATTGATTTGTTGTTGATTGGTCACAAACTATATTTCGGACTTTTAATTTAAGATCATGGGATAACTTCAAAATTTCCATAACAAGAAAATGAAGTTTATTTATTGGTATAGAAGTTTCAGAAACGACATATCCTATGATTTGCTTCCAATTATCATATAAGCTTCGGAACATGAAAACACAAGCGTTTTTTGCTATTTTAGGTTCGCGCTTATTTTCACCGCAACCATAACCATTAATAATAAGCTTTTGAATGCGCAACCATTAATAATAAGCTTTTGAATGCGTTGGACAATATAAAGCAGCTTTTAATCTCTAATTTAGAAAATATAAATAAAACTGATATTTCAATGAGCTTTCGGGATGTAGTATTGGCCGATTTAGATATCCTTAAGGCCAAAATAGAGACAATCAATGATGGTGTAAAAATTTGTAGTATTTCGCATCAGAATGATCTACATTCAAACGATTCAGCTAAATCACTATTTGATGAAATAAATGATGTAGATAAGGCTAAGACGGTTAACATTCAAGCAACTAAGGAAAAAAATGACGATATTTCATTCGAAATAGAAGCAGTTGATCCACCAGAGGTTATAAATAAACCTAAATTTAACCTAAGGATTTCCAACCTTAGCACTAATACAACAGAGGAGAAACTAGTCAGATACATAAAAAAGAGGTCGAATTGTGAAGAGGTTCATTGTAAACTAATCACACCAAAGTGGCTGAAATATAAACCGCAGTATAATACTTTCAAAGTTAGTGTACCGGAAACGAAAGTTCAGGAAATAAATAATATTAAATTGTGGAATAAAGGGACAAAAATATCCATCTTTAAACATTTAGGTAAACAATCAAATAATAGTAAATTAGATTTAATAAAAAATAAAAATAAAACAAAACCTAATATTAATATTAATAACGCTAAAAGTAAAACAATCACACAAAAAAAGAAGAACAGAAATACACGCAATAACACTAAATCCACAAATAAAAACAATATTATAAGCAAAAACAAAACACAACCTATTTTACACAAACAAAACATAAATTTAACTCAATCACCAATTAAATTTCAGACTATTTTGCCTTCTTCTCACATTATTTATAATACTACTTCCACCATAGAGGTGCCGAATAGCATTTCAAATAAAATTACTAATGTAGAGTACAGTTCAATAAATTCTACTAATTCAGTAATTAGTTCAGTTCCAAAAGTGTCAATAACGTCTAAACAATATTCTCCAAATGATATAATGAATATTTCACTACCAAATGCTAGCAAATATCCTAACTTCATACAGGGACAAACCTTTAATGCTGGCATTCCGTGTACTCAGAGCTTAAACGTTAACTGCAACACGACATCAATTAACGATAAGCCAATTGCATCTGTTTCATCCAAACCTAATGCAAGTTTTGTTAATCCTATACTACCTCCTATAGTCAGATTAACGAAAAATGCTGTAGCTAATGACGATCATACGTATGTCTTATCACGTTTTAGAGATCAAAAAATATATGAAAATGTAAGACTCTATTTAGCTTATTTGCATAAGGAAGATGACGACCTTTGTGTAGATGGTAAAACCAAACTCAATATTAAAATTTTTATTGATCAAGAAGGTTTGCCTTCTAACCCAAAGGAATTAATGAAATTATATGTAAAATATCATGAAGGTTTCGGAGCTTCATCTAAATCGGTTGAAAAAGATTTACAAGCTTATTGTAGTCACCTTAAAAGTAAGAGAATCGAGTATTTGCAAAAAATAAGAAAAAGTAGTAATGATTTTTTTCGTTCCCTTAGCGGCAGAAAATAACATAAACACTAATCTTATTTTAATAAATACAACAACTAGTTTTAAGGAGTTAAAATCAACAGATAATAAAAGCAATTTTAGTGAAAATCTCAAAATCTTCTACCACAACTGTAGTGGTATGAGAGGTAAGCTAAAGAAATTATATGTTGATGCCAAGTCTTGTGACTTCAGTGTGCTTGCTATTACCGAAACATGGCTAAACGATTCCTTCACAAATGAAGAAATACTTGACAATAATTGGTCGATTTATAGAAAGGATAGGGACTTTTTCTCTATGAACTGTTCCCGTGGAGGCGGTGTCTTACTTGCAGTAAATAATAACCTTTCTAGTGTTCCACTAATCACTAGAACGTCCCACACTTTTGATCACCAATTTATTAGAGTAAACTTAGGTAATAATTTTATTTACCTAGGAATTGTTTACTTTTCACCTAATTCTGACGATTCCTCATATTCTGAATTTTTCGATATTTATCACTATATTATATCTAAAATGAATGAGGATGATTCAATTTTTAGTTTTGGCGATTTCAATCGTCCCTCATTATCTTTTATAGAAGATGATTCAGATAATTTGTTATTACCAATTAACTTTCATGATGAAATAGATTTTGACATTATTACGGAGTTCTATGGTAATGATTTACAACAAATTATTAATTACCCAAATAAAAACAATAAGTGGTTAGATCTTGCATTTTCAAATGCATATGACAGAGTGGTGGTTAAACTCGCTGATGATGCAGTCAACCTGTTCACTAACACTCCTCATCATAACGCAGTCATCTTCGAATTTTCTACTTCTTCGCCACTCTTCGCGAAATCTTACAATAATAATATTGTATATGACTTTTTCAACGCTGATTATCAAAGCATTAATAATGCTTTATCAATTTTAAATTGGGACGATCTGTTAATATAACAGGATATTAACTCTTCAATTTCTATCTTTTACTCTAAAATTTTCGACATAATTAACTCCTTTGTGCCAAAAATTCGTAAAAAAGATAAAACAACAGAACCTTGGCTTAATAGAGAAATTAGGACATTGCGTAATCAACGCAACAAACTTTACAAAAAAAATAAAGTTACAAAGGATCCTGATGTTAATTTACTGAACATGTACAAGGATCTTGCTTTTGAATTTAAACAGAAATCAAATCTAGCATACGATAATTATGTCAATGAAATTGGAAATAAATTAATTATAGATCCAAAAAAGTTTTTTGACTTCATTATTACAAAACGGAAAACCTATGGATATCCAAGTTCAATGTCTAAAGATAATGTTTTTTCTTCTTGTCCTAATGTAATCTGTAATTTCTTTGCAGATTGTTTTCAAAAAGTTTATAGGCCATTAGATTCGCCTACCAATTTTACATTTTCTAACTCCCATAATAGATCTAATTCAATTATTACAGATCTATATCTTTCGGAAAACGAAATATTTGAAGCAATTACCAACCTTGATACAAAAAAAGGTGTAGGACCCGACTTGATCCCACCTTCTTTTTTATATAACTGTGCCAATTATTTGACGCAACCGCTTCATTTTATTTTTAATCAATCGCTTTCGACAGGCATTTTTCCGAATGCGTGGAAATCTTCTTTTTTAACCCCCATTCATAAAAAGTGTGACAAAGCTTCCGTCGAAAATTACCGTGGTATAGCTATCCTATCAACTATTCCAAAATTGTTCGAAAAAATTGTAGTCAGTAAAATAACACCCGTCATAAATTCAAAATTAAACGAACAACAACATGGATTTAGAAAAGGTCGTTCTACTACAACCAATCTTACGGTTTACACATCGGAAATACTAACTGAAATGGAAAATGGTTATCAAGTTGATGCTATTTACACGGATTTTAGCAAAGCTTTCGATCGTGTTGATCACAATATTTTGTTTAAAAAACTTGAAACTTTAGGTATTTCAGGTTCTTTCCTTACTTGGCTTTGTTCTTATCTTACTGAAAGAACTCAAAATATTAAATTCCAAGGTTATTTATTATACACAATTAATGTCACCTCGGGAGTGCCACAAGGAAGCCATTTAGGCCCACTTCTATTTAATATTTTTATTTCAGATCTTTCTAATAAACTAGAAGGTGTACCACATATTGCATTTGCTGACGATCTTAAAATTTACCACGTTATCAAAAATAGTTCCAATTTTGAATTACTTCAATCAAATTTACATTCTTTACAAGAATGGTGCTTCTACAACAAATTAGAACTTAACATAGCGAAATGCAAGGTCATAAGTTTTACACGAAAAAGATCTACAATGCTTTTCGACTATACAATAGATAACATAGTTCTTGAAAGGATGTCCTGTATGACCGATCTTGGCATTCTTCTGGACGATAAACTTAACTTCCATCTTCACTATGATCATATGATTTCCAAAGCAAATAAAATGTTAGGTTTTATTAAGAGAAGGGCTAAGGAATTTAATAACCCAGCAGTGACAAAAGCTCTTTACTGCTCGTTAGTTCGATCTATTCTAGAATACGGTAATATCGTATGGGATCCAGTGTTTCAATTACATTCCAATAGGATAGAATCCGTTCAGAAACAATTCCTTTTGTTTGCCTTGAGAAACCAATATAATCCTATAGACTATTCTACTCTTCCAAGCTACTCTACAAGACTTAAATCATTGAATATGTTAACCTTATCTTCACGCAGGCAAATGCTTTCATCCTGCTTTACTTTTGACATCATAAAAAAAATATTGACGTTCAATTCTTAGTAAATAAGGTTAGATTAAACAATGTAGTCAGAAATACAAGAAACACTAAATTTTTACTAGAAAATACACACAGAACAGAATATGGAAGAAATGAGCCAATAAACAGATGTTGCACTACATTCAACAAACACAGTCATCTTTTTTCACCAGACATATCAAGAAATTCTTTTAAACATAAATTAACACAGAAATTCATAAATGACTTAATTACTTAAATTACCTAATTACTTTGTAAACATTTAAAAAAAAAAAAAAATAATAATAATAATAATATATTTAATTCAAGTTCAAGTTCATATTATACATTCCACTTAATTATACACTCATACTGTGTTTTTGTTCTGTAAGCATTTTTTTTTTTATTGTTTTCAAATTTAATATATAGTACAAATTATAAAATTTTCATTGTAAATTTTTAGCTTAGTAATCAAAAATGTTTTTTATTTGCTATTGTTTGTGTATTTTGTTAGCTTTAATTTTTTTAGCTGTAAGATTTTTTATGTAAAAACCTTGCTTTGGTTTAATAAATAAAATAAAAATAAAAAATAAAAATAAAATAATCGACGTATCCTTCAATTTTATCATGCTTTTGATTGTAAGTCAAATTTCTTTTGATGGCCATTTCGTCAAAAACTAAACTAACTTCTTTGAATTCATTCGAAAACTTGTCGACAGTTTCTTTAATTTTTGCATGCAGTTCCGGTGGTAATATAGAGGAAGTTAAATTTTTAATTGGTAAATCTCTGTAAATGCAACTAGTAGAAGGTAATCGAAATTGTAATTTTTCATATAAGAATTTATAAGCAGCTGTGGATTTGAAAAATATTAATTGGGATATTTTTTTTTCTTCTTTGGTGTATAACCGACTATTTTTCATTTGCATATTACAAAAAATATCTCGGTCAGTTAATGGTTGGGAAACATGAGTAGATGTTGACCCGGTTTTTTGTGAAGTTTTATTTTTTTTTAATCTATTTAATAATTTAGTTTTAGACCTTAAATTTAAAATATCATTTTTTAAAATTTTAATTTTGTTTTGCAACTTTCCTGTCAAAGGTCTATAATATGCCAAATTCTTTTCTCTTTTATGACATTGTGTACATTGTGTACTAACCTGTTCTTCAACTATATTAACTTCAAAATTCATCTCATCTAATTTACTCATGTTAATATCATCATCCACAATAATATTAATTGGAGCGTCAGCATTCTGATCAGACTCTTCCGTTAAAAAAAGTGTAGGAATCTTGATCACAAAAAAGTATTCTCAAATTGTCGCTGGCAAATATATGGCGTTTTCAAAGTCTTAGTATAATCATAAGATTGCGGACAAGCCGTAACCCATGATGCATATCTAGAGGTACTTCGAGGGAGAAATCTGAAAAATTTTAAATTTTCAACTCGGGATGACTTTATTATATAGAGTTAATTTTCTTTGAAATTTATTATAAACATAGGTAGTTAGAAATAAATACATATATAAATAATTTAACAATCTGAAAGTTTAATATTAAATACATATTATAAAAAACAAAAAAAAATATTATTATCTACATTATATTTTCATTAAAGCATGGTGTCCCCAAGCATAAGTATTTACATTACTTAAAAATTTTTTTTCGTCATTATCATCATATAATAAATTAAATAGTTATTTGTTTAACAGATTTTAATACAAACTGTTTTACAATCAAAAAGGTATATATTAACCTTTTTTCATCTGAACTACTTAAAGCTATTTTGTTAAGATTCTGCGTATACATAGTGTGTAATTTCGATCTAAAAACCTTCATATTTCTATAAATAATCAAATTATAAAATAAAGAACTTTTCTAATCCTTTATATTTAAATCATTAACAACATATTTTTTAACCCCTTTTGCTTTTTTAATACTTTCATTTTCTGAAGTCTGAAGGAAATAAATTTTTGACCTTAAACCTATAAACTCGGTAATTATTTTTCCATGATGCATATCTAGAGGTACTTCGAGGGAGAAATCTGAAAAATTTTAAATTTTCAACTCGGGATGTGCTTCGACATGAACTGATACAACAAATACGGACAGCCGGCATATTTATAATTAATTGAAAAATATAAATTCAAAGGCAAGACGAACTAGTTTTTTTGATTTTAAAATTAGTTTTTTTTAAATTGCTGAGATTTCATTTAGAATTAATTAGATTTTTAAATGAATGGATTTTCCTAGTTTTCTTTTTTTATATTTAAATCAAAATTATTAATTCACCTATTACGAGAATTTTTTTTAATTTTAGATTGAATAACCATAGACCTTTAAGTATTGAAATAGTATATTAAAAATTTATTATTATTAAATTAAAAAAATAAATGTACATTCATACACATTTCATAAAAGACTAATCGTCAATCGGTAGTTACTTACTATTAAAATTAAATTTAAATCAAAAATCATGCATAAATGTATGTACCTACATTATTATCTTTACAAAAACTATAAAAATCAATAAAGCACTTTATTAGGTACTTTATCAAATGATTTTTTATTGAATGATGCTAAGTAGTGAAAAAAAAACAAAATAAATTTATTTATTTATATACAGGTACCGTGGTACATAAATGTGCCAGGTAGATATAACCCCTGTTTCCTGGTAGGAATGTGGGGTGTACGAGATATTATGTGATATATTAAGTATTTATATATTGCGATATATGAATATTTTTTTTTTATATTATAATTATTGTACCCAGCCGGGAATCAAAATAAATTTAAAATTTCTTTATTATTATGGAAGCATATAGAATAGATTATATGTAGATTATTTGGATTATTGATAGATTTGGATAGATTATAGAATTGGATATATACATATAAAGAAACTATATATGTATATACATGAATATATTTTCTTTATTGTCATAATTATTTATTATATTTCCTTATCTAAAAAATATAAAAACATATTAATTTATTTTTTTATATTAGTGTTAAATTTTGTTAGATATGTATTAATTACTTTATAACTATATATATCCACAAATATAATATACATATACATATATATAATTTACATACATATCTATGTAATATGTATACATAATATACATAATATGTACACATCTTTGCTATCCGTTTAGTACACGATAACGATCTGCTGATATTAGCAATTTTATGTTTTAATATTCTTAATTCTATTGAAGCTACGTAAAGCTTTTTTTTTGTTATTATGTTATTATCTGATATTCTATTGAAGATACGCAAAGCTTTTTTTTTTTGTTATTATGTTATTGTTTTTAAAAGTTTTTCAATTGAGATTCGAGAATAGAATAAATAAAGCTTTTACAATTTTTTAATAAATTTTAAAGAATCGTGAAAGAAAAAAGGTCGTGAAGCTTCTCTGAGTAGTTTAAATTTACTTCTAATATATAACCAACATCTGAATTATCAGCTATTTCTAAAACGTTTATTGAGTTATTAACCCACTCAAAATCTTTATATGGTATACTTTGGGACGTAGCCCAACCGTACAAATTATTTGCTTTTACAATTTTTTAATAAATTTTAAAGAGCTTGAATTTTTAAGGTATAAAAAAATTAAATAAAAATATAAAAAAGTGTATATTTTTTTTTGTGTTTATTAAAACTTTATTATATAGAGTTAATTTTCTTTGAAATTTATTATAAACATAGGTAGTTAGAAATAAATACATATATAAATAATTTAACAATCTGAAAGTTTAATATTAAATACATATTATAAAAAACAAAAAAAAATATTATTATCTACATTATATTTTCATTAAAGCATGGTGTCCCCAAGCATAAGTATTTACATTACTTAAAAATTTTTTTTCGTCATTATCATCATATAATAAATTAAATAGTTATTTGTTTAACAGATTTTAATATAAACTGTTTTACAATCAAAAAGGTATATATTAACCTTTTTTCATCTGAACTACTTAAAGCTATTTTGTTAAGATTCTGCGTTTAAATAGTGTGTAATTTCGATCTAAAAACCTTCATATTTCTATAAATAATCAAATTATAAAATAAAGAACTTTTCTAATCCTTTATATTTAAAGCATTAACAACATATTTTTTAACCCCTTTTGCTTTTTTAATACTTTCATTTTCTGAAGTCTGAAGGAAATAAATTTTTGACCTTAAACCTATAAACTCGGTAATTATTTTTCCACCCATTTCATCTTTAAATAGACCTAACACTTTATTATTTAGCTGACGAAAATTGTATGGGTTATCTTTTGCATAATCTGACGTATCAAAGTATTGATTCAGATCTGGTTTTATATCATTATAAAAATCTTCCGTTGTTATTGTATATATAAAACTATCAGTATCTATATAGTTAAGAGTTAAATTATTTTGAAACTTTGGTTTCATATAATTATAGTGAAAATTATACATTAAAAATTTAGATGTATTATAGTTTTTCGTAACTCTACAGCCACTAGATTAGACCCAAAAACTGAGACACTATTAAAATTAGGTTTTACATTTTGAGCTCCAGCTCCTAAATGTCTTCCTTTGCTTTCCCATGAATTAGCTATTTTAATTATTCTTCTATTATCAACATTTTCTATTGTTTTACCAAACACGGAATTATTCATTAATTTTAAAAAGTTTTTTTCAAAGGTATTTTTAGCAAATTTTCTATATTCAGTATTTAAATCAATATATTTCTTCATCCAATCACCCTGTTTATATTTCAAAACTCTGTGTATTTTTTTTAAAATAACCCGTTTTCAAGACCTTGCTTGAGATTTCTATAATGGATTACATATTGTCTCTTGTTATTTAAATTGGTTAACAATTTTCTTGCTTTTCCTGTCGGAGGAATACTATTTTCAGGGCAAAAAGGTAAATCATTGTGGAGCTCGGGAAGCTTCTCTGAGTAGTTTAAATTTACTTCTAATATATAACCAACATCTGAATTATCAGCTATTTCTAAAACGTTTATTGAATTATTAACCCACTCAAAATCTTTATATGGTATACTTTGGGACGTAGCCCAACCGTACAAATTATTTGCGTCTTGATAAATTATGTATTTGGATATATTATTTACATTGAATTTTTCTTTCATATATTTATTATTAGCTACAGAATGGCGCAAAGAACATTGATTGAATTCTCCGCGAATTCCTGATTTTATAAAATTGTACACGTTTATATCTGTAATTAATTGTAGCTCTATTTCTGTGTATTTAAGCATTGCTTGCCAAGACAGACAGTCTAAATTATAAATATTTCTAAATATTTTTCTAAAATTTTCGAAAACTTCGGCTAAAATTAAAACATCTGTTTTTAAACACAATTTAAGATAATCTAATAAATTTTGGCAGTTAAAAGAATTGCATACAGTAATAGCATGATTATAATCTTCCATCGAACAAGGAGTGTTCGTAATTTTATTATAAAATTCTGATTGCGGGGGTAAATTTTCTTCTTCTAGTTTTTTCCAGCTCTTCAAATAATCATATGGAAAAACTCCTTTTCTAAGCATTAAATGAGAATTATTACCAAAAGCCATATATCTATATCTTTAGCAAGACTATCTAAACTAGCTGCCATAAAACGAAAACTATTTAAAAATCTAATATCAAAAGTAGAGTTTTCTTCAGAAACTATAATTTTTTTAGTTAATGATATATATTTTTCCTTATTCAAAGGAATGACGGATATGTCACCTGGTACTACGTTTAATGACTTAAATAAGATATGGCAATCATAAGCTGAGAAATTATGAAAAAATACAGGGAAATATGAAGGTTTTCTATATAAAATATTACAACTAGAATGTGCAGGACCTCTATATTGACCACTAAAATGACAATGGTCCCTTACTCGATTAGTAAAATCTAAAAACTTACTGTAAATGTGACATGTAGTTTCCGTTAATTGCCTTAGTTCTTCATCTAAAGTCATTTTGGTCATCGGTTTTGGATTTTGATAATATTTTAAATAAATAACTATACAGTCTTCTGTTAATTTGTAAGAAATGTAAAATTAGAAATAAAGAAAAACGATTAAAATTTAAGAACCAACCTTTTAACGAAGTCGTCGGCACAAGTCGGTCGAATGCACTCTACATACTTATTTAAAGATGCATCAAATGAACACTTTATCAAATATGAAAACGCTGCAGGAGCGTGTTCTTAAATATTTGTTGCAAATGGTTTTCCTGCATTGTTGACATGTTGATAATTGACATGTTGAAATTGGCGTTAATATAATCTCACTATCTGCATATATCACAAAAAGCGTTTCCATTTGCTGGTTATGGCTTTAAAATTTTAAAATATTTTCAGTCTCCATTGGTAAAATTGTTATTACATTATTGCATTGTTATGAATTTGAAGTTGTGTTGGATAATAGAAATGTTGTAAACAGATGTTGCAAATATAAATTTTTGATTCATGTTTAGTTAAATCAGCGCGAAGAAACTTTGGTAAACTTTTTATAAAAACATAATGCGCTTTTTATTTTTGTTTCAAGAAGTATTAAATTGACATGATGTTCTTTTTCAATTTTTGATAAGTAATACGGTCCTATTAATTTATTATTTTCAACTCCAAAAACATTTAAGCTTATTTTTGGATTTTGGTCCTCAAATATTTGTAATTGCGTAAGTTTAACTGGAAACTCAATTCCCTTAAAGTTTAAAACTGAAACTGCAACTCTATTTAATTTTATTTTGGTTGAATGTATATTTTTTATTTTATATGATCCAGGTATTGAGACATTTTTTTTTTGTGACTGAAATGCTGATATTAGGGCCATTTAAAGCAATAAATATCAAAACTTTTAATATTTATTTTTATTTTCTATCTCCTCAATGTAAATCCTCAATACTCAACACAGGAACCATCGGTGTATGAAATGATTTAATAGATATTTGTACATAATTTTCATTACCATTCATTTTTATATACTCAGCAAAAATTCAGCGTTCATCTTAAAACGTTCATGTTCTATCAAACAATCTTCCAATAGTCTGGAAATGTTGGAATATTTAGTTAACAGAAACTTTAAGGGATTTATAAGTGACTCATCCTCGTTTTCGAATAAAAATGTTTTTACTCGTCCCTTAAAAGTGGTTTCTATTAATTTCATGTTGGCTGTAAGGTCTTTTACTGCATTTTTTCTATGCAGAAATGAACGTACATGTTCATTCCGATGTGAAATTCTTACATTCCACTTATTACAGAAGTTCGATTCCATTTTTACGTTTTTTCTTTTTAACTCTCACAATTTAACTTAGAACTATGTATAATCGCTAACGTTTCTGGATCACAACAGAAGAATTATTTGTATTAGATGTTATATATATAAAAAAATGTTCTGAGATAGTGAACAGGGCAGTAAAATACTTTGTATAATTCAAAGGAAAAACAAAGAAATTTTTATCAATTCTTGTTTTATTAATTCATGTTAAAAATTGAGTGTAACAATGTAATGCAACTTTGTTATACTTTTTTAGTAATTTCATATCAATATTAATAATATTGACAAAGTTGGTTTTGATTTATAACATAACTTTTACTCAATGTAAAACTTTCTACATATTGTGCAATTTTTTGTGATTAATTTTATTACACAATTTTTTTTTTTTTTTTATGTAATTAATCAGATTTGATCTATTTTTAACCTTTTCAACTTAAATTATAGTTTTTTATATTACCTAATAAATAATAAAAATTTTAAAATGTCAAAAGTTATCATTTTCATTTTATATAGATGATTTTCTAAGTTATAACTTAATAACAACTAAAAAAAAATTGAATTTTAAACAACCGGTAACGGACTTTAAAACACCGATACCAGAACCGGATCTTAAAAGACCGGAGACCAAGACCATACGGGAAACTGTTTCATATCCAGGCGGCCTCGCAAGTTTCGGCCGCCTGGTTTTAAAAGATGAGATGCTTAAGGCCTTGAAGAAGCGGTAGGGTACTTTAAAGGACCGGTAGCGGACTTTAAAGGACCGACAGCGAATTATAAAATAGAGATTTTCGAGTCTATTTAGTACAGTAAAGCATAAAAGCAGCAGAAAGGCAATAGCGGATTTACCATTTGTTATTGGTAACAATAACTTTTGTAGCTGATGGTTCTCTGGTACCAAAACTAATTGTGTTCAAAGCACCGCATTCATTTGAAAAGTTAAATATTGATGCAAAACAACAAAATGAATATAATAAAACGAAAATTAATGATCTTGACTGGGATGATGGATTTATAGAATATTTCGAAATTAAAAATTTCTTAGAGGAACATTTAACATCATCATTTGATGTCGTTTATGTAAAAGGATATAAGAAGAAAGAATTTTTAGACAAAATTATTTCGAGTTCAGTAGAAGTTATCAATTTAAATAATAAAATTCCACCTCTACAAAAACTAAGGAATTTCATCAGCCTTTGCCCTCACCATCATAATACGGAAAACTTGCTAAGATGTGCTGTAAGAAATTGCATGAACTTATATATGTATTTAATAAAAGATAATAATTTATTTTAAAAAATTATGTTATTGTTGAGCAATATATTTTTTCTGATAAAAACATTGGTATTTCATAAAAAAGTCTGGAATAGTTACACTGCGCTATATGTAAATTCATAGGAATGTAGAAATCTTCTTGTTCAAGCTTTAGTTTATTTTTTTCAATACATTTTCCAATATATTTAAAAACATATTCACGTACATTTAATTCAGCGCCGCTGTTGTATAACATCACTGCTTGAATAAAATCCAACATGAGACAAAAACGAGTGTTCCATTTGTAGAGTGATTTTCTTAGTTTGTTCATTTGTATTAAATGTTATAGCAGATAACTTGGTTTCATGGTTAATATAGTTCTGATAAAATGCATACCATTCTAAATAGTTCATACGGAAAACAACTTTTAGATGACGCTGAAAAATGATTCCTAATGTAAAAGTTTCCAAGTCAAATCCAATTTGTATTTTAGATGTTTGTTTTTTATCCAAATAATAAATATAGGACAATAACAGGTTTGGAAATTCAGTTTTCATCGGCATTGTTAAAGAAAATAAAAAAATCTTGTTTCTCTAATGCTAAAGAAATTCGAATTGCAACATTATTTAAAAGTAATTTTGAATTATTGAAGAAATCTACATGTAATTTCCCCATTAATTCTACTATTGCAGAATTGTTGTATGATTTTTGTCTTGATTTAGAACCAGAATTGTTGAAATCATTTACATTCGGTTTATCCAATTCTCAACCAGATGCTTCTAAATGTGTTTGACTGGAATCTGTAGCATAATTTAGTAAAGTAGTTATGTATGCTTCATAATGGTATAAGGAATCTGAAGGAGTGATATTTTTTCCGTTTAGAGTTACATTACATTGTTTAATTAAAGAGTGCAATAAATTATTTACAACACTGGGTTGCGCAGCTCCTTCTCCTTCAGTTCCGGTTCCTACTTTATCGGTTGCACTCCAAACTGATCTTATTTTAATATTTGAACTTTAAATTTGATATTGATTGTATCTCCATTTCCAAGCGAAACAAATTCAATAGTTGACGGTGATGCCTCTAAAGAAGCTAAAGGATTGAATGCTATCTCTTTTGAACGTAAAATACATGTTTGTACGGGTAATGACGCAAAAAGATCAAGTTCAGATTTCATAGATTCATACATTTTTTTAATTAAATATATCGGAGGTTTTAGTTTGCTTTTTTTCGTCGCTTTTTCGAATTCAAATGTGTCTTTTTAGAAACGGCTCGTCTTTTTATAGCCTTTCGTTTTCCAACATACATCGAATGCAGTTGATTAACTACGGATTTTCGTAAATTTTTTATGCCGCCTTTGCTTTGATCAATTACAGTTTCTTTTATGTTTGAACCAGATGCTAAATTATTAAAAAATATTTTTACTTGTGTTTATAGCTTCTTTTTTAATTAAGTCCCAACTTGATGTAAAAACTGGCTTTAAGTAACGAATTAAACTTCCGAATATATTTCCAAAACCACGACCTCTTGGTATAGCTGGATAAAATTGTAATAAAGGCCCAATATCGTGGACTCCTCCACCTACTTGAGAGGAATAATATCTCACGTAAGCTCTTTCCATGTTTGATAGGATATCAAATTTGAGTAGTGGTATTTATATTGTTTTTATCAATGCTTTTTAAAGTGTAATACAATTTTTGTTGGATAGTAACTGGAAACAAAATTTATTCCATCACAGTATTGATTGCAAATTTTAATGGCTATCGTTTCAAAACAATTTTTCTATAGGTATGTAATGGACATTTTCAAATTCAATATTTGTAGGTATTCTACAATTTTCTACGTTTATAGCTCTCAATGCACGCACATTGTTACTTCCAAAAACAGATGATTGAACTATATCTGAATAAATCATCACCATTCCATTCAATTCATCTTTATTATTAGCAACAGCCAATTTGAATAGTTCAGGTAATTTTGTTTTGAAATTTTTTAAATTTTTTTTTCTGTTGAAATAATTCAGTTAATAATGTTTTTACATTATAATTCTGATTAACTTTTATATAGAAACTATCTTCATCAAAAGTCTGCGATATTCGAATTAAATCATCTCGGTTAGATTCTGATACTTTTTTAAATGTCACATCATCATAATTCTTAGGATTAGAGATTGTTTTGTTTGTTGATAAACTGTTCAAATTATAAATTATATACAAATATATAAATAAATAAATATAAAAACAAATATATAAATTAAATACTAAAATCAGCATTAATTACACCTTCAATATCGTTACAAATTTAGTACAATTATTTTCCGAATTATAAACTTGAAATATTTTTATACTGACCTACATTACTTTAAATCTACATTAAAATTTTACAACAACAGTTTACATTACATACATTTGATTTAACATAAGTTAATTTACTTAATACAATATTGTATTTCATTCAAACATTTAATTTTTATGCATAAAAATGCAGCGTCAGCGAAAACCATTAATTCTAATAATATTAATTGTTAAAGAAATTTTTATTTATTACTAAAAATGGTAAATTTTAAATCGTAACTTAAATTGACTAAAGTAATTTGAACATTCCGCCCACCAAGAACCTATAAAACCGTACTTTGACTTGCTGATGGTACAGGTTCTTCAGTAAACCTTGGCCAATGTATTGAACGTCTTAATCTTTGATGTACTGAAAACTAAGGTTTGGAGGTTGCTGATGAATTGCACTTAAAAATCTTAGTGCTATATACAGTGATACCTATTAAAAGCAATAATATGGAAATAATGATAGAAATCAAAACGTATTCATGATGTCCAGGCTTAAATAACATCGAATTATTTGACATTTCAGTCAATTTGTGAGACCCGTGACTGAACAAACGAGTGAGCCGCTACTGTATATGTTGGATGGTTCACTGCACAGCCTGGTGGTATAGTTATAATTCCTTCATTTTCTAATTTGATTGGCTTTGAATACTCTCCGCATTCTAACATAACATTTTGTGGTACTATTGTGACAAAAATATATTGTCCTTCATTGGAAAGAGGAATCCATTGGTTAGTTGGTTCAACAATATTGAATTCACAGTCTTCTTTAAAATTTTGATATTATGTGAGCAGAGTAACTTCGCATCGATATTTCTGAGGTTCTAATCCGTAAATTGGTAAGGAGATTTGGCAAATCCTTGATGCAGTTGTATGTAAGCATTTAGTAATTTCTGTTTCTGATATTGCGAAGTAATGAGTTCTATCACTGGTTATTGCTAGATTCTTAATGTTGGGTCAAATTATGATGTGCTTGGTTTGATATATCGTAGGTAACGGAATAAGATTATACGAAGTAAATATTTTTGAATCGATTAAAGGTATGCTGAATTCAATTATTAGCCGTTTTCCTGATAATGCCGTTTTGCTATTCAAAATGGCGAATATATCATGTAAGAAATTTGGATCTGTCTCTTTAATGGGAAGTTGTGTCCCATAGGGTATGTTTTTGCTTATTAAATTAAGTTGATGAATCAATTCGGTGGTTGTTAAAAATAAATAATGTTTTTGATTTTTGCATTAATATAAGATGCTATAAGTTCGTCTTGAATGTCCTTGTATCTTTTCATAGCCATTAAGTAATGTAACACTAAACTCAGTATTTCTATCTCCTTCTGTTCCATTTTATGCAATTGGTTCAGTTGTTTTTCTAATGTTTTAAATTGATTTTGAATCAGAGAATCCTTTAATTTCATCAATTTAAGAGTTGAATTGATTGTTGATGTTTGATCTTTCAATAATGAATATATTTGTTGATCATTTTCCCTTAATGCTGATATTTGCAGATCATATTTCAAAGCGTCTTCTTGAGAGAGTATACCAAATAAACCATTTGTAATGTTTCCCACAATGTTTAAAGCTCCTCTTGCTTTTCTTTGGTGATATGCATGATTTGTAAACAGAATTTCATTATTTTGTTGAAGACGAAGAAATTGACTGGAAAGATGATTTACATGAGCCAGACAAAATGTAAATTTTTTTATTAAATGGTCTGCACACATTGTTTCTAAATTTTTAATGCCTTTATCAATTTCGTTCATTTCCCAGCAGTATGTTTCTAGATCGTAATACAAAAGAATTTTCCACTTTGACCTACCCAACTTGATTTTGCCATTGTTTTCAAAATACATGCCGGGTTTGTCCGGCATGAAATTGTGTGATGTTTACATCTTGTCCGAAAATTAAGCTGAATATATATTTATTCAGATTCTATATTTCTCTGTGTAATTCCTTTATTCGTTTTTATTGAAAGCACCCTTACAATACTGTCTTCTCCTGGATGTATTTCCACGATTCTTCCTAATGGCCATTTGTTTGATGAAAATCTTTCGTCCTTTATAAGAACTAATTGATCTAATTTTATGTTTTCCTTTGATTGTTTCCATTTATTTCATTTCTGTAATGAACTTATGTACTCCTTAGTCCAACGCTCCCAAAAGGAATTTTTTAGTTGTTGTAATAATTGCCATTTCCCTCCTTGTAACACAAGTGTTTCAGGAGCAGCATGCAAATGTTGGTTTATAAGGAAATGCCCTGCTGTAAGTGCTTCTAAATCCTTGCAATCATTACTCGAAGAGCAAAGTGGTATAGAGTTCAAACAGGATTCTATTTGCGTTAAAAGAGTAACCATTTCTTCATATGGCAGGAGTTGTTCACCTAAAACTTTTTTGAGAAGCCGTTTTGTTGATTTAATGGCAGCCTCCCATAGTGCACCAAAATGAGGACTTCCAGGTGGAATAAAATGCCAATTAATTTTTTCATTTCCAAGTACATCTCTTGAATTAAGATATGTTTTCTTTAGAATATTATTAGCACCAACGAAGTTTGTTCCTTGATCTGAGTAAATGTCTGTACATAATTCTCGCCTGGCAATGAGACGGAGTATTGCTGCTAAGGATGCATCACTTGTGAGATCTGTTACTAACTCCAAATATATCCCCTTTGTAGAAAGAGAAACAAAAAGTGCAATATACGCCCTGCACGATTTCGCTCCTCGTCCACGGCTAAATTTAATAAATGTTGGACCACCAAAATCAAGTCCTACAGATGAAAAAGGTCTGCCAGGTGACACTCTGGTCTCCGGTAGCGATCCATAATTTGATTTTGAATTGTAGGATTAGACCGGAAACATACCAAACTCTTTGGAAGTATGCGTTTGATTACTGTGATTCCACCAATAATGCAATATTTTAAACGGATAGCAGTTTGCGTAGCTTGCGTGCCTAAATGTAACAATTTTTCGTGATAGTATCTGATGATCGAAATTGTTAAATATGAGCGCCCATCAATTATTATTGGATGTTTTTGCTCATATGATATTGGCGCGAGGGTTAATCTACCGCCCATCCTGAGGATTCCGTTTGAATCTTTTAATTGCTCAATTTCATCTTTGAAAAACTGGTTTTGCATGAGTTGTACGCAAGTTTTTTTCAGCTGTACTTAATTCTTCCGTTGATAAGTAATTAGTTCGGTTTCCCTTGGAATGAGTGAATTGTTCTTGAATCGCAAACACAAAGCCATTATTCTAATCATTCTAGTAAACGATAAATATCGGATGATCCATTCAGGTTCTTGAAGATTGACAACAGTGCTTAAAGTTACAGTTCTTGCTTCAAAATTAGTATGAGCCGTCATGTCTTTTATATGTGGTCAAAAGGCTTTAGTGTGACTTAGCCACTCCGGTCCTTTCCACCACAGTTACTGTTGTCCTAATTGACTCGCACTCATGCCTCGAGATGCTATATCAGCTATATTATCCTTACTTTGAACGTGGCGTCATTGTGAACGTGTGGGGTTAGATAAAATATAACTAACTATATTTGCTACATAAGTTTTCCATTTATTTGGATGTTGGCTAAGCCATGATAAGACAATTGTCGAGTCAATCCAAAAAAATTTGTTTATATCTGTCCATTTGAAAACCTTAGATACTTGCTCGATAAGTTGTAGTACAAGTTGAGCTCCACATAATTCCAAGCGTGGAATTGACACTGTTTTTATCGGAGCTACCTTCGACTTTGAAGATAACAAATTAGTTATGATTTTACCATTTGTAAGTAGCCAATACAATCCTAATGTTTTCACTTGCACTCCCTTTTCCGAATCCAGTGGTAATTCCCGATCTGTTTCTAATATTTTTGATAATAAATTATTATCATTTGTTGCCTATTTCCTTTCCAATCATCTAACTCTGCACCTGGCCTCTATTTAAATGGTAAACTTACTTGATATATGCCTGATGGTAAACGTTGGACATCTTGTTTCTTCTGCTAGTAAAACTTGAACTGGGGGTTCAATACGGTATTCCATTTCTGCTTGTTCTCAGAATTTTCTCAGAGATTGATCCACATCTTCAGTTGAATTTAAACTAAAAATCTTATAATTTGATTCGATTGGTACCGGCCATGACAATATCCAACCCAATGCTGTTTTTTGCGCAGTTAGATATCTTGATTGTGTATCTTTTACTCCATTTTTTATAATATTTCCGAATATATCAGCGCCCAATAAAATGTCAATTCTCCCCTTTATGTTAAAAGTTGTATCTGCTAAATCATTCAGATTGATTCTTGTTGAATTTGGTGATAGATTTTTATGTGGTAAATCGCATGTAATTTGTGGTATTAATGCTTGAATGAGGTGATGATTACGAGTCCATTTTTTGCAGTTCATTTTTTGCAGTGAAGTTTCAAACATTGCACAGCAGCTCCAGTTACAAATGATCTTTGAGAACGTTGGTCAATTAGAGCTCTAAACGAAACATAATCTCCATACTTATTTTCTACTTGAATTAATGCTGTTGCTAACAAGATGTCATATCCCCTTTCTGCATTAGTGTGCATTAGTGGCTGTTAAAATTTCCTTCTGTTTTGTATTTTCAAGGTGCAAAGATGAATGATGTGCAGATTTACATTTTAAACAGCGAGATTTTGAAAAACAACCCTTTGAGACATGACCATATTGTAAGCAATTACAACATAGTTTATGTTTTTCCATTAAAGATCGTTTTTGTTGAACGTTTAGATACTGAAATTTCTACATTTAGAAAGTCAATGCGTATCGTTGCACATAATACAATATGATCTTCCTTCAATGTTGACAGCATTTACATGAGTTTTATTTAATGTCTTCATACTGCTCATAGTTTCTATAGATCTAAATCGTTGTTTTAAAAATGTTGTTAATTGAGCTAACGTTGGAAACTCTCTACTAGAACCTAGGCCCTCTTCCCATTTTTTCCTGGCTTCTATATCTAATTTTTGGGATAGAATGTGGACCACTATAGGTCCCCACGATTCTGTAGATTGCTCTAATCCTTTAATTCCTGCTAATGATTCGGTTGTAACGTCAAGAAACCCCTTATAGCTATTAGCATTTTCCGCTTTAGTAAATGGAGCAGATGTAATTGCATGCAAATGTGATGATAGAATAACTCGGTTATTTGCAAATCGGTTTATTAACAACTCCCAAGCTGTTTTATAATTTTCTTCACTTACTGACAAATGTTTTATTAGATTGCTTGCTTCGTCAGTCAGTACAGATTTGAGATATTGCATTTTTTGGATATTGCAAATCTCGTTATTTTCATGAACCATTGCCTTAAATAATTCATAGAATGTAGTCCATTCCATATAGTTGCCATCAAATCTAGGAATCTTTATTCTTTCTAATTGAAAGTTATCCTTGATAACAATTCTTGTCGATTGAGACTCTTCTCCAGGTGGCGTGGATGGTCTTGCTGTCGGTTTTACTTTCTGTTGCTTATATCCATTAATGAACCCCTTAAATTTGGTTATTAAGTCTAAGGAAAGTTCTTCTGCTTCTTCATAGCTTTCTTGATATTCATTGAGTAAGGTACTATTGTGGGCTTTTCCCCCCAGTACTTCTGGATGCTTCTCAACACAGCGCCTCCATATGCTGTGAACGCGTTCCAGACGACTTTCGAAGTATTCCAATGAATGCCTGTCCTTACTATCTTTCTTGTAATTTCTGTTGGTTCTAAAAAGCTCTTCCAAATTAGCCCTTTGAATTTCTTCACAAGAAAGAGTAGTCATTGTTTTTTTTTTTGTTGATATAATCGGCTTGTCCAATTATCTTTTGATCATTTATGGTTAAATGATCCGCCTCGAAGGCCCAATGTTTTGTTTGTTGATAAACTGTTTATTTTGTTCTGTCTAATTATTATAAATTTATATCTTTATATATAAATTAAATACTAAAATCAGCATTAATTACACCTTGAATATCGTTACAAATTGAGTACAATTATTTTCCGTATTATAAACTTGAAATATTTTATACTGACCTACATTACTTTAAATCTACATTAAAATTTTACAACAACAGTTCACATTACATACATTGGATTTAACGTAAGTTAATTTACTTATGTATTTACTTGTATTTCATTCAAACATTTAATTTTTATGCATAAAAATGCAGCGTCAGCGAGAACCATTGCGTAACGTTCAATTGTTAAAGAAATTTTTATTTATTACTAAAAATGGTAAATTTTAAATCGTAACTTAAATTGACTAAAGTTTGAACAGAACGAATTGAACGAGAATTGAATTGAACGGAGACATATGTCAAAATTTCATTAAAAAATTTTTTGAAAACTTGATTTCGAGTAAATCCGGGATTTGGAGTTATATTTTTAATAAGCGTTGGCAAAAATTAAACTTCCAATCATCCAAATGTAATTCTGAATCGTCATAGGAATAATATGTGTAGCCTATAGATTTGATTACTTTGATTTTTTCAAGAGGTTTTTCAATGTTTCTTACATAAACATTATAATGCCAAATATTATTAAAAGCACATTTCTCTTTGTTAAATTCTTGTGTTTGTAGGAAATCGTTCAGATATATTTCTGAAAGACCAACTTTCCAATTTCCATTTCTTAAATCAAAGTGAATAGGTAATTTATTTTCGAATGAAGCTAAAGTGTTGTCTGGAAACAGTGTTAAATTATCATTGCTAAACAATGTTACATAGAAGTCATCTTGACTATCCATCTTTATTAACTTCCTCTAAAATATAAAATGTTGTACTAATTATATGTTGTCCATTCCGGTGTTGATGAAGTTTTAGTTTTGAACTTCTTAGTAATGGTTTTAGTTTTCGTTTTTTTCTTTCAGGAAACTGTGAAAATATAGTAGTTGTATAGTAGTATAGTTGAAAGTATAGTAGTGTAGTTGAGGAAATTGAGCTACCGGCCGAGTTAGTGTATTCTTTTTTTCAGCAAATGGTACAGCAACGGTAATTATATCACCACTTGGTGTTTTAAGCATTCGATAATCAGAGCTTAGAGATGGTCTTTCTAGTAATTTTTCATCTTTCAACATTGCAGTTTGAGCTAATTTTTTAAATGAATTTTCATCATCCAAAACATAATGTGTTAAATCAATATTTGATGTTGATTTGTATTTAGGTAATTCAGTTTCTGTATATGTATTTCGCTTAGAAAAGAATTTTGTTTGAGTGCCTGTATCAAATGTAAGATTATTGTCCTTTTCTGGTAATTTTTTTGCGTGTCTTTTGTTAATTCCGTATTTGACAAGATTTTAACAATATAAGTACCATTTTTGCAGTGGTCTTAATTTTTTATCATATAAAACTTTTTCATTTTTTGATCCAATAAATCCAAGTTTTTATCATCTTGAAATAATTTACTAAATTTAGAAAATATTTCTGGTGACATAACAATCATTCGCTGGATTAGGTCTTACAGAGCAATTTTCCTATTTCATCAGATAATATAGTATCGATTAAAGTTGGTAAAAAACCACCATGTTGAACCAATATTTTTCGGTTTTTGGCTTTTGGCTTTTATACTTTTCTTAACACAGGCTAGAAATCTTAATTGTTTTTTATGCTTTTTAATTTTGCTTTCTATGTTGGTGAAATTTTATTATTGCCATTTTATATATTAATTGCAATTTCAGCAATAGTTTTTATAATATCATCATCACAATATTTAAGAATATTTTCACGAAATTTCTTTTTGTTGCACTTTTCTAGTATATGTAATATATGTTGGTGTTTCTTCAATCGTTTCATACTTTTGACAGTTTTTGTTGTTCAAATCACCTGTATTACAGAAGCATATACAATATTCTTTTAAAAAAATATTAGTTCTAATAGGAAATAAATCGTTAATGTCTTGTGTTAAATCCAACACAATATAACCATGCGGTTTTGATGTTGACTCATTATATACTCTCAAGAAACCCTTTATATCTTCCGGAAATAGTTGTCTAGCAAGAGGAAAAATCTGCGATTTGTCTCCAGGGTTTTTGAACAGCAGTAAATATTTACAATTTAAAGAAATATCTCTTGAGAATTTCCCCTGATGAAAAACGTTTTGCGTTAACAATAAATAAATTACGATGATGCGAACCTTTAGTAAATAGTTCACACACCTGTTTATTTGCAGAATCTAGCATTAAGTCATCTAAAACAATTAAAGTAGGTTTGTTTTCATTCCCACTAAACTCTTTAGGAATAATGGTATAAAAGTCTATATCAGGAAAATTTATATTTTTCGAAATAGCAGAAATTTCTGGGTTACACCATTTTATTGTTTCAATTTTCGGATAAATCAATCTGTCAATATTTTCAATTAAATTACACACAAATGTTGTTTTCCCACAACCAGCTGATCCCGCAATCATCATTGTAAATGAATGACTAAAGTTAATCAATTTTGGTCTGTGTCTGATAAGAAACTGAATTTAAAATACAATTGAGAAATAATATAAAAGCAGCGAACATATTCTTAGTACAGACATTTTGAATTATAGAAGTAGAGGAGTTCTTAAATATTTATTCCTCCATCTTATTAGATGATCATAAGAAAGTAATATTACATCTATACACACACATTAAAAATTATTCTGGAGTAAATAAGTACACTTCAATTTATGGTACTCATTTTACCCTTTATCCATGGGCATATGATAATTCTACTTCTGGCCCGGACACATGTGAATGTGATACAGTAGAAAATTATAGAATCACTTTGGAAAATTTAATTAAATGGTACGAGAATAATGTCGAGATTACAAGTTGTATCAGAAATTCATAGAGGTGCTAGAAGAAAATTTACGCGAAGAAAGTTTATTCAAAAGGGTTTAAATATTACTTGTCAAATTGATTTGGTTGAAATGACTCCACATGCAAAATTTAACAAGGGATATAAATATTTATTAACAGTTATTGATACATTTTCAAAATTTGTGTATGCTGAACCGGTTAAAAACATAAGCGCTGATAATGTTTTAATCGCAATGAAAAATATTGTTAAGGGTGCTGGTAAAAAACCAAAAAATTTACAACCTGATCAAGGTATGGAATTTTTCAACAAAAAAATTCAAAATCTAATGAGGAAAAATAAAATTAACCATTATCATACATATTCAGAACTAAAAGCATCAATTGTAGAACGTTTCAATCGTACCCTAAAAAACACGATATGAAAACAATTTGGTTTACAAGGCACATATAAATGGTTCACTATTCTGTCATAGCTAGTAGAAAAATATAACTCAATATACCATCATACAATTAAACTTCCACCTAAAAAGGTTACAAAAAAATGAGAAATTATTATTAAAAACTGTATACAATAAATTAAAAGTATTCCGAAAAGCAAAATACAAAGTTGGAGATTTTGTTCGTATAAGTAAATTTATAGGTATATTTGCAAAAGATTATCAGCCTAATTAATCAACAGAAATTTATACAATAGCGAAAACAAAAAGAACTGATCCAGTAACATACAATTTACTTGATTACACGCAAAACAAATAAAGGGCAGTTTTTATGAACCTGAACTTACATCTGTTAAATTTCCTAATATTTACCTTGTAGAAAAAATAATAAGAAAAAAAGGAAATCAAGTTTTGGTTGGATGGCTTGGCTTTGCTGAAAATCATGATTCATGGATAAATAAACAAGATATATGACTAATAGTTATTAAACTTTTAGTAAAAAATGCAATTCTGTTATTTAATATTAAAAAATAAGTTTTTTAAACCAAAGTTTTGTTAACTTTTAACTTGAACTTGATCACGTTTTCAATTTGTGTTTCATGATCATGATCAATTTGTGTTTCATGATCCTTATATTATTGACAATATAATTTCAGCCGTTTTTTAGTCAATTTCAGAATCAAAAAAAAAATCTGCATGGCTTATTTAAGGTTGTGAAATTTAAAATGGCAGTTGAGCTTAATTTTCAAACATAAGGACGAGCTTTATAAACTTTGAATTCAAACCCAACTTTAAAAATTTTTTTTTTGAATTTTTCAGAAAAATATTAAATTAAGTTTAAACTTTAATAATTTTATAATGAAACCAAGCTTTTAAAACTTTTAATATTAAATTTCTTTTAAAAAATTTTTAAGTATAAACTCATATTTTCACAGAAACAGAAAACTAGTTCAAAATTATTATTATTTGTTTCAAAACTTTTTTAGTCAAGTTCACAATCAAATAAAAAGTCTCCATGACTTTCAACTTTAAAATGGCAGTTGAACTTAATTTTCAAACAAAACGGATGAGCTTTATAAACTTTGAATTCAAACCCAACTTTAAACATTTTTTTTTTAAATTTTTCCAAAAAATATTAAATTAGGTTTAAACTTTAATAATTTTGTATTTAAACCAAGCTTTTAAAACTTTTAATATTTAATTTCTTTTAAAAAATTTTTAAGTGTAAACTCATATTTTCACAGAAACAGAAAACTAGTTGAAAATTATTATTATTTGTTTCAAAACTTTTTTAGTCAAGTTCACAATCAAATAAAAAGTCTCCATGACTTTCAACTTTAAAATTGCAGTTGAACTTAGTTTTCAAATATAACGAACGAGCTTTATAAGCTTTAGAGCTTTTTATCCAGAACCGCCATATCTATACTACTTACATTAAAATTAAATTAATTTTGTTCCCACTAATATGATAATAGAATGTTTTGTTATTGTATTTGTTTTCTTCTTTGCAAAGCTTTTAATTTATGCTCCTTTTATTTACGTTTAATTTTAGCTTTAAGTTATGAAATAGCTATTGTATTATAAGTTCTAAACATAAAATTTATAAAATATTGAATATTGAAATATTGAAAAAAAAATGTCGAATAGGCATAAATGTTGAAAAAAATAATGTTGAAAGACTGGTTGTTAAAAAAAAAATGTCGAACTATAATGTTGACAAAATGTAGTATATTATAGAAATAGTTACACAAATCAACTTTTATCATTCCCGAAATATGTACCATTTTTCCCTATTCGAAATTTTTTTTTTATACCCGTACGATAGGATCGGGTATAATAAAATTACTCCTCCGTTTGTAACACCTCGAAATAAGCGAGCTAGATATACCTTCAAAGGTATGGATCGGATCAGAAAAAAATTCTAAGACTTTTGAGCCATGTCCGTCCGTCCGTCCATCCGTCCGTCAGCACGCTAACTCAAAAACTAAGAAAGCTAGAATCTTGAAATTTACACAAAATATTCTGGGAGTAATTTGTAGGATCCCTATTTTTTTTGGTTGAGTTTGGACCAAAACTTAGGGTAGCTCTCGAACACCTAACTTTTAGATCCCCACATTTTTTTTGAAATAGAGCTATGAAATTTTAACTGCTGATAGATCTCACAAAAATATTAATTTTATTTTTAATAACTTTTTTATGTAGCCCCACCCGTTACGGAGCTACAGCTCCCCAAAGGTTCATAAAAGCTCTATATTTAAATTGTTATAGCACAAGTTGTATAAGGTATATCTTCATTTTGAAAACTCCAAACGATTACTACTTTCATTAGCTTTAAAAGTATGTATACAATCAATATATATTTGTGGCATACGGTGTCTTAATTTACCGTTATGCGAAAGTCAAATTTTGCAAAATTCTTTAACTCTTCTATCTTCTAAACGGTTCAAGTTGGAAACTTGAAATTTTGACAGAAGTTAGATCTTTAAAAATAAGTATGAGTCATTTCAGAAATTTTTTTTGTATCACCCCCCGTTTAGGAGCTGTAAGGGGTCAAAAACTTAAAATTTTCTATTTTTAAACACCTGTAACTTGAACACCTGTTAACATTTTTTTGAAGTAATTCACAAAAATTAAAGCTTCAACATTATACTCTTATTTCTGTTAACAATTTTTTTAATAATATAGGGTTACTTTATAATTGACGAAAGTGTTACTTGATTTTTTCAAATTTTCTAACAAATTTCTTCAACAAATTTTTTGCATTTGTTTTACTCGATAATTTGAAATTGTTGAGGATATAATGCGTAGTACAAAAAAATGTAAATAAATAAACAACATAACGGTTGCTTGAAGAATTTTTATTTATATGATATTAATATATATACATACTTATATAATATCATGTTTATTTACATATCGTATATGTCACTAGTGAATGAATGATAAGAGTATAGATGTATATTATATAGTGCCGTATTTACATACATATATGTATTTTATTGTACTTATAAGAAATTATTCTGTCAATGGAATATTTAAATATAATATAATATAATATTTAAAATTATATTTACTATTTTGTACTAAGTAAATTTAATATACATTTACCGCTTAGTATTAAATGGTACTATAGAATATTTGAAAAAGTTTTGGATTAATAATCGTTATGTGGAAGGTTAAAATCTGCTTTTGAAGAATGTACATATAAACATATAGTTTGAATATATGTACAACCCATAGTACTAGAAATTATAAAATTCACCCAAATTATTTTAAAATACTAAAATATTAAAAAAATAATATTGTAAGCAGAGTGACAGGCTGTGAACATACTAACGGTTCGTACGGGTATCTAAGAGTTGACAAAGTCAACTGTATTCTTCCTCGTTTCATATGTTTTTACCACCTCCTTTTTTCGTGACCTTCAATTCCGGGATACTCTGTATACACTAATTGATTTTTATGTAATTTCTATTATATTCTAAAAAATAAAATATTTTAACATATTTATCTGTCCTGGTCTGTCAAGAAGTAGACGGGAATATTTCGGTAGATTCCAAGATATAGGTAAACTTTCTGACATAGAGCTGAGAAGTTTCCAAAGCTCTTCCATCAGAGTTGTATCATGGTAACATAAATCTAAGGAAATTCAACACCAACTCTTATCGAATAAGTTCTCCTACGTTTTCGAGGTGCACTATAAATCTAGAATTCCATCATTATTGACTTGTTAATTCATTCTAGATTAATAATAAAAGTCCCTGATTTTGTGGCAAAAGTTTTTAGAATATAATAAGTGTATGAAAGTACGTTGTCGTACCTAATATTGAGCAAAAGTATAATAAATTAATCTTTATCGAAACCAAACCAGGAAATGAATTAGAGAGGATGGATAAATTGAAAAATTAATTTTGTAATAATTAAACAACCTATATTTACAATTAAAGTAAGTAAAGTAAGTTTTGTAATAAGAATATTATCTTCTTCTCTACCTCTACCTCTGTCTCTATCCCTTTTTCTATCTCTATCTCTATTTTTATCTCTATCTCTATTTTTATCTCTATCTCTATTTTACCTCTATTTTTATCTCTATTTCTGTCTCTGTCTCTATCTCTATCTATATCTCTATTATCTATCTCTATATTTTCTGTCTCTCTATATCGATATCTATATCTATATCTATATCTATATCTATATCTATATCTATATCTATATCTATATCTATATCTGTATCTATATCTATATCTATATCTATATCTATATCTATATCTATATCTATATCTATATCTATATCTATATCTATATCTATATCTATATCTATATCTATATCTATATCTATATCTATATCTATATCTATATCTATATCTATATCTATATCTATATCTATATCTATATCTATATCTATATCTATATCTATATCTATATCTATATCTATATCTATATCTATATCTATATCTATATCTATATCTATATCTATATCTATATCTATATCTATATCTATATCTATATCTATATCTATATCTATATCTATATCTATATCTATATCTATATCTATATCTATATCTATATCTATATCTATATCTATATCTATATCTATATCTATATCTATATCTATATCTATATCTATATCTATATCTATATCTATATCTATATCTATATCTATATCTATATCTATATCTATATCTATATCTATATCTATATCTATATCTATATCTATATCTATATCTATATCTATATCTATATCTATATCTATATCTATATCTATATCTATATCTATATCTATATCTATATCTATATCTATATCTATATCTATATCTATATCTATATCTATATCTATATCTATATCTATATCTATATCTATATCTATATCTATATCTATATCTATATCTATATCTATATCTATATCTATATCTATATCTATATCTATATCTATATCTATATCTATATCTATATCTATATCTATATCTATATCTATATCTATATCTATATCTATATCTATATCTATATCTATATCTATATCTATATCTATCTATTCAGCTTCATTAAGCACCAAGATATGGCAATATGTTCTCCTGAGTCAATTGCATTAGACTAACCAAATTTTACAGAAATCATTAGCCTTAAAATTCAATTTTATAACAAAAAAAATATAATTTGTTAAAAAAACAATTTAATATTTTGCATCAGTTTGAAATAATATATAATAAAAATATTTCCAAAAAAAATGTTTATACTATTTAAATATATTATGTACTTAATGGTTTAAAAGCAATATTTTTAATTTTGAAAATAATTACGACGGTAAATAGTTTAATAATCCTGAGCAAAAACATATAAATTATAATATAACTTTTCTATATCTAATTCCTTTCCTTGTAAGTATCACAAATGTAGTACCAACACATTCGAATCATTAAATTATTGAGGTAGTTGGCACTCCTGCCCCCAAACCCCACAAAATAAATTATTGAAAACTGACTTTGTAACCAACTGTAAAATCCTTCCTAATTATTTTTGTTACATACATATTACACATAGTGGAGGCATTTAAAATAGTGAAGGCTGTCGCCCCCAAATTACCGCTAAACAAATTTTTGAAACGCTGATTTTGTAAACAACCTTAAAATCTTTCCAAATTATTTATGTTACAAATATATTTGAATAGCAAGGTGTTAAAAAGGGTTAGGAATTAAATACATTTTTCTGATCTTTTATTCATTTTTGTTTGAATAAACTTTAGTTTCCTTTTCTATATTTTTAATAGAAACTAAAACAAAATTAGTCACGGAAAAATAATTCTTCTTAATATTTCTTAAAAAAATCTTAATATTTGCAAGAAAAATTTCCGGGATTTTATTATTTGCAAGAAAATTTACGGGATTGCGAGTCCCAAGATATTTAAAACTTCCGGAATTCCGAGGTAACCCCAATAAAATCAGAAATAATTAGTTCATAAAACCATTTTAAATTTATTTTATTATTTTTGTAGGTCAGTTTTGGATTACTGCAAAAGTAAAATTTGCAATAAAGTACAATAAAATATTTATCGATTTCACAAAACAATGTTAATCGATTTACACATAACAAAACGCTTAATTGAACACAATTATAAAACTCCATTTTATTCCTAATTATTTTATTCCTATTTCTAATAAATAAAAATGCATGTGCAAAAATCGAATGAGTGCAAATTCTCATCATAAGTGGCAAGCACTCAACACCTACACAAAAATTTTATCGCTAATTCAGATTTAGGTTAAAAACATAAATGCAATTTTAAAATTTTTGCTACTAAAAAATGTTCAACTTTTACAAAAATATCTTAGAATTATTTAAATTTCAACATTCACATAAATATTACATAAAATATCGGAACCACATGCCTTATACAGAATATGTTTTATACAGAGTTACTTATAAAGAGTAAAATTATAATATAACCAATAAGTAGAAATGTAAATAAAGGGGTATAGTTTGAATAACCAAATGAGAATCAAACATGTGCCTATTCTTGTATAATTATATTAATAATAATAATAAATCCGTGGTTTGGTATGTTAATATTTTTAAATCTATTTGGTTTAACTTACTAAATAACTTAAAGTTTGACACTTTTTCTCTTTAAGCTTACACCTTTTCTTTTATTGTAAAATCTAATCTTTATGCATTTGTATACCTATTATATACTTTTGTTGTATAAATACATATATGTATTTTATAAGTAGTATATACAAATATTTTACATATTTGTATATACTGCAGATTTAATTTTTTATAAGTAATATATACAAATATTTTACATATGTATGTATATATAAATACATACCTATATATATATATAAATTTCTTTTTATTGTTACCTTTTGGAAGCAATAATAATTAATACTAAAAAAGGAAAGTAGTATTAAAAAAGCAAGTTAAAAAAACATTACACATATTGTTGTGTACTAGCGAATGTTTGTAGTGAAATACTGAAATACGGGAAAAACGTTTTATAATTTCTGCAACATAAGATAATTGCATGTTATAGTAATAATTTAATATAAAACAAAACATTCCACAATTTTGACAAAAAAAAAATTAAAAGCAAAGCATGTTAAATTTTTTTATATTCGCAATAATAAACATAAAACAAATTGTTCATTACGATAGCTAAATCTAACAAATTTTTTTACTTTTTTTTAGTCATCTATTAACTTGTACTAATTTTATTTATTAACTTTAATAAAATCTACATTGTCTATTGTATGTATAATAATTGAAGAAGTCACTTTTTGAATCACTTTATTTAGAATTTCAGAAAGTTTAAGTTTTCAATATTTTTAAAAAATCGAAGTTTGTAATTTTTAAACTACTCTTTGTTTTATATAAAAACTGAACATTTTAATAAAAAGTTTTTCAATAATTTTTTTTTTTCTCGTATCGAAAGTGAAATTTAGAAAAAAAAGTATGATAGTATATTTAAAATTAAATAAAATAATACGCGCATCCGACCTGTCTTAAACAAACTTTGAAATTATACTACTTTTTTATAAGAAAATACGAAGAGAAATAATCGTAGGTAGTTATTAAGAAAAATATTTAAACCCATAGTTTTTGTCTTTTCGTTTATTTTAAATATAAAGTATATTACATAAATGTTGAGTTGAGTTGAGTTGACCCTCGTAAAATTAGTAAATTTTCCTCGTAAAAAATAAAAAGAAATTCAATCACAATTAAATAGTCATAACGTTATGACAGTGTAATTGTAAAGAACATTTTTGTAATATTTGTAAAATTAGTAACCATTGAACATTTTTGGTTTAAAATAAAATATTTTTGGTGATTTATACTCGATTCTTTTAATTTCCCTGCAGAAACAATGTAATTTAACTTTTAAAGATTTCTTCAATTTGATATAATAATAGTTAGTAATAGAAATGCGAGTATTTATTGCATACATATAAAAAATTTTAACCATTTAGCAATAGGTTCGGCAAATATAAGATGTAAAGAAACAAACTGTTAAATACTTATGTAATTTAATTAAAATAATTATTTTTACTAATAATAATTTTTATTAATTATTAGAATAATTCTAAAGTAGGTGTGACACGAGGAAATTTTCTACCATAAGATAGACTACAGACATGTGAAATAACTGGCCAAACTTCCAAAATGTTATTTCTAAAATATTGTCCCATAGCCATAAGTCTCAGTAAAAGTGGAAAAAAACGTAAATCACAAGACAATTGATTTACATTTAATTTTTTTATCTGATAAATATATTGTTTTTCAATGTCCGGAATATCTCTCAGAAATATGAATGACTTTTATACCAATTTTCATTATATGTATGGAAAACCAGAAATGTGTTCTAATGTCAACTAATTATTCATATTTCTTTCAAATGCGTTCATTCATATTTATGCACAATAAAATAAGTATATATATATATGTATGTATTTGATTTGATCACTTGAGCTACAAGTAGAGGAATTATTCTGTTATTAAAAGTGAGAATTCTTAAAGACAGTATATTGTGAGTATACATACAGTAAAAGTGAGTATTCTTAAAGACAGTATAAGACAGTATTCTTAAAGTAAATTTTTTTTATCATTATATGAGGGGCTCAGAAGCATAGTGGCAAAACCCACAGGCAAAAAAAATTTTTTTTATTGTTTTAATCGATCAAGTATGTCTTCCAGGATCAATGTTATTAATTACCAGTTTTGCAATTGCTTTTCCCCCATTTATTTAGCATAAAAAATACTTTTGGTTTTCTAACTTTTAGTGATCTTGTAACTTTCATCGAGTGCACATAGAACGGAGTAAATAATTATTATTAATAAATTAAAACAAAAACAAGGAAAAAAAATAAAAAAATTATTTGAAAAAATAATTAAATTTGATTTCATATTATCGTATGATTAATAAATAATAAATAAAAACAAAACGGGAAAAAAAAAAAAAAACTAAGTGAATAAAAGTATTCATCCAATTAAAACTTTGTGGCTTTTATACTATCAGGCCATATTAGTATATGGGTGAGGAAGACGAGTCGAATAATGTGGAATATAATATTGTAAGAAATAAAGATTTAAAAATCTTCTTAAAAACAAATACCAAAAAAATAAAAAATAAAACAAATACCAAAAAAATAAAAAATAAAACAAATACCAAAAAAATAAAAAAACGAGGAAGAATACAGTTGACTTTGTCAACTCTTAGATACCCGTACGAACCGTTAGTATGTTCACAGCCTGTCACTCTGCTCACAATATTATTTTTTTAATATTTTAGTATTTTAAAATAATTTGGGTGAATTTTATAATTTCTAGAACTATGGGTTGTACATATATTCAAACTATATGTTTATATGTACATTCTTCAAAAGCAGATTCTAACCTTTCACATAACGATTATCAATCCAAAACTTTTTCAAATATTCTATAGTACCATTTAGTACTAAGCGGTAAATGTATATTAAATTTACTTAGTACAAAATAGTAAATATAATTTTAAATATTATATTATATTATATTTAAATATTCCATTGACAGAATAATTTCTTATAAGTACAATAAAATACATATATGTATGTAAATACGACGCTATATAATATACATCTATACTCTTATCATTCATTCACTAGTGACATATACGATATCTAAATAAACATGATATTATATAAGTATGTATATATATTAATATCATATAAATAAAAATTCTTCAAGCAACCGTTATGTTGTTTATTTATTTGCATTTTTATGTACTACGCATTATATCCTCAACAATTTCAAATTATCGAGTAAAACAAATGCAAAAAATTTGTTGAAGAAATTTGTTAGAAAATTTGAAAAAATCAAGTAACACTTTCATCAATTATAAAGTAACCCTACATTATTAAAAAAAGTTGTTAACAGAAATAAGAATATAATATTAAAGCTTTAATTTTTATGTATTACTTTAAAAAAATTTTAACAGGTGTTCAAGTTACAGGTGTTTAAAAATAGGAAATTTTCAGTTTTTGACCCCTTACAGCTCCTAAACGGGGGGTGATACAAAAAAAGTTTCTGAAATGACTCATACTTATTTTCAAAGATCTAACATCTGTCAAAATTTCAAGTTTCCAACTTAAACCGTTTAGAAGATAGAAGGGTTGAAGGATTTTGCAAAATTTTAGTTTCACATAACGGTAAATTAAGACACCGTATGCCACAAAAATATATTTATTGTATATATACTTTTACAGCTAATGAAAGTAGTAATCGTTTGGCGTTTTCAAAATGAAGATATACCTTATACAACTTGTGCTATAACAATTTAAATATAGAGCTTTTTTGAACATTTGGGGAGCTGTAGCTCCGTAACGGGTGGGGCTACAAAAAAAAGTTATAAAAAATAAAATTAATATTTTTGTGAGATCTACCAGCGGTTAAAATTTCATAGCTCTATTGCAAAAAAAATGTCTGGATCTAAAAGTTAGGTGTTCGAGAGCTACCCTAAGGCTTGGTCCAAACTCAACCAAAAAAAATAGGGAACCTACAAATTACTCCCAAAATATTTTGTGTAAATTTCAAGATTCTAGCTTTCTTAGTTTTTGAGTTAGCGTGCTGACGGACGGACGGACGGACGGACATGGCTCAAAAGTCTTAGAATTTTTTTCTGATCCGATCCATACCTTTGAAGGTATATCTAGCTCGCTTATTTCGAGGTGTTACAAACGGAGGAGTAATTTTATTATACCCGATCCTATCGTACGGGTATAAAAACACGAAATGATGGGAAAAAATGCAGGTTTGAAAGCAGAGAATGAAAAATTAAAAAGAGAATTATTAGGCCCTTTTATTATTATAGGAATTAAAGGCACTGGCTAAAATGCAAGCTACGATTGAGAAAGGTGTTACAAAATTAACTTTAAATAATAATAACCATACAGACCAAATTATAACAACACTTGAAAATAAAAATGAAATTATCACAACAGGTGAAAATAAAAATCAGTCCGTAACAGTAAAAAAACAAAACATAAAAAAAACAACAACAACAAATTTCATGAAAACGATAATAATCAATGCTTAGTAGGAGAAGATGAAGAACAAATGGAAACAACAAACAACATTGATGAATTAATGGAAAGAATAAAAACAAAAAATAATCAGAAAAAAAAGGGACCTATATATAATGAAACTGAGCAGGTAGAAAAAAACTTGGGTACAGAAAGTGATTCAAATAATGTAAGTAAATTAAAAAAATTACCACCAATTATAGTATATGACGAAGAACCAGAAAATATAAAAATATTATGTAAAGAAAAATTAAATATTAAAAATGTTTGTATAAAAAGGTTAGGAAAAAATAAGCATTCAATTAATGTAGACAATATGACAGAATATGACAAAATAAAGGCTATGTTAAGTAATCTTAAATATAATTTTTATAGTTTCATTCCAAAAGGAGAAAAAATGAAAACAATTTTATTGAAAGGGTTAAATGAAAATAGTAAACCTGAAGAAATTTGAAAATCTTTAAAAATGTTAAACCTAAATAATGTTAATTTTAATAAAGTATCACAGTTTGAAACAAAACAATAAAAAAAACAAAAAAAATTATTGCCAATCTTTTTAGTTCAACTGACACCGGATAGCAATATTCTGGAAGTCAAAAAAATTAAATATTTAGATCATCAAGTTATATCTTGGGACAACTTAAAAAAAACAGATGATATTTATCAATGTAAGCGGTGTCAAAGAGTTGGTCATAATGCGTTTAATTGCAACATGATATATAGGTGCGTTAAAGGTTGTGAAGATCATCAACCAGGTGAATGTCCTATCGAATTAAATAATGAAAATAAGAAAGAAATATTTTGTGTATTATGCAAAGCGCATGGGCATCCTTCTTTGTATAGAGGTTGTCCGGTCTTTGTGAAATTTAAAAAAAATATCAAAGAACGAAAACAAGCGCAAATAGAAAAAAAAATGAAAAAATTAAAATGTATAATAACATAGTTACACCAACAAAAAAATAATAATATGGTAAATAATAACAATAACAATACAAACTCTAATTCTAATTTTAATTCTAAATTCCTTAATAGCCAATTACAAGAGAGCGTATCTTACAGAATTCCTGAAAGAACATAATCCTGATATAGTTTTATTATCAGAAACAAAGCTAAATGAAAAACATAAAATTCAGTTTAAAGATTATTATTTAATTAGAAGAGATAGACCCAATTCTAAACAGGGAGGAGGAACTGCAATTTTAATTAAAAAAAAATTTACATTTGAAAGTACATATGAACCATTAACAGAAAACTGTAAAATTCTTGCAATCTCTATTGACCTTCTAGATAAAAAATATTGAAAATAATTTCTGTTTATGCACCGTGTGATAACAGGAATATTTTTATAGAAGAATTTATTTGATAAGCTAAAACTGAACAGATCAAACCATTACTATATTGTGGCAGGAGACCTAAATGCAAAGCATATAGGTTGGAATAATCCATCAAACAATGTTAGAGGAAACGCATTACATAAATGGATAGAAGACAATGAATTCATATATAAAATTAAATTACATGCGACGAAAGAGGCAACATACAAACAAGGTAATTCAATTTTAGATATATGCTTAGCTGACCAAAGATTGAAAATAGTAAAGTACCCAACAAATTTAAAAACGCTTGAATACGATAGTGATCATGACGCAGTTTTAATTGAAATTGAAGCGGATGTAAATAATTATTTTACTTTTGAAGAACATTTAGAGACAGATAGGCCAAATTTTAAAGAAGTAAATTGGATAAACTTTCAAAATAAAATAGCAATTTATTATAGACAGCTTATAGGAAACAATTCAAACTTAGTACCCAATAGACAAAATTTAACCAACGAAGAAATAGAGAATTATTTGCAACAACTTGATGAATTAATTTTAAAAACAATAAATACAGAAATACCTTTAATAAAGTCACAAAATAGCACAGATAGATATATGACACCAATGCTTAAAAAGCTTCATAAACAAAAAAAAATTATTTTGACAGCTATGAATAAAATATATAGGAAAACTAGTAACAAATATAATATTACTTACATAAGACTAAAATCTACTTTAAAAAATATAAATATTATAATAAAAGAACAATTTAGGGTAAAAAAATTAGTAAAAGTTGAAAAGATAAGCTAAGTAAGATAGTTCCCAATTCCAATATGTTTCCTCAAATTAATAAATTATTCAGGCACAAGAAATCATCGGAAATAAATGTACTAAAAATTCATGAAAGTCAGAGTGACACAATTAATGCAGCAGACCTCAACCAAAATGAACTTACAAAAGATAGTTTAAATAGATATATAATAACAAGCAAACAAAGTATTATGAATACACTCCGAAAAGCTGGAAAAAAGCCAAAGTTATAGTAATTAAAAAAGCTGGTAAAGATCTTGTAGACCCGAGAAGTTACATACCAATCAGTATGTTACCAAATATTAGTAAAGTATTTGAAAAAATTGTCAATAGGTATTTAATAAGTCTTACTTTGGAAAAAGAAATCTTAACAGAAAATCAGTTTGGTTTCAGAGCGAAACATTCTACTACGCATGCAATAAACAAATTAGTTTCAGACGTGTGTTGGCACTTAAATAACAAGAACTGCATAGGAACATGTTTAGTAGATTTCGAATCAGCTTTCAATTCAATTTGGATAACCGGACTGATTTACAAACTTATAAATTTTAATTACCCAAAGCAATTAATTAAAATAAAACATGAAATGATAACAGAAAAGTCTTTCATCGTAAGCTCAGGTGAATTGATATCTAATAAAACATTCTACATACAAAATGGATTGCTACAAGGTTCAGTCATCTCGCCAATTCTATTTAGTATTTACTTAAGCGCTTTATTAGAACAATTTAATAATTAAGTAGAACCGCATTTAAGTATAGCCTTTGTCGACGATTTAGTAGTCTATACAGCCGAAAAGAAAGCTTCACAAGCGCAACATAGATTACAAAAGATGTTCGATCAAGTACTAGCTTATGCTGACTCTTGGAGGTTGAGAGTTAACTTTAAGATATGTGAGGTCATATTATTTAGAACATCGTTAGACAAGGCAAATTTAGATATTAGAAAAAATTGAAGGAAATTTCATATTCGGGCACCAAACAACATCGTTTACAAGGTAGTAAAGTATTTAGGGATATATTTACAACACAATTTAAACTACTCAACTCATATAAAAGCAAAGATAAAGGACGCGCGGAAGGCATATGGTATATCACAAAAAATATTCAACTGTAAATATGTATCGTCAAAAGTGAAAATTTTAGCATACCAAACCATAATTAGGCCGGTTTTAACATATGCATGCCAAATATGGTATAACATAAGCGGGTCACTGATGGAAATGTATAGGAAACTAGAAAGAAAATGCTTCAGATCATGTCTCGGCAAATATAGAAAACCCCAATCACAATATCTACACTACATAAGTAATAAAGTAATATATGATGAAGCAAATATTTTAAGAATTGACATTTTTATAATTCACCTAATCAGAAAACATTTTGCTAAAGTATCAACGATAGAGCAAAATAGTCTAATTGTTCATGCAGTCTACCCAGATGAGCAATATATCTTAAATACATTTAAAACCGGCTATATTCCTCTGGAAGCTTTTCTATTATATAACAGAGAAAAATATATTCAAGGCGATAGAAATAATATCCCTATTATTTACCATATATTCAGAAGAAGTACTGATCAAAGAATAAATTTTACTCCAAATATGGATACATCAGAGGCCTTAGAAGAATGGAGATATGAAAATGTCTCTGTCTCAAAAAGATATTACTTATGATGCTAATTCTAATAATTATTGGTGGCTAATGAATGAGGAAGAGCGGCAATAGATGTTTGAAAATACAAATAAAACAAAAAAAAAAATAAATAAATAAAAAAAAAAATAGAAAAAAAAAAAAAAATTAATAAATAACAAAAAATAAACTTTACGTTAAGCTAGTGGTAAGCTCATAATTTCTTGTTTTGTTGTGTTGTCTATAGTTTAAGGGTAGTTTTAAGATAGGTATAAGGTAGTTTTACGATTTTATTAAAAACAATTAAAAAATACTGGTCGGTTTTTTAGCCTTTTCCGAGAAAGAATTAAAAAAAAAGAAAAATATTCCAATATTTCAAAAAAGTAAATGTAATATTAAAATGCTATGTATATAAAAAAAAATTAAACGAGGAAGAATACAGTTGCCTTTGTCAACTCTTAGATACCCGTACGAACCGTTAGTATGTTCACAGCTAACACAGCTAACAGCTAACTCTGCTTACAATATTATTTTTTTTAATATTTTAGTATTTTAAAATAATTTGGGTGAATTTTATAATTTCTAAAACTATGGGTTGTACATATATTCAAACTATATGTATATATGTACATTCTTCAAAAGCAGATTCTAACTTTCCACATAACTATTATCAATCCAAAACTTTTTCAAATATTCTATAGTACCATTTAATACTAAAGCGGTAAATGTATATTAAATTTACTTAGTACAAAATAATAAATATAATTTTAAATATTATATTATATTATATTTAAATATTCCATTGACAGAATAATTTCTTATAAGTACAATAAAATACATATATGTATGTAAATACGGCGCTATATAATATACATCTATACTCTTATCATTCATTCATCAGTGACATATACGATATGTAAATTAACATGATATTATATAAGTATGTATGTATAACAATATCATATAAATAAAAATTCTTCAAGCAACCGTTATGTTGTTTATTTATTTACATTTTTTGTACTACGCATTATATCCTCAACAATTTCAAATTATCGAGTAAAACAAATGCAAAAAATTTGTTGAAGAAATTTGTTAGAAAATTTGAAAAAATCAAGTAACACTATCGTCAATTATAAAGTAACCCTATATTATTAAAAAAAGTTGTTAACAAAAATAAAAGGGTAATGTTGAAGCTTTAATTTTTGTGTATTACTTCAAAAAAATGTGAACAGGTGTTCAAGTTACAGGTGTTTAAAAATAGGAAATTTTCAGTTTTTGACCCCTTACACTCCTAAACGGGGGATGATACAAAAAAAATTTCTGAAATGACTCATACTTATTTTCAAAGATTTAACTTCTATCAAAATTTCTTAACTTAAACCGTTTAGGAGATAGAAGGGTTAAAGGATTTTGCAAAATTTGAGTTTCGCATAACGGTAAATTAAGATACCGTATGCCACAAATATATATTTATTGTATACATACTTTTAAAGCTAATAAAAGTAGTAATCGTTTGGCGTTTTCAAAATGAAGATATACCTTATACAACTTGTGCTATAACAATTTAAATATAGAGCTTTTTTGAACCTTTGGGGAGCTGTAGCTCCGTAACGGGTGGGGCTACAAAAAAAAGTTATTAAAAATAAAATTAATATTTTTGTGAGATCTATCAGCAGTTAAAATTTCATAGCTCTATTTCAAAAAAAATGTGGGGATCTAAAAGCTAGGTGTTCGAGAGCTACCCTAAGTTTTGGTCCAAACTCAACCAAAAAAAAATAAGGAACCTACAAATTATACCCAGAATATTTTGTGTAAATTGCAAGATTCTAGCTTTCTTAGTTTTTGAGTTAGCGTGCTGACGGACGGATGGACATGGCTCAAAAGTCTTAGAATTTTTTTCTGATCCGATCCATACCTTTGAAGGTATATCTAGCTCGCTTATTTCGAGGTGTTACAAACGGAGGAGTAATTTTATTATACCCGATCCTATCGTACGGGTATAAAAAATACCTTAGAGAATCCTGAAAAATTGGATCAATAAAGGTACTTAAATTCTCACCTAACATCTTTTTTTTGTTTTAGATTAAGTATATTGTAAAACTTTAAAATGGCAAATAAAAACAAAATTAAAAAAAAAAAAAAAGTTTTCTAACTTTTTAGCACATTTAAAAAAAAATTTTGAAAAAATGTGCTTATTAGTTTCACTCAGTCCGTCCATCCGTCCGTCCGTTCGTCCGTCTGTTTACAAAACTTCTACACCGTTAAAGAAAAATTTTAACCATGGGTAGGACTCATAAAAAAAATAATTTTGTGGAACAACTTTTTCATGTAGTACCATTCATTACGGAGCTACAGCCCATCAAACTTTTAAATGCAACTTTTAAAAAGCCCTATTTTTAAATGCATATATCTTATGTTCTGCATAAGATTTTTTCAACTTATATACCTTTGTAAATTAATACCAAAATCATACAATTTTTTTAAATTTAGTATTTAAATTTACCGTTATGTGAAAACCAAATTTTGCATGATTTCTCTACTTTCATAACTCCGGCACGCTTTTAGATAGAGGCTTGAAATTCTGAGGCATGAAAGAACTTTTAGAATTAATATAAGTTTGCTCAGAAAATTTTTTTAGACCACCCCGTGTTTATGAGCTATTAGGGCTCAAAAATTGAAAATTTGCTATTTTTAAACACCTGTAACTTAGGAACCTGTACACATTTTACTTCTGCAAGATAAAAAAATTAAAGCCACAGTAATATATTTTTACGTGTGTTAAAGGTTTATTTTAGTTGTAAAGAGTTCCAAAGTTGCAGCTCTTCGAAATTGCGAAAAAGCTCCATTTTCAGATGCATATATCTCAGGGTCTGCGTAATAGTTTTGCAATCTAAAACCGCCAGAAGATCGAAAATTTTATTATCTATACAAAACAATATCAAAATTATGTAATATTTTGTAATTTACTATTTAAATTTACCGTTATGTGAAATCCACATTTTGCATAAAATATCTTTTTTCATAACTCCGGCACGCCTTTGGATAGAGGCTTGAAGTTTTTAGACAAGAAAGAACTTTTAGAATTAGTATAAGTTTTCTCAGAAAATTTTTTAGTAGTACCCCCTCTTTAAGAGTTATTACGCCTCAAAAATTGAAAATTTGCTATTTTTAGACACCTGTAACTTAGGCACCTGTAAAAATTTTTCTTCGGCAAGATATGAAAATTAAAGGTTCAATAATATATTTTTACGTGTGTTAACGGTTTTCCTAGTTATAAAGGATTCCGGACTTACGGCCCCTCAAAATTTCAAAAATGTCCTATTTTCACCTTTTTTCTTATTACATGAAATTTTAAAATTTTTGTGCAAGTCACAATTCTAAACAGTTTATATTGAGTTTTGGAAATGTGCGCTATTAAAAACCGTTAGTTTACATTCTACCTTGTTTAATTTTTTTAAAAACCAAAGTGGCTTAACCCACATTGTTGCTTAAGCTAATTTGGCTTTAAGAAAAAATTCAAATTTTTATATGATGTGTATTTAATTTTATTACTTTTTGTTTATAGTATAGTATTGAATTATAGTATTTACTATTTCTGTAAAACATAAAACTATTTCGGAATAACAATGTTCGAATTAAAAGTCAATAAAAATTTAGATTCTATATTAATTTTAGAGGTTTTCTATTCATTTTTAAATCAAATATTTAAAAATCAAAATGAATCAAATAATAGTATTAATTTTAATTTAATAATTTTATAAATACCTATAATTAAATTTAAAATTAATTTTATTAATTTTATTTCATTACCTATTTTAATCTTTAATTAACGGTATTCCACATTTCCACATTTTTAGCACATTTCTAAAAAATATTTGAAAAAATGTGCCTATTAGTTTCACTTTGTCCGTCCGTTTGCCCCTCTGTTTAAAAACCTTCTACACCGTTAAGAACAGAGAAAAAAAATTATAGAATATAAAAAATTATATTATTTATAGAATTAGTATAAATTTCCTCAAAATCGTTGAATTTATTAATAAAATTCCGGCCTATCAACCTCACTATAGTAGTAATTCGAATTCGGATAGAAAATATTTATCACCTTTTTTAAATATTAATAAGTTATACCATCTTTACTAATATTCTACTGAAAACTATAAGTCCAAATACGTGTTTACTGAAGTTTTGAACCGAAAATTTAACTTACATCGCATCGAGAGATACTGATGATGTTGTTAGTTGTCTTTTACATTACATACAAGAAAATGTTGTCTTTTACATTACATAAAAGAAAATGTAACAATTTGTAATTTAATTATGTACTCTGATCACTGAGAGGAGCAAAATAAAACTATTAAAATGTCGCTAATTTGCTTAAAAATGGTATTAAACGAAAATTTCTCAATAAAGAAGATTGCACATAAATTTCTTATTTCTGGGCATTCTTATTTACGATGCCGACCAAGATTTTGGGCTAATTGAGAAGATTTTTTGTCCTCCAAATGGGTTTCAATATTCATTCGGAATATTCCATTACACGAAGAATAAAAGATGAACGAAAAAATGTTGTTAATTGGTTTAAAATCCAGTATTTAAAATATGAAAAAGATGTTGTGTAAAATATTTTTTAAATATTTTATCACCCCGGAAAATTGTTTTTCAATTTTAAATATTGAAAAACGATCATTGCCTGCACGAGATTATTTAACACAAACATTAAAATCTGAAAAGTGCAAACCATGTCGATGAAATTATTTTTACGCACTTGGAAGATGAAGTGTAAAATACTATTTTATTTAATATTTTAATACTTATTTTTATTAGTTTATAATTTTTAAGAATAATTTTGTTTTTTTATTTCGTTATTTCAGAAAATGAATATTCAATTGTAAAAAAAACATTTAAATTATGCCACAAGTGTTTTTAATATTTTAATTTATATGGAATGCCAAAGTGGCTTAACCCACAAAAAAATCGCATTTTTGTAAAGTTAGAGTGAAATAGCAATAAGTAACCTAAAGTACTAAAAAAAATAAGAATATTAAGTTTTTATTATAAGACAATATAACTTTAATAAAGCTTCTGTTGGTTTTTTAAAATTTCGCTTTTTCCAATTGCATTTTCTGCAAAATAATTTTAATGTGGGTTATGCCACTATGCTTCTGAGTCCCTCATTTAATCTGTAATAGATAGAGATTTTAAACCATTTTACTTAATGATTTACCAACCGATTTTTATTTTTTTTTTTTCAATGATAAATATATTCAGTACAGCCATCTTACAATATCAATATTTTTCCAAAATTTTCTGATTTTCATTATTAATTTTCCATTTTTATAAAAAAGCTATGTAAAGAATATACATATATATCATATAGAATAATCTATATCTATAAATATTCAAATAAGACGCTCTTTTTATTTCCGTTGAATTTGAAATTTTGTATTTTTTTTTTTGCATTTTAATTTTTTTTTAAATACTTAAACAAAATTTTAAAATGATAGTTTGCATTATAGGAATTTCACAAAATAACTGAATCTATATATAAATACATACAATTTTTAGTTGAGTGTTTGGTGCATGGTAGAGTGGCCAATTCTTAAACTTACGAACGCTTTTACGGCCAATTCTTAAAATTACGAAAGAGTTTACAAGTTCGATTCGAGTTTATTTGTTTTTTTTTGGTTTTTTTTTTTGATATTTTAAGCGACATAAATTCTTACATATCATAATATCGAATCTGTAAATAATAGATATTTAAAACCTTTTCCTCAATGTTTACCAACCGATTTTAACTTTTTTTTTAAATGATAAATAATCAGTTCAGTTATCTTACAATACGAATATTTTTCCAAAATTTCCCGATTTTAATTATTAATTTTCTATTTTTATAAAAAACCCATATAAAGAATATACATACATATGTATCATGCAGTATAATTAATATGTATATTATATTCATATAGAACGCTCTTTTTTTGTTCTTTTGTTTCCGTTAAATTTTAAATTTTCTTTTTTTCGCTTTTTTTTCTAAATACATAAATAAAAGATAAAAATAATAATATATATAAACAATAATAAATATAAGATAAAAATAAAAATAGTTTGTCTTTTCAGGATTTTTATTTGAATAAACATGAAATGTAACATGTAATTTAATAAAATTTTCAATATTACATAAATCAGGGGTATCTTATAGAACGCATGTTATAGTATAAATAATATGTATATATTGAGTTTCCAATACTCAATAAACCAAGGGCATCTTCTAAAAGATAATAATAACCATGTGTTCTTACAAAAAATATCGTTCACAAAGAAATTTTAAATTTTTAAAAGCATTAATTATTGAAAATTGTATTTTTACGTTTTAAATAAAATCATAAAGAAACTATATACTGTATACACATTAAATATACTAATTATATACTAATTATTACTAATTAAAAAAAGCTGTTAACAGATGTAAAAATATAATATTACAGCTTAAATTAGCATCTTAATTTGAAAACATTTTTACAGGTATATACATAATATATAAATAAAAATTACAAATTTTCAAATTTTCACTTCTAATAACTCCAGAAGGAGGTAAAAATAACTCTCTGAGGTAGCTTATGCTTATCTGAAATATCTTTTTCTCTTAAAAGTTCGAGTCTCTAACTAAAAACAGGCCGGAGCTATGAAGGAAGTAAAATTACGAAAAATTTATTTTCACGTAGCGGTAACTTCAAATACTACATTTCAAAAAATATATAATTTTGTTATTGGTTTATAATTTTAAAAATATGTTCCGTTGTTTGGTATTCTTAAATTAAAATTTAGATTGATTGGAAGTAAGGCTTTTTCAAACTAAAATGGGACTATATAAATAATGTGTTTTCGTAAGTTCTACTCGTGTAGTAGGTAAACCAACTATAAATTGTTAGATGGCCTTTAGTTGAACTATAGCATTTTATACATTTATGAATAATTTTACGTTCCAGATTTTTTGCTCTGAGTGGCCCATATATTAATCAAATGTGGAATAGTAAACTTTGTTAACCACAGTGCAGATATGTTTGGTGTATGTATATAGGTAGATACAAGTTCTACAAAATAACCAGCTGGTTATAATATTTCATGTTTTTGATTATGCAGAATATTTGCTTTAGATAGACGACCGACTCTTACACCATTTTAGCTATCAAGAAGCAGATTAAGTGAAAATAACTAACTTTGTGAATTGAATGGTTGTTTAATTGTAAAAATTTGTAAATTAAATTGAATTGTAAAAATTAAATTGTAATAAAAAAAATTTTGAATTATTGTAATTATTCTGCGTTATAGTTTTTTTCTCTTTTATTAACAGTCCAAGTCTTTAATGATATTCTTTTAGCACAAGCTCGTTAGTAGAAAAATTAATGTATTTCCCCAGCCAGTTATAGGAAATTCTGTCAAGTCTACATACATATTTTTAATAAAAAGACTGAAAATTACTTTTTTGTCTAACTTAACTGGTAAGGATCAGGTATATCAAAATTGCACCTCCGTTTGTAACACCTCGAAATAAGCTAGCTAGATATACCTTCAAAGGTATGGATCGGATCAGAAAAAAAATTCTAAGTGGATTAAGCTTTTTCCGTCCGTCCGTCAGCAAGATAACTCAAAAAATAAGAAAGCTAGAGTCTTGAAATTAACACAAAATATTCTTGCATCAATTTGCAGATTCCCTTTTTTTTTGAAATCCGACCAAAACTTCAGGTAGCTCTCCAACACCTAACTTTTAGATCTCCACAGTTTTTTTGGAATAGAACCATACAATTTTAACAGTTTAAGTTAGAAACTTGAAATTTTGAGAAAAGTTAGGTCTTTGAAAATAAGTATGAGTCATTTCAGAAAATATTTTTGTATCACCCCCCGTTTCGGATCTGTATGGGGTCAAAATCTAAAAAATTCCTTATTTTTAAACACCTGTAACTTGAACACCTGTCCAAATTTTTTTGAAGTAACACACAAAAATTAAAGATCCAACATAACTATTTTATTTCTATTAACAACTTTTCTTAATAATATAGGGTTACCTTAAAATTAACTAAAGTGTGACTTCATTTTGCTAATTTTTTTTTTAACGATTTTTTTTGCATTTTTTTTTTTACTCGATAATTTGAAATTATTGAGGATGATCTGGAGTACAAAAAAATTAAATAAATAAAAATATAACGGTTACTTGAAGAATTTATATTTATATGATATTAGTAGGCATACTTATATTACTCATGTTTATTTACATATCGTATATTGTGTCACTCATGAATGAATGATATGTAATACATAAGTATAGTATAAATTATTATACATTTGCCGCTTAGTATTAAATGGAACTATAGCATATTTGGAAAAGTTTTGGGTTGATAATCGTTATCTGCTTTTGAAGAATGTATAAACATATAGTTTGAATATATGTACAACCCATAGTTCTAGAAGTTATAAAATTCACTCAAATTATTTTACAATACTAAAAAATTAAAAAAATAATATTATAAGCAGAGTAACAGGCTGTGAACATACCAACGGTTCGTACGAGTATCTAAGAGCTGACAAAGACAACTGTATTCTTCCTCGTTCATACTGAATTTTGGGTTACAATTTGTATTACTATTAGCCAATATGAGTTTATTATCGAATATTTCCAAATACATGAAAAATTCCAGGTTGGCAATTTCCAAAGAATTTTATAAGTTTAAAAAAAGAAAGCTACAAAAGAAATTTTTTATTTTTAAGTTACAAATCATTCATATGGTTTATGACCTTTTCTTTATTCAAATCTACAAAAGTATGTCTTTAGTTAATATTCTTTAATAATGCAATATTTTGGAAATTTATTATTAATACATTTTTATACATACAATTTACAATTACATAGCTAATATCAATTAAACATAATATGGCAATATTTTCATATGTTATGTACTTATTTATTTTTTGTTAAGGGTATTTTTGCTGATTTAGAAATTCTGAAGTTTTAACTAAAAAACGAGAAAGAATACAGTTGCCTTTGTCAACTCTTAGATACCCTTACGAACCTTTAGCATGTTCACAGCCTGTCACTCTGCTTACAATATTATTTTTTAATATTTTAGTATTTTAAAATAATTTGGGTGAATTTTATAATTTCTAGAACTATGGGTTGTACATATATTCAAACTATATGTTTATACATTCTTCAAAAGCAGATTCTAACCTTCTACATAACGATTATCAATACAAAACTCTTTCAAATATTCTATAGTACCATTTAATACTAAGCGGTAAATTTATATTAAATTACAAAATAGTAAATATAATTTTAAATATTATATTATATTAATGCGCACATAGTATATTTATATTGTTATAAATATATCGCCATACATTGCAATATGTATGTAAATACGGCGCTATATAATATACATCTATACTCTTATCATTCATTCATCAGTGACATATACCATATGTAAATAAACATGACATTATATAAGTATGAATGTGTATCAATATTATATAAATAATAAAAATTCTTCAAGCAACCGTTATGTTGTTTATTTATTTACATTTTTTTGTACTACGCATTATATCTTCAACAATTTCAAATTATCGAGTAAAACAAAATACAAACAATTCGTTAAAAAAATTTGTTAGAAAATTTGAAAAAATCAAGTAACACTTTCGTCAATTATAAAGTAACCCTATATTATTAAAAAAAGTTGTTAACAGAAATATAATGTTGTATAATGAGTATAATGTTGAAGCTTTAATTTTTGTGTATTACTTCAAAAAAATGTGAACAGGTGTTCAAGTTACAGGTGTTTAAAAATAGGAAATTTTCAGTTTTGACCCCTTACAGCTCCTAAACGGGGAGTGATACAAAAAAAATTTCTGAAATGACTCATACTTATTTTCAAAAATCTAACTTCTAGAAGAAATTTTAAGTTTCCAACTTAAACCGTTTAGAAGATAGAAGGCTTAAAGGATTTTGCAAAATTTTAGTTTTGCATAACGGTAAATTGAGACACCGTATGCCACAAGTATATATTTATGGTATATATACTTTTAAAGCTAATAAAAGCAGTAATCGTTTGCCGTTTTCAAAATGAAGATATACCTTATACAACTTGTGCTATAACAATTTAAATATAAAGCTTTTTTGAACATTTGGGGAGCTGTAGCTCCATAACGGGTGGGGCTACAAAAAAGTTATTAAAAATAAAATTAATATTTTTGTGAGATCTATCAGCAGTTATAATTTCATAGCTCTATTTAAAAAAAAATGTGGGGATCTAAAAGTTAGGTGTTCGAGAGCTACCCTAAGTTTTGGTCCAAACTCAACCAAAAAAAATAGGGAACCTACAAATTGCTCCCAGAATATTTTGGGTAAATTTCAAGATTCTGGCTTTCTTAGTTTTTGAGTTAGCGTGCTGACGGACGGACATGGCTCAATCGTCTTAGAATTTTTTTCTGATCCGATCCATACCTTTGAAGGTATATCTAGCTCGCTTATTTCGAGGTGTTGCAAACGGAGGACTAATTTTATTATACCCGATCCTATCGTACGGGTATAAAGAAACACCAAAAAATATTTTTTTTATTTATATATTTTTTGACTATTTTATTTAGATTCTTCTATATATATTGTTATTTTATTTTATTTATTGTTCTTTATACCAGTACGGTACGTATCGGGTATAATAAAATTACTTCTCAGTTTGTAGCACCTTGAAATAAGTAAGATAGATATACCTTGAAAGGTATGGATCGGATCAGAATCAAATTCTGAGTCGATTAAGCTTTGTCCGTCCGTCCGTCCGTCAGCACGCTAACTCGAAAACTGAAAAAGATAGAGTTTTGCAATTAACATAAAATATTCTGAGATCAATTTGTACATTCCTTATTGTTTTTGGTTGAGATCCGAGTAAAACTTCGGGTAGCTCTCGAACAACTAACTTTTTGATCTCCAAATTTTTCTATACACATTTTTCAAAAGTTTCACATCGTTTGAAGTTGAGCCGTGAAATTTTAAATATGAATAGATATCCTAAAAAAATTAATTTTAGGTAACAACTTTTTTCTGTAGCCCCACCCGTTACAGAGTTACAGCCCTTCAAAGTTCGAAAAACTCTATCTATAAATTTTTATAACGTATATCTTCAATTTGAAAATGCCAAACGATAGCTGATTTTTTGAGCTTCACAAATATATATATAATAAATATATACTTGTGCCATATGATGTCTTAATTTACCGTTATGCGAAACTGAATTATTGCGGAATTCTGTAACCCTTCTTTTAAATTTTGAGATGAGTTATATCTTCGGAAATAAGTATGAGTCACTTCAGAAAATATTTTTATATCGCCCCACGTTTAGGAGTTGTTAGGGGTTAAAAACTGAAAATTCCTAGTTTTGAACACTTGTAACTTGAACACGTGTTAAAATTTTTTTGAAATAATGCATGCAAATTAAAGCTACAACATTATACTTTTATTTCTGTTAGCAACTTTTCTTAATAAAATAGCGTTATCTTCAAAATTGATGAAAGTGTGACTTTATTTTTTTTAAATTTTCAAACAAATTTCTTTAACGATTTTTTTGAATTTTTTTTTTACTCGATAATTTAAAATTGGATATAACCGTAGTACAAAAAAATGTTAATAAATAAACAACATAACGGTTGCTTGAAGAATTTTTATTTATATGATATTGATATAGTACGTACTTATATAATATCATGTTTATTTACATATCGTATATGTACTGATGAATGAATAATATAATAATAAGAGTACATATAGATATACTCGTATATACATATGCATATGTATATATATATAGCGGCATATTTATACGTGTTTCATTGTAGTTATCCGAAATTATTCTATGAATGAAATATTTTTAAAGAAATATTGCAATGTATGGCGATATATAAAAATATAGTATGTAAATATAAATGAATGCATATGCATATTAATATATATTTGGTATTTTGTAGTAAGTTTAGTATAAATTAATATATGTACATTCGCGGCTTAGTAACAAATGGTAATAACATATATGGAAAAGTTTTGAATTGATAATCGTTACTGGAACGTTAATGGAAGGTTAGAATCTGCTTTTGAAGAATGTTTAAACATATAGATAGTTTGAATATACATACATATGTACAAACCATAGTTCTAGAAGTTATAAACTACACCAGAATTATTTTAAAATACCGAAAAATTAAAAATATAATATTTTAAGCAGAGTGACAGACTATGAACATATTAACGGGTTCGTATGGGTATCTAAGAGTTGACAAAGGCAACTGTATTCTTTCTCATATTTTTACACTTACACTGTATTATGACCTCCTTGTTTACACTTATTTAATTTTTTCTTTATATTTATTACACTTATGTATTTTTTTCTTTCTTTGGACAAACATAGAAGAGGGCGGACGATTTCTTTATTTTATTATGTAATGAATTAATTAATTTTATTGAAATAAATCTTGTTATATCTTTTTAAAATAAATGCATCGGCAATTTTTATTTCAAAATTCTTCAAAAATATCTTCTTTAATTTTTTCATTCGTAATTTTTATTGGGGGAATATATATTAAAATTTTGAATTTATATCGTTTATCATTATTCATTATTTCATTGTACAATGTTTTAATTTATTAATTTCAATTTTCTTAAATACTTCATCTTTATCACCTAGTTCTAGTTCAAATATATTTTTATCCTTTATAAATAAGATAAGTTTCTTCAAGATCCGACCTAGGTCCTGATACGGATTCTATTTTAATTGGTACCATTATTTTATCTTTATTATTTAAATACATATATATTTGGCATATAATAATTTTTCACATTTTATTGCCTTCTATTATTTCAAATTAGATTTTCTTTGTATTTCTAGTTTTAGATATTGAGATACATTGCCACATATGAAGTTCCGGGCACTTCTGAGTTAATGTTCTCTTATCATGAATACCTCTTGTTGTTTTCTTATTTTTGCTTCTTATTATTATATTAATTTTATTTACTGGTATAAGTTGTTTTAAAATGTAAAAATCCATTTTCATTCTTGATAGTGCATCTTTTGTCTTGCTTGTTTATGATGTTAAAATTATAGTCTTATCCTGGTCATTTCTGAAGGTGGGTTACTATGTGAGAAAAGACTAACCAATGCAATCAGTTACAATAGTGAATTTTCTGCCATAAATGTAAGGCCTCAAATAATTAATTGCCCAATGTATTTTCAAAGTAGTTTTTTTTCGATTATCGGCTTATCAGCTTACCATAGTCTACAACTAACCTTCATTTCTTCTCGTCATTTGATGATTTTTTTGGTACAATTAGAAGCGGGCTTGAAGATTCTACTAATTTGTCTTTTATTAATTTTTTGACTTCGTTTTCGATCACACATAATTGTGTTAAAATTCTAAAATCTCTTAGTGGTTTAGCTTCTAGTTTTAAATTTGAAATTGTTATCTGATCATTTGAAGTGTTTAAGATTTTTATATATTTTTATATATACCTTTTGCAGGTGTAATTGCAGGTGTAATAATAATAATAGAATATAATTAAGTTATGTGAATTGTTATTATACCTATTATCATTATTCCTTCAATTGTTATTATTGTTCCTATTATTATTATTGTTATTATTATTATTGTTATTATTATTGTTATTATTATTATTATTATTTTATTATTATTATTTTATTATTATTTATTTATTTACATAGAAATTAGGGTTAGCACTTGCGTGACCAAAAGTTTGAATAGTAAAATAATTAAAAGAAAAATAATACCTAACTAAGAGGCGTAATGGCGGAATGTAATAAATGTCGAATTAGAATAAAGGGAGAATCAGGAATAAGATGTTCAGGTGTGTGCGATAAAATGTACCACAAATCTGTTGCTTGTGCTGCTATGGACGAATATAGTTATGGCGTATTAGACACCTGCCACTAAAATTCATGTATGATGACTGCATGGGGTATATCTCAAACGTGGACCATGCTTTGAAAGAAATTATGAGCATTGCAGAATGGAGCAAGGTGAATATCATAGAACAAAAAACGGAGATTATAAAGGTGTTGGATGAACATAATAAGGAAATCAATAATACATTGATAAAAAGGATTGAGAATATTGAGAATATTATTGTAAATGATGGAAAAGCAATGTTTCGGAAAAGATTGGAAATATAGAAATATAGAGAAAGTAAAGCAAAAAGTAGATAGCCAGAGTGAAGTAATAGTAAATCTTTCACAGGATATTAGAAATAAAGAGGTAATAATAAAGTTTTTTGCATAGTAAAAAAGGCACCGGCAGTAATGATTAAACCAAAACAAAACCAGAGTGCAACAAAAAATTCAATTGATTTGAAAAAGAATATTGCTCCGGCTGAGATAGGGTTTCAGGTCAATAATATAAAAGACAAAAAAAAATGGTACTTTACTTGTTGACTGTAGCGATTAGGTGTCAGTTAGTAAATTTAAAGATGTAGCTGAAAACCTTATTGGTGAGAATTATGAAGTGAATGTAGTAAAAGACAGAAGACCTAGAATTCGTATTAATGGTATATCTGAAGATATACGAGTAGATAAAGATGAAGTTGTTAATAAATTAAAAAAACAAAATAATATGTTAAAAAATAGTGACTTAAAGCTTAAAGCATTTTTTAAAACTAAAAGAAAATTTAATCTTTGCTTAACAGTGTTTGAATTAAATGTTGAAGAATATAATAGTGTTATGAAAGAAAACTTAAGGTAGAAAAAAAGAAAATGTTCTAGCAACTAAATAATTTTTCAAATAGCACTTTACGATGTATTATTTAAATATAGCAGGTTTGTTAAACAATATGGATGAGCTAAGATTATTAATTAACAAAGAAATGTATGATATTATTCTAATAAGTGAAAAACATATAACTGATAAAATAGATGAAAGTGAATATTATATAAAGATATAATGTAGCTAACTGTTATCACATGGCCGTCACACTGGAGGCGTAGCTGTTTATATAAAGAAAATCTTTCATTTAAAATCTTGGATATGTTTATAAATCAATTTGTTTGAATTTTGACTATAAAAATATGACTTTGCGGAGTTGAATCGTGTCTGGTTGTTCTCTATCGATCACCATCATTCCTACACGGTACATTAATTTCTAGATTTATTTACTAATTGGAGTAAACAGAACATCGAGCAACAATAAAATTCTGTTATTGTGGGAGATTTCAATATAAATTTATTATCAGCTGGTTCTGAAGAAATAATAAACAGAATTAGTAATGATGGAATGAAACATATAATTGAGGAACCAACAAGAATAACATGCAATTGTCAAACTCTTATTGATTATGTGATAATGAAAAATTATTGTGAGCGTGTCTCTTATAAAATAAGCCATTGTAATAAAATTTCGGACCATGAATCTATTGAAGTCAACATGTCGCACGTGGTAAAATCATTTGATAAAAATAAAAAAATAAGAATTCCGTAGTATGATAAAGATAATTATAAGTCAATTCTTCAAAGAACTGAAATAAACAGTATAATAAATGACAATGATCTAAGCAAAATATCGCTCGCCTTCAAAAATGAACAAGAAATTATTGAAGTTAAAGATAATCACATTAAAAATAAAATCTCTTTATGTGGTCGAGATTAGAAAAGAATGTGGAAAACGATCAAAAACCTAGTGCTAAACAAGCGTGAAGATAATGGTGTAAATGAGGTTATTATAGGCGACAAAGTTTTTAAAACGGATTCCAAAATTGTGAATAATTTAAATGATTTTTTCATTGACAGTATATTAGAAATTAACAACAGTATACCTTATGTGCAATATTCCACAGCAATAAACACAGTTGAAACAGAATTTGTTTTTGAGGTAATTAATGACTCTTCATTAAAGAACATTCTAGAAAATATGAATAAAAAAAGAGATTGATGTGGGCTTAATATCGATATGTTCTTAGACTCCATTGATATAATAAACAGCTCGTTCGTCGGTGGGATTTTTCCGCAGAGTTGGAAGGAGTCAATTGTTGTACCAGTTCCAAAAGTAAGCTGAAGAGCTAAGGTCGATAAACATGTTACCATCCAATGCAAAAATTTTGGAGAAGGTAGTTTGTCAAGAATTTGAAAATTATTTAGAAAGAAATAGAAAGAAATATCATACAGAGCAATTAGGATTACCAGAGCAATCCAGTGCCAGAGCAATTAGGATTTAGAAAGGGTTTCTCATGTGAAACTGCTCTGAATTGGTTTATCTTCGAATAGAGAAAATTGATTGATGTTGAGAACATTACTATAGCGATTTTTCTAGATTTCAAGCGTACTTTTGAGGCCATAGTCCGAGAAATCTTATTGAGTAAACTGTTTCAGTATGGTGCTAGGAACAAAGAGCATAACTAGTTTAAAACATACTTGTCAGACAGAACACAACGAACGACGAAATAAATGAAGTTAGTAAAATCAGTATCTGTTAATCTGGGTGTTCCACAGGGATCCGTCCTAGGAGTTTTACTTTTTTTGATATACATCAATGATATTGGTACAGTGCTAGAATCTTGTAAAATTTCCTTGTTTGCTGATGATTGTTTGTTATACATATCAGGGGAAAATTTTGATAAACTGATTGGTAAGGTTAATGCAGATCTTAATCGCATATACAATTGGCTAAATATGAACAAGCTTAAAATAAATGTGGCAAAGACCAAAGCGATGGTCATGAATTACAGATGGCGTACAGATAATAGCATCAAAAAATTGAACAATGAACCCATAGATGTAGTAGATGATATGGCATATCTGGGTGTGACCATTGACGACAAGCTGAAATTTGTTGGGCACATTGATAAGGTTTGTAAAAAAATTTCAAAAAAATTGGTCTTTTAAGTAGATTGCGGAACAGTATGTCGAAGTCGACAGCGATCATGTTGTATAATGCTATGGCACTACCTCATTTTGATTACTGTTCAACAATTGTTTTTTCCGCTGCAGCTGAAGCAAAATCGAGAATGCAAATCTTACAGAGTAGGGCAATGAGAATGATACTAAAATATAACGGATTCACTCCCATAAAAGACATGCTTGATTCATTAGAATGGATGAGTGTGAACCAAAGAACTATTTTCCAAGTTTTGATTTTTGTATTTAAACTAAAAAACAACAAACTACCAGATTACCTGTCAAGAAACTTACGTTATGTTAGCGAGTTTCAACCATATAACTTACGTCATGGAAATAACTTTAGGCTCGAAAGATGGAATAGAACTGCAACACAAAATTCGCTAATGTATAAAGGGTTACAAATATTCAACATGCTATCGCGGATATTAAATCTACAACAAGCGCTGCCTCACTAAATAGAAAGTTTGGAAATTATGTAAAAGAAAATTACGCATGACTATTTTTTTTTGTTTTGTTGTGTTTAAATTTTTTAATTTTTGAATTTTTTAAATGTTTTATTTTTATTTTTTTTTAATTTTGTAATTTTTTTGTAATTCTAGTGAAAAGAATTTTAATTTTAACTATAATTGTTTTGTTGAATTTGTAAGCTTAAAGTATTTAGTTCTTTTCTTTTTAAAAAATTTAAATGGACTTATTGCATTTTTAGTTTTTGAACTTTATTTTTCTAAAGTTAAAGTTTTTCTTAAAACTAATAAATAAATAATAAAAGTAATAAAATTGTTGTTAATTTTTAAAACTATTATTATTATTATTATTTCTATTAAAATTGTTGCAAATATTGTTATTCATAAAATTGTTATTTCTAAAGTTGTTATTTCAGTTGATGTTTTGATTTTTATTTTGATTGAAGAACATTTTTTTATTGTGTTTAGTTCTCGTCAAGTCGACTTTTGTAGCTATTTTAATAGCGGAACCTAAAGTTTTTGACTGTGCTGTATGTATTATAGTAGCTAAATTTTTGTTCAAGCCATTCTTAAATATTTTTATCTCATATTGATTCGCTAAATGATATAAAACAATTGTGGATCTGTGTTGATCTCCTTTTTCTCTAATTTGAACGCTGTTTAGTTCCGCAATAAGTTCATCTATTTTTTTTTTGTATTGTTATAATGGTCTTTGAGCTTGTAGGCATCCTATTAATGTAATCTCTACAATTACTTGAAAACGAGTACACATGTATATCTCGTTGTAAACTCTTCTATTGTCTTGGGTATAGCTATATTTGTCAATTTGTTCTTAGTTCTGTCGGATAAACATGTGTGGTATATAAATTCTAGTAGTTTTTCTTTGTCGGCGTTTTGTGTCGCGTCAACCAAATATTTAGTTAGGCTTAAAAAATTTTGTATTTTGTCTCATTCCCCGTCAAAAAGTGGGATAATTTTCAGTGTTTTGTCTATGTCAAAGTTCATTTTTGTTAATTTTTGTTTCTTTAGATATAGTTTATTTTTGATTTCTTTTTAAAGATCTTAGAATAAAATTCTTATGAATTCAAATTTTGTACAATGATTTTTGTCAATCCCGTTCGATTTATGTCTCTGAAATTTACGAGGATTTGGTCCATGGATTTGGGTTTTGGAAGCTTCCGAACGAGCACCAGAGCAAATGAGATTATCTCCAAAACCAACAAAGATAGAACCTTTAAATTTTGCACAATGAGGTTCCTTCTCGTTCGATTTATGTCTCTGAAATTTAAGAGGATTTGGTAAATGGGTTTGGATTTGGAAGCTTCCGAACGAGCACCAGAGCAAATGAGATTATCTCCAAAACCAATAAAGATATAACCTTTACTTTTGGCAGAATGGTGTTCTTTCATGTATGATTTAGGCCTCTGAAATTTAAGAGAATGTGGTCCATGGGTTTGGATTTCGAAGCTTCCGAACGAGCACCAGAGCAAATGAGATTATCTCCAAAACCAATAAAGATATAACCTTTACTTTTGGCAGAATGGTGTTCTTTCATGTATGATTTAGGCCTCTGAAATTTAAGAGGATTTGGTCCATGGGTTTGGATTTGGAAGCTTCCGAACGAGCACCAGAGCAAATGAGATTATCTCCAAAACCAACAAAGATATAACCTTTAAATTTTGCAGGGTGGTGTTCTCTCTTGTTTTATTTAAGTCTCTGAAATGTGAGAAGATTTGGTCCATGGGTTCGGGTTTTGGAAGCTTCCGAACGAGCCCCAGAGCAAAGGAGATTATCTCCAAAACCAATAAAGATAGAACCTTTAAATTTTTTATAATGATGTTTCTTCCAGTTTGAATTATGTCTCTAAAATTTAAGAGGATGTTGTCCATGGGTTTGGATTTTGGAAGCTTCCGAACGAGCCCCAGAGCAAATGAGATTATCTCTAAAAACAACAAATATATAATCTTTAAATTTGGCCGAATGGTGTTTTTTCATGTTTGATTTAGGTCTCTGAAATTTGAGAGGATTTGGCCATGGGTTTAAATTTGAAAGAATTTGAACCGTGGATTCGAATTTTGGAAGCTTCCGAACGAGCCGCAGAGCAAATGAGATTATATCCAATACGAACAAAGGTAGAACTTTTGAAATTGGTACAATGGTGTTCTTTCGTGTTTGATTTATGTCTCTGAAATTTAAGAGGATTTGGTCCATGGGTTTGGTTTTGGAAGCTTCCGAACGAGCCCCAGAGCAAATGAGATTATCTCCAAAACCAATAAAGATATAATCTTTACTTTTGGCATAATGGTGTTCTTTCATGTATGATTTAGGCCTCTGAAATTTGAGAGGATTTGGTCCTTGGGTTCGGATTTTGAAAGCTTCCGAACGAGCCTCAGAGCAAGTGATATTATCCCCATATGCAACAAAGATATAACCTTTAAATTAGGCAGAATGGTGTTCCTTCATGTTTGATTTATGTTTCTGAAATTTGTGAGGATTTCGTCCATGGGTTCAAATCTTGGAAGCTTCCGGACGAGCCCCAGAGCAAACGAGTATATCTCCACAACCAACAAAGATAAAACTTTTATTTTTAGTACAAAGGTGTTCTGTTATGTTTCCTTTTCTGTAAAATTGGAAACTGACATTTGAAAGAATTTGAACCATGGGTTCGTATTTTGGAAACTTCCGGACGAGCACAAGAGCAACGAGCATATCTCCAAAACCAACAAAAGTAGAACCTTTAAATTTAATAGAATGGTGTTCTGGCAAGTTTTCTTTATGTTCCTGAGATGGATTCGATGAATTGGAGTGGCAATTCGGGTAGCTGACGCAAACCTCCCAAGGACTACCAATCTTCGAAAATAATTAAGATAGAAACTTAAAATTTTATACAAGGATGTCAAGCATATCCCAAGCGGATGCCTCTTTTACGTTCTTGAAATTCGAGTTGAATAAGACAGAAGAGGGAAGAAGTTCAAGCAGCTGCCAAAAACACTTATGGATTTTTAATTTAATTCGAATTATTCAGGTGTAGGGTATTAATAAGTCGGTTGCATCGACTTACTGTTACATTTACTTGTTAGATTTTTATTTTCGATATTGGTAATTTCCGATTTTTCTGAAAACCTTATTTTTAGATTATCTGTAAGATAATTCTTTTCTATTACAAAATTTTCAGTATTTGTCTTTTCTGTGTTCTTGTCAATTATTTGGTGGAGAAGAGAACATTTATTTTTTATTATTTATTTTTGTTGTTGTTTGTTTGATAATTTATTGTGTTGTTGTCTTCTCCAATATTCTTCTATCGTGAGCGGTTTCAGTCCCCACGTCGGATTCTCTTTAATGATTTTTCTAATGGCCATACTTTTGAAATAACCGCACATTTCTCAACATATGCTCTATTCGTCTAGATTTTTCCAAAGATTCTTCCTTACTTGTTTATTTTGATGTAAGTGTCGGGGTTTTCCTTCCTTGTTAGCTGCTTTTACCGCCGAGTCTTTCTTTTATACACGTTGTGTTATATCTAAAGTGATATCCTTGTCTGCATTCCCATGGTATTTCGTATGGTTTTGCATTGAGAATTACTGCTAATACTATGAGGTTTGAGTATATTTGCATCTATGTTTACTGTTTGAGTGCCGGGGTCTTCCTCCCTTGTTTATTGTTCGGGTGGTTCCTCCCTTGTTTATTGTTCTTGTATGTGATCGAGCGGCAGGATCGTCATGTAATAATTCTGCGTTATAGCTGTTTCTCTTTTATTAACAGTTCAAGTCTTTATTGATATTCTTGAAGCACAAAGCCTCGTTATTAGCAAAATCAATGTATTTCCTCAGCTGGGGCCAGTTATAGGAAATTTGTCTATATATTTTTAATTAAAATATTGAAAATTACTTTTTATCTAACTTAACTGTCGAAAGTTAAGCGTAGAACTGAATTCTTTATTCTAAAATTACTACGTTTTTTGTACTAAACTAGGAAAACCTCTGTGCAAGTGCACAAAGAGTCATTATAGATTCACTGAATTTAATTTTTCACGCTGTTTAGTAAAGAGTAATGAAATATTAACCATGCATAGGTCTCTTAAAAAAGTAATGCTGTAAAACAACTGTTTTATGTAGGCTCACCGTTACAGCTCCTACAGCACCTACAGCTCTTCAAATTTTGAAAAAACTTCTTTTTAGATACATACATCTCAGGTTCAGGTTCATACAAATAATAAAAAATAAATGTTCTCTTCTCCACCAAATAATTGACAAGAACACAGAAAAGACAAATACTGAAAATTTTGTAATAGAAAAGAATTATCTTACAGATAATCTAAAAATAAGGTTTTCAGAAAAATCGGAAATTACCAATATCGAAAATAAAAATCTAATAAGAATTTTATTCTAAGATCTTTAAAAAGAAATCAAAAATAAACTATATCTAAAGAAACAAAAATTAACAAAAATGAACTTTGACATAGACAAAACACTGAAAATTATCCCACTATTTGACGGGGAATGAGACAAAATACAAAGTTTTTTAAACCTAACTAAATATTTGATTGACGCGACACAAAACGCCGACAAAGAAAAACTACTAGAATTTATATACCACACACGTTTATCCGATAGAACCAAGAACAAATTGACAAATATAGCTATACCCAAGACAATAGAAGAGTTTACAACGAGGTATACATGTGTACTCGTTTTCAAGTAATTGTAGAGATTACATTAATAGGATGCCTACAAGCTCAAAGACCATTATAACAATACAAAAAAAAATAGATTAACTTATTGCGGAACTAAACAGCGTTCAAATTAGAGAAAAAGTAGATCAACACAGATCCACAATTGTTTTATATCATTTAGCGAATCAATATGAGATAAAAATATTTAAGAATGGCTTGAACAAAAATTTAGCTACTATAATACATACAGCACAGTCAAAAACTTTAGGTTCCACTATTAAAATAGCTACAAAAGTCGACTTGACGAGAACTAAACACAATAAAAAAATGTTCTTCAATCAAAATAAAAATCAAAACATCAACTGAAATAACAACTTTAGAAATAACAATTTTAGGAATAACAACATTTGCAACAATTTTAATAGAAATAATAATAATAATAATAATTTTAAAAATTAACAACAATTTTATTATTTTTATTATTTATTTATTAGTTTTAAGAAAAACTTTAACTTTAGAAAAATAAAGTTCAAAAACTAAAAATGCAATAAGTCCATTTAATTTTTTTAAAAAGAAAAAAACTAAATACTTTAAGCTTACAAATTCAACAAAACAATTATAGTTAAAATAAAAATTATTTTCACTAGAATTACAAAAAAATTACAAAATTAAAAAAAAATAAAAATAAAACATTTAAAAAATTCAAAAATTAAAAAATTTAAACACAACAAAACAAAAAAAATAGTCATGCGTAATTTTCTTTTACATAATTTTCAAACTTTCTATTTAGTGAGGCAGCGCTTGTTGTAGATTTGATATCCGCGGTAGCATGTTGAATATTTGTAACCCTTTATACATTAGCGAATTTTGTGTTGCAGTTCTATTCCATCTTTCGAGCCTAAAGTTATTTCCATGACGTAAGTTATATGGTTGAAACTCGCTAACATAACGTAAGTTTCTTGACAGGTAATCTGGTAGTTTGTTATTTTTTAGTTTAAATACAAAAATCAAAACTTGGAAAATAGTTCTTTGGTTCACACTCATCCATTCTAATGAATCAAGCATGTCTTTTATGGGAGTGAATCCGTTATATTTTAGTATCATTCTCATTGCCCTACTCTGTAAGATTTGCATTCTCGATTTTGCTTCAGCTGCAGCGGAAAAAACAATTGTTGAACAGTAATCAAAATGAGGTAGTACCATAGCATTATACAACATGATCGCTGTCGACTTCGACATACTGTTCCGCAATCTACTTAAAAGACCAATTTTTTTGAAATTTTTTTACAAACCTTATCAATGTGCCCAACAAATTTCAGCTTGTCGTCAATGGTCACACCCAGATATGCCATATCATCTACTACATCTATGGGTTCATTGTTCAATTTTTTGATACTATTATCTGTACGCCATCTGTAATTCATGACCATCGCTTTGGTCTTTGCCACATTTATTTTAAGCTTGTTCATATTTAGCCAATTGTATATACGATTAAGATCTGCATTAACCTTACCAATAAGTTTATCAAAATTTTCCCCTGATATGTATAACAAACAATCATCAGCAAACAAGGAAATTTTACAAGATTCTAGCACTGTACCAATATCATTGATGTATATCAAAAAAAGTAAAACTCCTAGGACGGATCCCTGTGGAACACCCAGATTAACAGATACTGATTTTAAGCTAACTTCATTTATTTCGTCGTTCGTTGTGTTCTGTCTGACAGGTATGTTTTAAACTAGTTATGCTCTTTGTTCCTAGCACCATACTGAAACAGTTTACTCAATAAGATTTCCCGAACTATGGTCTCAAAAGTACGCTTGAAATCTAGAAAAATCGCTATAGTAATGTTCTCAACATCAATCAATTTTCTCCATTCGAAGATAAACCAATTCAGAGCAGTTTCACATGAGAAACCCTTTCTAAATCCTAATGGCTCTGGCACTGGATTGCTCTGGTAATCCTAATTGCTCTGGATGTCATTTCTTTCTAAATAATTTTCAAATTCTTGACAAACTACCTTCTCCAAAATTTTTGCATTGGATGGTAACATGTTTATCGACCTTAGCTCTTCAGCTTACTTTTGGAACTGGTACAACAATTGACTCCTTCCAACTCTGCAGAAAAATCCCACCGACGAACGAGCTGTTTATTATATCAATGGAGTCTAAGAACATATCGATATTAAGCCCACATCAATCTCTTTTTCTATTCATATTTTCTAGAATGTTCTTTAATCTAGAATGTTATTTAAAGAGTCATTAATTACCCCAAAAACAAATTCTGTTTCAACTGTGTTTATTGCTGTGGAATATTGCACATGAGGTATACTGTTGTTAATTTCTAATATACTGTCAATGAAAAAATCATTTAAATTATTCACAATTTTGGAATCCGTTTTAAAAACTTTGTCGCCTATAATAACCTCATTTACACCATTATCTTCACGCTTGTTTAGCACTAGGTTTTTGATCGTTTTCCACATACTTTTCTAATCTCGACCACATAAAGAGATTTTATTTTTAATGTGATTATCTTTAACTTCTTTAAATCTTTAAATCAATAATTTTCCACATACTTTTCTAATCTCGACCACATAAAGAGATTTTATTTTTAATGTGATTATCTTTAACTTCAATAATTTCTTGTTTATAAATGTTACGGATAGCTATGTATTTATCCCAACAGGCTCTATTATTATAACTACGTACTGCCCTCGTATAGCTTGCGATTTTTTCACTTTTAATTCTTCTTAGCGTGTCATTAAATCATCCTGGTAACATACCAGTCTTTTTAGATACATACATCTCAGGTTCTGTTTAATATATTTTTAATAAAAAAAAAGGCAGGATTGTTTTTTACCTTTATAAATCAATCAGAATTCTTTTACGTAAACTTTTTCTAATAAGTATATATACTAAAAATATATGGAAAAACTGTATATCTATGTATAAAAATGTAAGGTTTCTGTTTTTTAAATATGAATGTACTCATTTTTGATTAAATACTGTACAGAAATGTGAATATATTTTCTAATTTAATTGATTATGCTTATAATATTTTTAAATATACGTACATTATACATATTATATGATATTTCAATGATATTTTTTGAGAAATATATTACACACTCCTCTTATATAGGTACACTACGTCATATTAGTAATGTATTCCTCAATTATGATTGCCGTATGGAGGAAATTATTTCTGTTTTTTAATAACGGGCGAAAATGTTATATTGTTACAACTTAAACAAAGTATTCTTAAAACACTTAATTTGGTTATTTTAATTACTATTATATATTAGAAATTTGTATTAAAAGCTTTTTATGGAATATCTAAACAATATAGACAAAAGTAAAGAGTGTTGGTAATATTTTTTTAAAATAATGTATTGATATTTATTTATATTATGTAACTTTTTGTATTGATATTTATGCGGAAGTGGGTTAACGAACGTTCACAAAAATTTGTCACAGGCTTTATTTGGAACCGTAAATTAATCCTGCCAAATTAGACACAAATTAGAAACAAAATATTTTCAATTTTTCAAACCGTTTAAACACGATAACAAAAAAATTAAAAACTTCATTGCCTCACGCTGTGTTAATGTATCGTAACAAAATGAACTTAGTGAGCTTTTGTGATAAAAAGCTACACTTTTGTAAATTTTCAACTCAATTGCTCAAACCGTTTGAGCGCGATAACAACGAAATTAAAAAAAAACTTAATTGAACTGCGGTGCCGAAACGGGTTAATGGGTCGTAACAAAATCAACTTAGTGAGCTTCTGATGTAAAGAGTTACACTTTTATACATTTTCAACTCAATTGGTCAAACCGTTTAAGCGCGACAACAAAGAAATTAAAAAATTTCACTGAGCCCTGGTGCCGAAAATGGTTAATGAATCGTTGCCAAATTGACCTAATGAGCTTTTCTACTAAAGAGCAACAGTTTTGCGAATTTGGAAGTCAATTGATTAGATCAACAAATTAGAAACAAAAATTTTCAATTGGTCAAACCGTTTGTGCAGCACAACAAAAAAATTTAATGAATTTCATTTGGCTCTCGTGCCTAAACGGGTTACCAGAACTTCATGAAAATTTGTCACACGCTTTTTTTCAGACCATAAAAGCAACATACAAAATTGGACATACATCGGAAACAAAAAATTTTATTCAAAAAAATTGGGTAAAATCTTGCAACCATATTTCTTCGACACATCCGGATGGATCATGGATCATGGATTAATGAACCAAAATATAGCCTATAACTCCTTCCGGCGTCATAGAAATATTCCTGCAAAATTTGGTTGCAATCGGACTGGTAGTTTTTACGTGAATCCGGCCCAAACAAACAAACAAACAGAATTTCTTCCTTATATATTAGATAATATAAATTCTATTACTGTTTCTATTTACAGGTAGAACTTGACGAAAATCTCACCCAAGAACAATTACTTTACGACCAAATGGGGAATCGTTATTCACTAAAAATATGATCGACGATTTCTAATGCGATACCTGGAGCCATAGGAGCTTCATTCCATATAAGACAGTCGAGTGATTTTAAAAATTCACGTTTTTGTTTTAATAGAGATGGAAGTTTTACTGCATTGAAATTTAAAAGCAGAAAAAAGGCGAAATAGCAAGTTGTTCCCTTTGCTAATAAATTAGATGCTATACCTGCAAGCAACACATAGAAAATTATTTACGCTACTACGCTTTTTAAATCAAGGTAACATCTTGATAGATAAATTCATTCACATTAACGCCTGCACGATTTAATTCAAAATAAGCTGTTAAAGTTATACATCTTGAAGATTACCGGCGAAGAATTTTTCCATATAATTTTTTTGAAAGAAGACAGTTTGACCGTGTGCTAAATGAACTGCTAATGTGACAACGGTATGCATTTGACCATGAATTGGAAGCTCTTGAATATAAATCTTGCAGTTACGAAACTTTTTTTACTTACTTATGTATCAGCAGTTACGGAATTGACTAATTTCATCATACACTACTTCGTTAATATGTAAATTTTCTTGATTCCGTTTGTAATATATTTCTGTGTATATTTAATAGCTTTTATCGTTACACAAAGTTCAACATTAGTATGGACGTTATATTTAAAACTTAAAATTGATGATATGGAACGATAAATCGATTATCTATAGCGTTCCAGATGGCGACGCCTATATTTGGAATAACCTTCAACATTTCGCCCATTTTTATTCTAAACGGTTTAGGAAATGATTTAGAACAATTTATTTCAATCATAGAAATACAATCTGCATTTAAATTACCACACGGCATATAATATTCATGTAAAATAACAGAATATAAGTAGATAGGTAGGCACTTGGGCCAGACAGATCAGTAGGTCAAGGTCACCAGGAAGTCAAGGAGGAGGTCAAACCGTAACCAGGAGGTCAACACGTAATTAGGCCAGACAGGAGTAGGTTAATGTCCACAAGTCTAATTGTTTATAAAGATTGTATACTTGTTTTAAGGAATAGGTAAACATGGAGATAGTAAGAAAAAATGCTTTTTTTTTTATGTTTGCAATTTTGAGTTGGGACTGTTTTTTTTTTTTTTTTTCGTGTTTTTTTTTATGACAAGTATTTAAAGAAGAGGAAAGAAAAGCCATTAATTAATTGTTATAATGTTGAAAAAAATTTGAATAAAAAAAAAATCAGGAAATCAAAAATAACTAACGTGGTACAGCTTTATTTCTTATTCATGTATACTTGGCTTAAGTAATAGGCGCATATGAAAAGTAGAAAGCAAAAAAGGTTGATAAATGTAAAAAAAAAAAAAAAAAGGTTTTAACAACAATTTTAAAACGTACGTAAAACGTACAACGCATCTTTAAAATTCATAAAATAAGTGCAAACCATGTTTTTCTGTCTACCTAATGATCAAACCATTGAAAAAAATGATGCTTTTTTTTAGATGTACCTAACTATTTGTGTTGTTTTATTTTTTCTACTTTAAGTATTTAAAGAAGAAGAAAGAAAAAACTAATAATTATACTGTATTTTGAAAACCATAATTCATTTATGGAATTAAACGAACTGAAGATTATTAAAATAAATACTATAAGGAAATATAATAAAGAAATGTACAATGTGATTGTTGAGGTAGTCAAAGAATCTTTCCCCAAAATACTAGCAGCGGAAAAAGTGTGCGTAGGATGGGAAAGATGTGAAGTGTTTGATGCCATAAATGTCACGAGGTGATTCAAATGTAAGGGTTTCAACCATATAGCGACTGAGTGTACAAATAATGAAAAGTGTCTTAAGTGCCATCAGCAACATAAAACGCGTAAATGTAAGAAGGAAGAAATAAATAAATGTATTAATTGTATAAAAGATAATCAGAAATTTAATTTAGGTTTAGATATTAACCACAAAACTTTGACTAGAGTTTAAAAAAAAACAATTGGTTATTAGCAACTAAAGTACATAAAAGTGGATGACCTTATGTCAAATAAATATGTATATTGTGTTTCAAATTTGATAAAAAAAATGTTAATAAAAGTGATGATATTGATAAATTTAATAATTGTAATGATATAAGTGATAAAAAAATAATTCAAATAGTTATAGCACTGCAATTATTCATAATAATAATTTAGATGACACAAAAAATAAGGTGTCTAATTACAATAATAATAATAATAATAATATTAATAATAGTTATAATAATGCTAGTTTGATAGTTATTAATGAAGAAATCAATAATGATCCAACTAGTGTTATAAATGAAAATAAGAACTCTAAAATATGTAATACAAAGCATAAGAAAAGCCACATTAGCATACTTACTTATATTCCTAAATTTTGGTCAAAAACAAATAGAATTTTAATGAATGATAAAGTTAGTAATAATAATAAATATAAGAGTATTATTGATAAAAAATATAATAAGGATAATAATGTTAGGAATAATAGTAATAAAAACGTTAACTGTAGGAATGAATCGTGTAATAAGAGAGATGAAATTAATAATAGTAATAGTAATAATAATAATTATAATAGTAATGTTAAAAATAGTGGTAATAACAATGTTAGTAAAAATAAAATAGCTGAAATAGATGAAAGTAGTAATAGTAAAAAAATAGTTGAATTTAATGATAGTAGAGAAAACGTTAGCAATAGACACAATTCGAATGTAACAAAGTTGCCCAAATATCACAACTGGAACAAAGGAGAAACACTATATCCGCAAAACGAAGAAGTGAAAAATTTTTCATATAATAGCAGTTCACAGGTTGTAAATAAAAGTTTTTTTAAATCCAATCGTTCCTCCAATAGTTAAACTTACTAAAAGAGCGGTTGAAAATGGTGACAGTATACATATATTATCAAGATTGCGAGATTATAGAATATATATTAATGTAAGATTATATTTATCATTTTTCCATGACCAAAAATATATTTGTTATGAAGGTATAACGAAAACGAATATCAAAGTATTAATAAATCAGGAAGGATTACCAACGAATTATCAGAAACTGAGTGAATTATATTACCAATATCATAAAAGTATAGGTCTCTCCAGTAAAGAGGTACAAAAAGTCCTAGCAGCATATAGACAACACACCTACAATAAATACAGAGAACATCTTCAAAAAATTAGGGATTCCTGGCAAAATTATTTGATTGGTAGGCCGTAATAACAATTCATATTAAAAATAATACACAAATCGGTAATTTAAAAATTTTGAATCTAAATATATGCAGCTTGAGAAATAAGATATTTGAATTAGAAACAGTAATTAATGAATATAAAACAATTGATATAGTAATCCTTACAGAAGTATCGATATACAGCAATGAAATCATGACTTATAATATTCCAAACTATAAGGCAGTTTTCAATTGCAGAGATGAAAAACGAGGCGGGGGAACCGTCATCTTTATAAAAGATAATATAAGCTTTACTAAAGTATTAAAAGATGAAAATTATAATTTGAATGTAATCGAAATTCTAAATGCTCAACCTAACCTAAGAATTGGTGCATTTTACAAGGCCCCAATGGAAAATAGCAACATATTTATAGATTATTTGGAAAATAAACTAAGGAATAAAGGTAACGACATATTTTTTGCTGATACCAATTTAAATCTGTTCGATAACTCTAATGTAGTAATTAAGTATAAAGATATGATAGCCACATCTGGTTATAGTGTAGTAAATACAACACAAAGTACCAGAAACACAGTTCACTCCAATACCTTAATTGATCACATTATAACAAACTTTACCGATAAATATAATATTACTTTTTAAATAGAAAATAATAATCTATCTGATCACCAATTGGCAATAGTATCACTAAAAATAGTTAGGATTATGAAAACCCCAATGAAAAAACATACTATAAGTAAAACTGATTATAACCAGATGTCTCAAATTGTAAATAATAAAATAGAAAATACAAATATTTATGAAATTGATACGTTAATTAAGATAATACAGGAAGCAAAAGTTTTATGTACAACTTCAGTGTCAGTGAACACTTCAGTGTCAGAGAACACTGCTAAAAGAGTAAAATATAAAAGATTCAAGAAAAAGGTGGAAAAATTAATAAAGGAGGCAAAAAGAAACCATATCAATAGAAGTATTGAGAATGCCGGAAGTAACTCTAGAAAACTGTGGAAAGTATTAAATAATACTATAAGGAATTCTAACGACGATATTTCTGAACATATTACTAGTGTGGTAAAACTAAACGGAGAAAAAACAAAAGATGAAAATGAAACGGCAAATATACGTTAAATGCATATTTTACTGAAGTAGGAGAATCATTAAAGGAATAACAGGAATAAAAAAAATTAAATTCGCCATTAAAGGAATAACAAAAAATAATGTAATAATTCTGTTCAACATAAAAGAAATAACCAAACGTTAGTTTTATTCCCAGTTACGGAAACAGATATTTATAAAATGATCATGAAGTTAAACAGAAATTCAGCTCCAGGACTATATAAAATAAACAAAACAGATAAATAAAACAGTAAAGGATTTACAAGAATTAGCTAACATCATCAAACAACCTATAGCAAAATTGATCAATAAATGCTTTATGGAAGGAACATTCTCAGATTCATTAAAAAGCAGATATAGATCCGATTCATAAAAATGTTTCAAAAATGAATGTGGAAATTATAGACCAATTTCCATATTGAATTCAATTTCTAAAATTTTTGAAAAAGCAATTAATATAAGGATAAAAAAGTTTATTTCAAAAACAGTGGGTTTTGATCCAAATCAATATGGTTTCCTAGAAAATAGTGATACAGAATCCGCAATTATAGTTACGTTGGAACAAGTTTATGATGCACTTGATGAAAGGTATTTTGTGGGTGCAGTATTTATCGATCTTACAAAAGCCTTCGATGTAGTAAATCATAGTAGATTAGTTAGTTTCCTAGACAAGGTGGGTATAAGAGGTAATTATAATCTTTTATTAAAAAGTTATTTAACAAATCGAACTCAATGTGTTAAAGTGGACGAAGTTTTAAGTGGTAAACTTACTATAAAAACTGGTGTACCACAAGGTTCTCTCCTAGGACCTTTGTTATATCTCTTATATATTATGAATATACCAAAGAGTAATATTATTTCAAACTATAATGTATATGCAGATGATACTAATATCATAGCAAAAGCTAAATCGGTAAAAGAAGTAGAACACATACTAAATCAGGATCTTAATACAATATGTAATTGGCTTGATTGTAATGAACTCTGCATAAACGCTAAAAAAACCAATTATTGAAAACTAAAAAAAAATTATATGAAAATATTACTCTTAAGATAAGTGATACAACAATTGAAAGAGTAGATAATGTAAAATATCTTGGAATAACAATTGATGATAATTTGAAATGGGACAATCATATAAAAAACATGAAGAAAAAAGTGATGCCTAATATATTGGCTATAAAAAGATCTGGCGGCATTCCCGAATATACAGCTAAGCTTATCTATAATGGGCACATTCTTTCAAGAATAAGGTATAATATATGTAGTTGGAGCTATTGCTCAAATTTTCATATTAACCAAATTGGTATTTTAATGAACAAAGAGCTTAAAATTCTTTTCAAATTTAATCCCAGAACTAGTACTAATTATCTATATAAAACTATTAATGAATTAGATATAAACCCATTAATCTACTTTGAAAAATGCAAATATATTTATAAAATTCTAAATACTAATCTTAAATCAAACTTAATTTTAAAAAATATTGGAATTGCTAAGGCTAGAAAAACAATGAAACAAAATAGTTTAAGATGCAGTGCTATTAAAATGTTTAATTGATTACCAATAGAATAGATAGAAATCAATAGAAATTAGAAATAGAAATTAGAAAATGTCAGAAATTGCAAATGTTCAATAGAAAACTTAAAGAACATGTAAACAATTTTAGAAAGTAAAGGTTGAAATAAGTAAAAAGTAAGTTAAACCAAAAAAATGTAATTAAAATTTTGTAAATATTTGTTTATTAGTTTGTAGTTTTAGTTTTAATTTAATTTCTTATACATAATTTTATATATATTGTAAAGTTATCTGAAATTAAAATAAATAAATAAAAAAAAAAAAACAAGAATATAAAAATAAAACAGATTTATTTACATGTTCAAAAAATTTTTATTTAACTAGAAATATTTTACTATTTTATAGAAATCTGTAAGAATTAAACTTCCTTTTTCTAGTATAGCCAGCTCTTTTAGAAAATATTGCTTTTTATTTCCTTTTAAAAATTGTAGGTCAATTACGAAAATTTGATTATCCATGTTGAAGGTTTATGGAAGAATGTTCATTAGAATAAGTAAATTTAAATTTATATTCACTTCGGAAAAACAGCTTTTCCTATAAATATAGGTTACAAGTATTAGTTTTAATTTACAACAATGCCGTTTCACCGAATTACTATGATGGTGGCGAGGCCATCATGCTGTGGTAAAACCACTTTTATTCATAATTTAATAAAATATAAAAAAGGAAATATACAACCCCATATTAACAAAATATTTGGTGTAATGCAGACAAAAATGCCATTCCAAAATATATCAAATATGTAGATGTAGATGTAGTAACACTATTCCAGACTTTAATGATTATCAAAAACCTTTGTTAATTATTATCGATGATATGATGTTAAATTCTTTTAAATTCTCTGTATGTGATTTATTTACTAGAGGATCACATCATAGAAATTTATTTGTAATATTTGTAACACAAAATGTTTTTCACCAGGGTAAATTTTCTATATCTCTTGAAATAAGGTTGAAATAAGTAAAATAAAGGTTGAAATAAGTAAAAAGTAAGTTAAACCAAAAAAAATGTAATTTAAATTTTGTAAATTTTTGTTTATTAGTTTGTAGTTTTAGTTTTGTTGTTTGTTGTTTTTCACCAGGGTAAATTTTCAAGAGATATTTTACTTAACTAAAAATATCTAGCACTTTTCAAAAATCTAAGAGATAAATCGCAGATATTACCTCTAGCTCGCCAAATATATCCCAATCAAATCAAAGCAATTGGAAAAGTATATAATGATGTGACGTCAGTTCCATACGCCTATATATTAATAGATATTACTCAAGACGTTAATGATATATTTCGATAAAGAAGTGATATATTTGGGATAGGTTTGTGTTATTGTACGAGAGATCAATTAGAACAATTTGGGGAAGAATATGAAAACTTTGAAGACCAACCGTCATATGTTGCACATATTAAAAACATCTAACCTAATATTCCAGAAAGCAATTATAAAACACTGTGACCTTGAAGTAATTAAAACAATTTGTGAAATACCGTTAAATTACGAAAGTATAAAAAGGAATTAAGATCACCCATTTGCCGTAAAAAATCTATAAATAGCAAAAGAAAATTATTATTCAACGTGGTGGATTTTTACCTACATAATATAAAAATGTTGGAATACAAGTTGTACCTGAAGAAGAAAAAGTATACGAAAAGAAGCTAATGACGAAGTATTTGATGATGAAATTCAAGAAAATATTTTAATAAAAGCATTGTTAGCTGGTAAATATGTAATACAAAATAAACTTTTCCAATAGTTCAATTCCAACAAAAATTGTATTACATTTTAAAAAAGTATAAATAAAAGCGATTTAACAAAACTATATATTATTTTACTTTTATTCATAATGGATACTTATAATGGATTTTATTCATATAGTATACTCTACGTATTATTTAATTCAATCTGGTAGAGGACTTGATAGAGCTATAAAAAATACCATTCATTAAAAATTTAAATTATTTTATGTCAAAACGACGCAAAGATAATGACAAAAAGAAACAGAGATATTTTTAATTAATTATGATTGAGTGTATGAAATCTGAGTTGGCTATTTTAAGAACCCAACCCATTCAGTCTAGCATTTTACCATCCGAAGACGTTTCCTACAATCCTTCTTTAGACAACCCTTAAACTATTGAATTTTTTTCACTGGCTCATGGAGATATATATATAGAGATTTGTCTTCTACATATTTGAGATTAAAAGTACCGATCTTAAAGAAAGATGGAACACATTGGAATAATGATAAAACTGGTTATGGAAAAACAATAATACAACCAAATGTAGTTAATAACATTTTACATTCTTTAATAAAACAATGTAATGTTCAATTAAACGGCAAAAATATAACACCATCTGATGAAAATTGTTACTATAGAGCTTATATTGAATGATTATTAAATTATGGCACAGATGTTGCTGAAACTCATTTAGAATGTGCAGGATGCATTTTAGGTAAAGCAAATATAGCAAAATTTGATAATAATAGTTCAAAAGAGTGCGAAAAATTGTATAATAATAACATTGTAGTGGAACTTATGGGTAAACTACATGTAGATATGTTTAATCAACCTACTCTACTTATAAGTAATGTTGACATTCGTATAGTTTTAACACTTGAAAAACCAGATTTTTATCTTTTTGCAGACGATTCTGATGAATCACAATTAAAAATTATAGAAACCACGTTATTTATGAGCCACGTTACCGTTAATCCAAGTGTGCTGTTAGCACACAATGCTGTTCTTGGGAAATCCAATGGTAAATATAATTATAAGTTGAAGTAAAAAGTATAAGTTTTACACTTCCAATGAACAGCTCATCAATATCACTTGATAATGTTTTTATTGGACAGTTGCCAAACACAATAATTTTTTGCATGACAGAAAATATGGGGTTACTCTGGAAAAAGATAAAAAAATCCATACAATATTCAAACAATGTGATATTTCGCAATTTATACTAAACGTAAATGGAGTTCAAGTACTCAATTCAGCAATTGAAACTAGTTTTTACGAAGAAAATAACTGCCACACTAAAGCGGATAGTACACTTTTTTCAGGTCCTGGAATTTACTAGAATGATAAAGGTCATCAGATAACAAAGTCTATGTTTAGCAATGGATTTTTTATACCAGATTTAACTCCAGATGCATCTGGAAAGGAAGTACGTCAAGGTTTACTAAACCAAGGTACAGTTAGAATTAAGGCAAGGCTATCAAAACCACTTTGTTTTTTTTTTTTGTTTTTTACGAGTGTTGGTGGAAAACTCGAAAGTCACCAAGAGGAACTGCACGTGCTTCCTCAGGGTAGTGTTGGACTTTAACCAACCAAAACCACCCCCCTTTTAAAGCCAAACTTTAGGATGGAACCTTTATAACAAATGTACAGTTTGGGGATAGGGATGTGGGAAGGACAATTGGGGAAATTGGTATTGGGAATTTGGATTATGGGGGATAGGTAGGAAAATTTGGAGGGACATTTTGAAGAAAGATGTTAATGTTCTTCTTAAACTTAAGTAAATCGTACACATATGAATTACCAACTTTAGGGAACACATGTGATGGTATATGGTTCCACAAAAGAGACGTGCGCATGACAAACGGATTTCCATAGGCTGTATTTCGCCATCTTGATACCTATGTATTTCGCCATCTACGAGATACCTATAAAACAAGGTCAATGACCCAACTGTACGACGGTGGCTGAGTGGAGTGAGCATTGAAGTTACACTGGGTTCGTTGATCAAACGAATAGCTCTGTTTTGCACATTATCTAAATAACCCGGTGCTGTTTGATGCCCAAATGTGTGCATTATACTCCATTTTCGGCCTAATGTACGTTTTATAGATATTGAGAAGATCAGATGCGGAAAGGAAAGTTTTACAGCGATACAAAAAACTCAGACATTTAGCTGCATTCTTAGCTACACCAAAAATGTGATTTGACCAAGTCAATTTCTGGTTTAACCCGATGTCCAGCATGTTTAAATCCGTCGAATGCTGCAAGGCTTCTCCCTGAAATAGTAGGGTAGGAACAGTAGTAGCAAATTTCCACGAGGTCAGACAGCATTGTGTTTTTTTGGTATTGAACTCAACTCTGTTGACTTCACCCCATTTTTGAATTTTTACTAAATTGTTATTTAGCTCACTAATAGTGAAATTTTTCGCTGTTGTATTAATTTGGTGATTAATGTTACAGCGGCTATGAAACGCATAGGAAGCTACAAGAGTACTGTCGTCTGCGAAACTATGAATCGGATTGGAGGTTAATGAGAGTAGGTCATTAAAATAAATATTAAGAAGAGAGTTGGGGATAAAACTGATCCCTGGGGGACACCAGCGTTTATTTTGAATTTGTCAGATGAATATCCATCGAGCAGTACACGAATCGTACGATTCGAAAGGGAATCTCCAATCCATTTTAGAAAGACTCTACCTAGACCTAATGCTTTGCATTTTGCCAATAGAGCATCGTGTCAAACTAGATCGAAAGCCTTAGAAATATTAAGAGCCATAACATCAGACTCACCATAATGATGAAGTTTGATGTTTAGCTTCTCACAAAGGTAAGTCATGAGATCACGGTTGAACGACGGGTTATGAACCCGTATTGACGATCATGAAGCAGACCTTTGTGGTCCAGGTATTTTAGAAGGTTTTGGTTCACTATTTTCTCCATTATCTTGGAGAGGATCGAAGTTATAGCAATAGGGCGGTAGTTGGAGGGATCGCTTTTATTACCTTTTTTGGGAATTGGAAAAACATGTGCAACCTTCTATTGGGTAGGATGAATACCCGAAGTGAAGGAGAGATAGAAAAGGTTGCGCAGAGGTTTTGAAATAGTGGATTGTATTTTTACATGTGGAGGTATTTTTAAGCACCATGGTGGTTATACCATCTGGACCGGCTGACTTATTCGTATCAAGATTTTTTAAAATTTTCATCACCGTCCGCGTCCTAAAGTAAATTTTACCGAAGGAGCAGCCAGCTCCTGGAACAGAAGGTTGCACTTGAGCTGACTGTGACAGTGTTGAATTGAAAGCGAACTGCTTGCGAAACAAGTTCGCCTTATCTTTAGAATCTGAAACGGTTCTGTTATTATCATCAATAAGTGGTGGAAAGGAAGACCCTCTAACGTTTTCCTTTAGACTTTTGGCAAATTACCAAAAAGATTTGCTATTCTTTAGCATGTGGATGATTTTACGTTTCAACTTTTGGTTGAACAAGAATTTTTGCTTATTGATAACTCTCTTGCATTGGTTTTTCACCGCTATATAGTTGGCCCTGCGATCCTCCGACCTATTGTTTTGCTACTGTTTAAAAGCCTCCTCTTTTCTAGAAATGGCTTTTTTGCAAATACGATTAAACCAGGATTTGGGACTCCTCTTAACAGATTTCATGAAATGAGAGATGGATAACCTCATTCCAAATAAAATAGTTTCACTAATTGCATTTGCAGCAAAGTTAACATTTCTGTTGCGGAAGCAGAATGACCAATCAAAGGCTCTAAAAAAGTTGTTAAGGCCCTCTCAGTCAGCATGGCTGTAACGCCAAACTAATTTTTTGGGAGAGGACCTTGGAGATTGGACTTACCCGGATATTTGTGTTAACCAAACAATGGTCGGAATTACCCAGGGGGCAACCAACTGAAACCACATATTTTTCAGGGTGTGTGGTGAGAAACAGATCCAAGAGGTGACCTTCATGATCAGCACGGTCCGGGATCCTAGTGGGATTTTGGACAAGTTGAGAAAGGTGGAACAGTGTGGAGAATAATTCAACTTCTTTTCCAATTGAATTTTGACTCGGGGAGATGTTGCTAGAAAAATGAAGCCAATCCCTGTTATGAATGTTGAAATCTCCCGACAGAGCAATTTCAGTTTGTGGAGATGTGTCCAAAATTTCATTGATCTGGTTCGATAGATTTTCAATTTTCATAGCAGTTTCTTGTTCATTTGAGTTGGGTAATCTCTATAGGAAACAGAAATATATGACATGCGAGACGAGAATTTTGACACAAATGTAATGAAAGGTTGGGCTAGAACAATTATATTTTGGAAGTGTGTTGAAAGCGATGTCATTTTTTATATAGACAGCGATACCTCTTTTGGGTACCAAGTGTGAAATAAGTGAGTAGCCGGTAACATTAAATTTATCATTGTGGTTACTGACTTGTGTTTCACATAGAGCTAAGATTGCTGGTTTAATGGAACTAAGATGGCAATCGACGGCATGAAAATTCGTTTGCAACCCGCGTATGTTACAGAAATTAACATTAAAATTGATAATTTTGATGGAAAAAATTAATATAAAAGAAAAGTTAAGATAATAAATAATAATATTAAAATTGAAATGTAGTTTAAAATTAAAATCAAAAGCAAAATTAAAATGAAATCAGAGTTGAAATTGTAATCAAAATCAAAATTAGACTTAAAATCAATTTTAAAATTAACCAAGATCAAAATCTGACTTAAGATAAATTAAAGTATGTAAATTAAGATTAAAGTAAAAATTAAAATTAACAAAAATTAAAATTTATTCAAAATTAAAATCAAAAGTAAAAGTGCACGATTTAAATAACCCGAACTTGACAATACTTTAAAATAAATTACTATCAATATCAATACTTTATATCTACATTAATACTTTTCAATATTTTGCTTTGAGTGAGCACATGGTTTATAACAACGTTCAACAGTTTTTAACATTCACTTTTAAGTGACCTTATGGAACGTAGGTACAACCAAAGACTCACCAAAAGCAAAACTTACCACCAGAAATTAATCAATTAGATTACAGTAATTACTATGGTGGTATTAAAAAAAATTGGGCGAATTGAGAGTCGAAGAAGAACATCAGCATCTATCGTACATGTGGGAGGGAGATGAATATATAATTGTTTTGTTTACAAGTTTATTCTAAGATGAAATAAATAAAAAAGAAAAGTAAATTAATGTAAACAAAACCAACCGAGCGCGTTTAATTATAAATTATAATTTAAATCCGAAAAAATTAAAAATTATTTAAATTTACTATAGTTCGAAAAAAATAAAAAATAAATCAAAAATTAAATTAAATCAAAGAAAAAAAAGTTAATATGTAGATAAATTTATAAGTGTAAAAAAATAAAAAATAAAATTTGTATGTTGTTAAATAAATTAAGAATACTTATCTTGCCGCCATTGGAGTGCAGCCATACAATTTAAAATTTAGTTCAATATATATATTACACTTTTAAAAATATTTTTTTTAGTGAAAGAAAAAAAAAATTAAAAAATTAATTAAAAAGGTCACTAGTTTAATTTAATTTTAATAATTTTAAAAAAAAGATATAAGTAAAGAAAAAAAAAGTTCATATAATAAAAAAGTTTTTAACTAATTAAAAAAAGGTTAAAAGAGAAAAAAAAATCAACTTACATCAATTTACATCTACACTAACTGCTATTGTTTATGCAAGCATACAAATTGATAAAAATTTAAATATATTCACAAATCCATAAATAGAATACTGAAACGTGTATTTTATATTTATTTTTTTTTTTTATTTTTATATGTTTTCTTTATTTCCTTTAAAAATAGCTACAATTCAAATATAATATATAATACATAATTCAATTAAATACAGAAAAATTATTTAATTTTACCAGGTATTTGAATATTCAAGAAGATGTCATCGTCCTGTGCACTTGTGGACGTAAAGTTTTGTTGTGATGATAAAAGTACTTTAAAAAATACTTGTAAAAAATTTGTAAAAGAATTTACTAACAAATTCACAAGCAAAGAAATTATATATGAAAATTTTGAAAACGGAACTGTACATAATGATAAAATTAATAAAGAATTAAGACAGATGCTAGAAAATTTGTTGTTATTATAACAAATAATAAAATAAAAAAGGGGTTTTAAATGAACGACGTTAATGAAATAAGTAGAGTGTATAATTTGAGTCAGTTTGAGTTATGAACACTTTAGAAATAACTAGTGTTTTAAAATGTAACAAATTTACAAACAAATATTTTAAGGGAGTTTTACTTATATTTTAAGGGAGACAACTTATTTGGAAATTTAAATTTTTCACACTCTTGTCTACCTAAGCAATATAATTAATATTAAAAAGCTTTAGCTAAAACGTAGTAATGGAAGATCAAAGTTCAAACACAAATTTGATGTTGAGTTATACATATTTGCTCACCAAAAATCAGTCATTAAAAGTTCTTGTTGGTTTTGATACAAAATTTTTTGTAGGGACTTGCATTTTTCATAGTATTGGAAAAATGGCAGCTTTTTTAAAATATCGTGATTGGTGTAAATTCTATCAGCACTTTTATGAAAGGTACTCGAAACAATCAATAAAGAATACAAAATTATGTTTAAAATATCCGCTAAGATTGGTTATTGGCCGATGTCTTACCATTTACAAAGAGGAAGGTGACACATTTTACAACTTAATTGATTTTCGTCAAGGTGTAATGATACACAATAAAAATGCTGAATCAAATGTACGGGAATATGTTATTAAATATATAAAAATGTGTCAAGAAAAACATGTAATGAAATTGCACCAAGAAATATATATTCCAATACAACGTTGTAGCTTTCAATGCAATTATTCTACATTGTTTTTTGAAATATCTGTACTACTAGAAAATAAAATTTCTAATATTTTAAACAAGAACAACAATAAATGAAAAAATTGTTAAATTTTATTTAATTTGTTTTTTATTATGAACTACTTATATATAGTAGATACATATACATTTACACAAATATTCTTATATATTGTTTTAGGCTATAAATTATTTCTAAAAAGTTCTGCAAAATAGTCAGGATCTCCTTCTTGGTTATTTATTTCCCAAATTTGTTCCCCCACTATATCTTCATCTAAGACCTGAAACGGTGGTATGAATTCTTCAGTTTAAATTAATTTCTCCTCATCTACAGTAGCTATAATTTCATCAACTTGAACCTCATTTTGTATACTGACTATTGCAGTCTCCTCAGTAAAAGGAAATGTTGTTGAATCAGATTCCATTTTTTTTGTAAAATATCTTAGCAAAATTGAATTAAAAATGATTTGCCAATAAAATTCAACCACGTTATATACAGTCAAAATTCAAAGTTTTCAGAGTATATAAATAAAGGAATGTAAAATTGGATTTTTAAAGCTAGTTTGATGATGTAAAAATCATGTCAAGATCTAAAATAGTAAAGGAAATTCATATAGATCTGATGTAAAGAAAAGAATTTTATAAGGTTGAAAGTAGAAATTTTTATTCAGGTTCAAAAATTTTATGTACGATGTCATTTTTCTCGGCTCTTTTATGAAATACCTGTGTTTTTACGAAAAAAATATTAAATAAATCAATTTTGTAACTATTTAGGTACATATAAACCTGAATATGAAAAATAAAGCAACTAAATAAAAGAAATTTATAACTTTTTTAAATTTTACATTTATTTATGAATAATAAAAACTTATAACTACAAACCAATTTACATTATTTATTGGTAACTTGCATATATTTTACCAAAAGATATATCTACAATACTTAAATTTAAATTTTTATTTTTATATACAAAATGTTCTTTTTCTCTTATTTCTTTAACAAAATCAGGATTCTCAAAAATATCATTATATTTTTGAGGTACAAATATAATTAAATTGTAACAAATTTAATCAAATTCGTATTTCAGACGCTTAACTAAGTAGACGTGCTAAATTTATTCTTAATTTTATTTTTAATTTTTAATTTGTTATTTAACTTTAAAATAACAATATTAATAACACATTTTAATATTCTAACTATTTTATAATAAAAATAAAAAAAAGAAGAAAAAACCTGTGTTGAACTCATTTTTATAAACTTGTAAACAGTGCATTTGTAAAATTAAATAGCTTATTCATCTTTTAAATTTTAACAAAAAATTATTTTTTCGTTTTTTGTTAAACTTTTGTTAAAAAAGAAAAAACTATATTAGAATCGGCTTTTTTTAATTTACTTATTTACTTTTTTTTTAATTTATTGTTTATTCTGCTAGTACTTTTGCTAAAAACTTTGAACTCTTTTTAAATTGCCGTTTTTTTTTTTAAATTGTTAAAGTAAATCTTATTTATATAATCAAAAATGAATTGGGTTAAATGCAATAGTTCAAGCTGTACAGTTTATGACGCAAAAACCGAAACTGTTACATGCAGGAATTTTTGTAGCTCTTAGAGTGTGGTATTCTGCATTCCTGGCTCAATATTTTGTATGTAAAGAATGCTTGGATTATCACTCCAGCATTAATATGTTAGTGGATGAAGTCAAATCTTCGTTCAATAACATTAAAGATGAGTACACAAGACTTGCAGCAAGATATAACAACACAAAAAAATACAACTCCGCGTCATTTAATGAAATGGCTAAAGATTATGAAGCTCTCAATACTACCTTCAGCAGAACGTCACTAAAGCAGAATGATCATTTGAAGACGCTGTTTTCAATAAAGATGAGTTTATCTCTGCATTAAATTCTACCAATGAATCTATCAAATCATTAACTAATGAGTTAAAGTCATCTATTAACTCACAACTTTTTAATTCAAAATTTATCGACACTACTACTGACGTCGCAGAGAAATTTAATGAGCAGATAGGTTCATTAACAAAAAAAAATTTAATATGGGTATGAAACTAGATGCGAGTCTTGATACATCTTTTGATACATTTGGATACAACCAAATGTATCTAAGTCGCAACTCAAAAGATATTTGGACTCAGACTGATGAACCTATCAACTATAGTGCAGATCAGAATGCGTTTATTTTTAAACCAATAAACTACAATACAGTTGAAAATTCAAAAATGTACTTATGTTTGTTTGAAACTATCTCATCTGCAGATTATTCAATTCAAGATTCACCTGCAACGTTTTCGAACCATGATATTCCTGAAACTGCTTCAAAATCAAGCTTCGTATTCTTTATATAATGAATTACTTCAGTGCAGTGCTAACAATACCAATTTATCGTCACCTAAACTGTTACTATCAACAATAAAAGTTCCACAAATTTCCGTATCTATTTCGATATCTTTGAGCTCTAATACCTGGATAAATTACCATCTGTAACTAATCCTTCTTCAATTAAAAAATGTTCTTCAAATACTCCTAAATTGCCAACTAAGAAGGTTCAATTTTTACTTCCAAATGAAAAATTAATTACTGCAGATCATAAGCAGACGTAACTAAGACAGAATCTAAACCGGATTTGGATCCCCAGTCACTGTACTTTACTAAATTTTGCAGCTTACACAACTTCCAATTATCTCAGTAAGTTTTTAAAGAATAAGTTTAATTTAAATATTATAATAATAGTTAACATTACTCCTAAGAATCTTAGATTTAAACCGAAATATAAATCTTTTAAAGTTATGGTACATAACTTCAATGGTACATAACTTGGTACATTGTACCTCAATCCAAAGTTTGTGAAATAATAAATTACAAACGATGGAAAAAAGGTACTATAATAAAGCTTTTTAAAGAAAAGTCTAATTCTAGTAGTAATACACCAAAATCTATTTCACATATTAATACAAGCTTAAACATTAACACAAACAATAATAACACGCATTTCAAAACACTTCTTCTTAATCCTTTCGCTGTTCCTTTTAGTAATAAAGCTAAAAAGAAATTTCCAATTCAGAGTTCATTATCTACCAATAGCAAAAAGTACTCTAACTTCATCCAAGGAGATACTTTAAGACCGGTTACTAGTATCTCAAACAGAAATAATAATAAAGTTAATAATAACAACAATAATAAATTTAAAAGTAACAATAAATAATAATCGAATTAAAAATAATCAAAATAAAAATAATAAAAATAAAAAAAATAATAATAATTAGAACAGTAATAATAATAATAAACAATAATAAAAATATTAATAATAATTATAACGATAATAATAATAATTATAACGATAATAATAATAATGTTAGTAACGACAATAATAATAATAATTATAACGATAATAATAATAATAATAATGTTAGTAACGACAATAATAATAATAATCAAAATAATAACAATAATATTAATAATAAACTAGTATTACAAGATCCGTTTGTTTCTCCAATCGTTAGAATGACAAAACAATCTCTAACAGAAGATTGCAAATATGCTCTGTCAAGATTCGGGGATGAGAGGATTCTCTACAACGTTAGACTTTTTTTAGCCTATTTGCGTGTAATATCGTTATAGAAGGTAAAACTAGAACTCACCTGTCAGTTCTCATTCACAATGAGGGCCTGCCATCTAATTATAAAGATGTATACGATCTTTATCTCAGATATCATAAAAATATAGGCTTCTCTGTGAAAGAGGTCGAAGAGGATCTTAAGGCTTATCGTAGTCATTGCAATAGCAACTACTATAATCATTTGAATCAATCTCGTGAGAGTTATAACAAGTTTTTTCGTCCAAACTCTAAGTAATTACTCAAGTTTCAACAAAACTTCAAATTTCATCTCTTTATCTAACGTTACTTACTCTAAAAAAAATTCTCAAACTTTCAACAACATAAACAACATTAAAATGTTTTACCACAATTGTAGTGGTATGAGAGGCAAGCTCAAAAAGCTTTTTGTTGATACCAAGTCATGCAATTTCAGTGTATTAATTGTGGTATTTGTTCAATGTCATTCATCTTCAATGAGTTTTTAACAACTAGCTTACAACTTATTTCTCCACTTAAAACTAACTTAAGCTACCGACACACTTTACAGTGCTTCTTAAACTATTTAACTATAACTGATATACTACAATTATAATTTATAACTAATATACTACATCTCTCTTTTTTCATTCATTTTTTTTTTCATTTTTACTATTTTTGTTTAATTATTTTTTAAAATTACAATTTGTATTTCGAACAACCTTTCTTACAGTTACTAATACCATAATCAATTTTAATCCACTTCAATATTTTTATTATACCCGTACGATAGGATCGGGTATAATAAAATTACTCCTCCGTTTGTAACACCTCGAAATAAGCGAGCTAGATATACCTTCAAAGGTATGGATCGGATCAGAAAAAAATTCTAAGACGTTTGAGCCATGTCCGTCCGTCCGTCAGCACACTAACTCAAAAACTAAGAAAGCTAGAATCTTGAAATTTACACAAAATATTATGAGAGTAATTTGTAGGTTCCTTATTTTTTTTGGTTGAGTTTGAACCGAAACTTAGGGTAGCTCTCGAACACTTAACTTTTAGATCCCCACATTTTTTTTGAAATAGAGCTATGAAATTTTAATTACTGATAGATCTCACAAAAATATTAATTTTATTTTTAATAACTTTTTTTTGTAGCCCCATCCGTTACGGAACTACAGCTCCCCAAAAGTTCAAAAAAGCTCTATATTTAAATTATTATAGCACAAGTTGTATAAGGTATATCTTCATTTTGAAAACGCCAAACGATTGCTACTTTTATTAGCTTTATATATTAATATATATACAATAAATATGTATTTGTGGCATACGGTGTCTTAATTTACCGTTATGCGAAACTCAAATTTTGCAAAATCCTTTAACCCTTCTATCTTCTAAACGGTTTAAGTTGAAATTTTGACAGAAGTTAGATCTTTGAAAATAAGTATGAGTCATTTCAGAATTTTTTTTTGTATCACCCCCCGTTTAGGAGCTGTAAGGGGTCAAAAACTGAAAATTTCCTATTTTGAACACCTGTTAAAATTTTTTTGAAGTAATACACAAAAATTAAAGCTTCAACATTATACTCTTATTTCTGTTAACAACTTTTTTTAATAATATAGGGTTACTTTATAATTGACGAAAGTGTTACTTGATTTTTTCAAATTTTCTAACAAATTTCTTCAACAAATTTTTTGCATTTTGTTTTATTCGATAATTTGAAATTGTTGGGGATATAATGCGTAGTACAAAAAAATGTAAATAAATAAACAACATAACGGTTGCTTGAAGAATTTTTATTTATATGATATTGATATATATACATACTTATATAATATCATGTTTATTTACATATCGTATATGTGAATGAATGATAAGAGTATATATGTATATTATATAGCGCCGTATTTACATACATACATGTATTTTATTGTACTTATAAGAAATTATTCTGTCAATGGAATATTTAAATATAATATAATATAATATTTAAAATTATATTTATTATTTTGTACTAAGTAAATTTAATATACATTTACCGCTTAGTATTAAATGGTACTATAGAATATTTGAAAAAGTTTTGGAATGATGATCGTTATGTGGAAGGATGCTTTTGAAGAATGTACATATAAACATATAGTTTGAATATATGTACAACCCATAGTTCTAGAAATTATAAAATTCACCCAAATTATTTTAAAATACTAAAATATTAAAAAAATAATATTGTAAGCAGAGTGACAGGCTGTGAACATACTAACGGTTCGTACGGGTATCTAAGAGTTGACAAAGGCAACTGTATTCTTCCTCGTTTTTATACTTATTTTACATTTCAAATTTCTTTTAACTTTTGCATAGCATTCGAAACTTTTATTCTATTTATCTATCCACTTCTTTTCTTTTCCCTTTTTTTTTTTTCATTATTTATTATTATATTGTGATGTACTGATTTCTATTTCATATTTTCAATTTAATAAAAAAAAATTTAATTACATATTCTATTTACAAATTTAACACAAACAACAACAATGGCAAAGCCTGTTTCTACTTTAATACTTAGTATATATACGTGAATAATATGTTTGCAATAATTATTAATCTTATTGTATATAAAACAGCTGTTATTATTTAAGAAATTTTTTTTTTGTTTTTTACAATGTAATGACGATTGTTATCTGTTTTTCTATTACCTAGAGCAATATAGCAATATATAATATATTTTTTTATTTTTTTTTTTTATTTTAGGGTTATATATACGTATATACTTTACTCATATGCATGCATTTGAACAAGACATACCCATACTAGATCGAATCACCATGCTGTTCTCTTCCGAATTACATTTGAATTTCTTCTAAGAACTATACCATTTTCAATTTCAATCCAATACGATCTTGGTGTACTGCAAACGTCCGCAATGTGTCCCTTAACCCATCCATTACTTGGGTCCTTAAACCATACCTTTTCACCCTGAATAAATTTATTTTTTTCTCTAGCATGTAGGTCATAATAACTTTTCTTTTTTAGAATTCTAAAACTCATAAGTAATTCCACTAGGGAAGCAGAAACTTCCTTTAGGGGTGTATTCCGATACTCCAGTAAGGCGACCCATAACTCAGTTTTGCTATTTATAGTTTTTTTCATCAGATTTTTGGCAATTCCTACCGCTTTTTCAGCAAAACCATTAGCTTGCGAATATGTTGGACTTGTTGTTGTTAGTTTAATATCAAACATATTGCAAAAATTTCTAAATTTAAATGAATTAAATGGCATATTATCAGCCACGATTTCCCTTGGAAGTCCATGGGTCGAGAAACAAATTTTTAGCTGTGACAACGCTGTCTTTGTGTTTTATTATTTATTTTTATTATATTTAAAAATTTCGAATAGTAATCGGAAAGTACTAAATAATACTTTTTCCCAAATTCACAAATGTCAATTGATACCTTTTGAAAAGGTAGCCCTGGAACCGTATATGACAACATGGGTTCGCGAGTATTTGAATTCCGATACTGTTGGCAAATTTCACTACTTGTTATTAAGTTTTCAATTTCGGAATTGAGTCCTGACCAATAAATGAGCGAATGAGCTCTTAATTTCGTTTTCTCAATTCCTAAATGAGAATCATGAATTTTAGCTAAAACGGAATCTCTTAAATTTTTTGGCACAACAACTCTGTCATTTAAGAAAATTAAATCATCATCTACATACAAATCGTTTTTCATTTTATAATAAAATCTAAGGTTCTGGTCAATTTTAACTTTCGAATTTGACCAACCCTCCACTATGTGTGTTTTTACTTTACATAATATAGGATCTTTATCTGTCTCTTTTTTAAATAACTCTTTTTCTTCGTCACTAATATTAAGAAAATGAACTACTTCATTTAATTCTTCTATTTCTTTTGTTCCTTCATCTTTATTATAAAACCGAGACAGAAAATATGCTATATATAAGTATTTTCCTGGAACGTATTGTATATTTATATTATACCTAGACAAGCGCAACTTCATTCGTTGTAAGCGCGCTGAGAGTATGGTATGAATTTCTTTCTGCATTATGTTAATTAGTGGTTTATGATCACTTTTGACATTGATTGGGTGGCCATAAATATAATAATGGAATTTTTAGGCAGCAAACACTATTGCCAAAATTTCTTTTCTATCTGTGCGTATCTTGTTTCTGCATCGCAAAACCTACGAAACGCGAATGCTACTGGGTGGCCCTCCTGTAAAAGGTAACAACCCAGCCCTGATTTTGATGCGTCACATTCAATTGTCACTTCCTTGTTTTATCAAATGTTTTTAACACGGGCGAATTACAAATAATATTCTTAATTGCTTCTAAGCAACGGTCATGACAAGGCAACCACTGGAATAGCACTTTATTTTTTAACAATTGCCGGAGAGGTGTTGAAATATCAGAAAGGTTTGGAATCTAATTTCTTACATAATTAATCATTCCTAATAGTTTTTGTAATCCCTTTTTATCTTTGGGAGCTTCTCTTTTCTGAATGGTTACTATTCTATCAGGGTCACACGACACACCTGCGTCTGAAATAACATGGCCTAAATACTTCACTTGTGGTACGCGGTATTGAAGTTTATTCAAATTAAATTTGATATTTAATTTTTTGGCTCTTTCCATTACTCTTTTTAAAATTTTATCATGTTCTTCTACCGTAGCGGCAGAAATTAACACGTCATCGATATACACAACAACACCAGGTATATCAGCGAAATTGTTTTCGTTATATTTTTGAAACACTTCGGGCTCAATTTTTATGCCAAAAGGAATGCGAAGAAATCTGTAACACCCAAATGGTGTTATGAAAGTACGTAACTTACTGGAGGTTTTATTTAATTTTATTTGCCAATAGCCCTCTTTTAAATACAAAACTGTAAAAACTTTATTATTATTTAATTTTTCTGATAATTGCTCAAATGTAGGGATTGGATGAATTTCTTCTTTAATATATTTATTCAAATCTTGTGAATCTAGACATAATCAAAGTAACCTGTCTTTTTTTTCTGCGATAACTAAATTTAACACCCATTCGTTAGGCTCATTCGCTTTTTCAATAATTTCTCTATCGCACATTGACTCTAATGTATTTTTTAAGGGAGTCATTAAGGATAAAGGAACTCGCCGAGCACCCTTAATAACACCCTTCGCTTCATTAACTAGTTCTATATTAAAATTTTCTACGAAACACCCTATCTCACATCCTTATCTAATCTCACATTCTTAAATTTATTGAAATAGGTCAAGGGCAACACATTTACTTCCGTTCCAGTATCTAACTTTACATTAACAAATTTATTTTTAATTCTAATTTTCTGAAACCATGAATCTGAATTTCTACTATTTAAATCATTACTTACTGTATCAATACTTAAAATTACTTCATCATCGACCAATCTTATTGCTTTAATCTGCTTAAAATTACAAGCAACAGCATAGTGATTCGGTCTACCACAGTTTTTGCAGTTCTTTCCAAATGCAGGACATTTTCCATAAACATGATTTAATTTACAAAATTTACAATTTATTCGTTTGCTAACACAATCTGAAAAATTATTTGAATAATTTGTTTTAATTTTGTTTCCACCATAATCTGACTCATGGCGCAGTGGTTAAGTCGCCAACCTTTCAATCGAATGGTCTTGGGTTCAAACCCCGGTTAGGTCATAAATAAAAAATATGTAGTACTTTTATATCGTAATAATGTATATCGTATAATTAATATTAGTAATAATAACAATAATAATAATAATAATAATAATAGTAATAATAATAATAATAATAATAATAATAATAATAATAATAATAATAATAATAATAATAATAATAATAATAATAATAATAATAATAATAATAATAATAATAATAATAATAATAATAATAACAATAATAATAATAATAATTATAATAATAATAATTAAATAAATAATAGCTGCTACAGTGGAGCCATCTTTGGTTATATCATGCAAGTAAGGTGTTATATACTGCTGCACGTTGTAATCCACTGACAGCGTTGACTCTGTGGTAAAATAATAATAATAATAATAATAATAATAATAGTAATAATAATAGTAATAACAATAATAATAATAGTACAATTAAATAGTATAATAAATAGTACAATAATAATATAACAATAATTATAATAATAATAATAATCCACTGATGGCGCTGACTCTGTAGTAAAATAATAATAATATTAATAAAAATATGAATACCAATAATAACAGCCGCTACAGTGACAGTGGGGGTTGCCTTCAATAGTTGCCTCATGTGGTAATATATACTACTACTACATGTCGTAACTGTTGTGCCGGCTTTAGTCACTGTTAGCAAAATAATAATAATAGGCGGATTCATTGTTTCCTTAGAGTCCCACTCCCAATTCAATGTTTCTGTATCCATTTTCCTATCATTTCCTATCCCTACTCCCTAGCCAATATACTGCGTTCGCAGGTAAGGGTTTCATCCCACTATATTGGCTAAAGGGGAAGGTGGGTTTAGTCAGTAAGAATCTGACACTACCAAGGGGAAATTCTTGGTGTCTTTCGAAGATTCCCACCTCCCTTAAGAAAAAGAAAAAAATTGGACATAGTTTTATTTTGAAATGATCTGTATTGCTTGTTTTATTTTTATTACAATTATTTACATTATCTTTCTTATTGTAATTTTCATTTGAATTAAAATACTTATCTTTGTTTGATTTTCCATTTATTACAGCATCCATCGTTGACATAGCTGGTAATTGTTGCATGTCACGCTTTTGTTTGTATGTGACCTCACACGCTCTGCACATGTCTACTGCTTTGTTGTTTGACACGCAAAAATCATTAAATGATTTAATTACATCTTCATACTTTGATTTCTGCTCTTCCGACAAACCAAATGAATTATATGTTTCAAACGCTTCGGGGCCAATAGCGTTCAGAAACATTGCAATCTGAACCGCTTCCGATTTTTTATTTAATTCCATAGCCGTATAGAATATATTATAATTTTGTTTAAACATCCGCCGTTTTTCTGAAACCAATTTCTCGACCTTTCTCACAGAATCTATTTTTCCAATCTTTAAAATTATCGTTCTCTGCTTCGGCAGTCTGCCATGAGGTTTTTTAGTGGCTCTTTCTACTTTATATTTAATATCGTCATTACCTTTTTTGTTTTTTTTTTAAGATTCTTTTTGGTCCGCAGCCCCATGTTTGACAATGGCGTATTTTATAACTGAAACATGACTCAACGATTCGTTTACAAACGAGGAAATTCTTGATGGTAATTGGTCCATTTACAGAAAGGATCGTGATTGTCTATCTGCAAATTGTTCGCGAGGAGCTGGTGTTCTACTTGCTGTAAAGAATAACTTTTCTAGTGTACTATTAATCACTCGTACACATCAATTTTTCGATTACCAATTTGTTAAAATAAAATTACGTACAAATAATTTATACACAGGTATTGTTTATTTCCCTCCGAACTCTGACAATTCCCCATGTTCTGATATTTTGATTTTTATAGTGTATATCACAATATTCAGAAATTCATGAGGATGACTCAACTTTTGTGTTTGGTGATTTTAATCGTCCTTCTATTTCCTTTATTGTTGACGACACTGATAATTTGTTATTACCGGTTAACTTTCATAACGAAATTGACTTCGGTCTTATTAGAATTCTACGATAACGATCTACAACAAATTATTAGTTATCCTAATAGTAATAATAAGTGGATAGATCTTGCATTTTCAAATGCATATGATAGAGTGTCGGTTGAACTCGCTGATGACGTTGATAATCTTTTTACAACTCTGCTCATCATAACGCACTTATTTTCAAGTTCTCCACTTCCATCCTACTTTTGTCCAAATCTTACACTAATTAAATTGTATACGATTTTTTTGATGCTGACTATCAAAATATTAATTATGCTTTGTCGTTAATCACATGGGACGAACTGTTAGTTCAACAGGATATCAATTTGCTTTACTTATTACTTATCTTTTACTCAAATCTGTTTCAAATTATTGATGCCTTTGTTTCTAAAATTCGCAAAAAGCATAAAACAACAGAACCATGGTTATAGAGATAGAGATCTTAGGAACTTGAGAAATCGGCGCAATAAAATATACAAAAAACTTAAATACGATCAAGCGTCATGCGACGACTAATTGAATATGTATAAGCAACTTGCTATCGAATTTAAACAAAAATCCAATGCAGCATATGAAAACTATGTCACGGATATTGGCAACAAACTTTTTACTCATCCTAAAAAAGTTTTTGATTTTGTTAACACAAAACGGAAATTATTTGGGTATCCCAATTCAATTATGTCAAAAGACAATGTGGTTTCTGATTGCCCTAAGGAGATTTGTAACTTCTTTTCTGATCATTTTCAACAAGTTTATCGTCCAACAACACCAGTTACCACTTCGATTAACTCCTTATCTAATAGCTCAAATTTGCTATTTACAGACGTATATCTTTCTGAAAATGATATTCTTGAAACAATTTTGACCCTTGATATAAAAAGGGGTGCTGTTTCGGACTTAATTCCTCCAATCTTTTAACATACTTGCTCTGACAGTCTAATCTTCCTTCTTCATTTTATTTTCAATAATTCATTTTTAATTGGGATTTTCCCACAAAAGTGCAAATCATCCCACTTAACCCCTATTTTTAAAAAAGGGGATAGAGCATCGGCGGAAAATTATTGAAGTACAGCAATCCTTTCAACTATACCTAAATTATTTGAAAAAATTGTCGTTGATAGAATTACTCCTATCATAAACTCAAAACTAAATGAACAACAACATAGTTTCAGAAAAGATCGTTCAACTACAACGAACCTTATGGTTTATACTTCTGAAATCCTGAATCAAATGGAGAAAGAGTACCAAGTTGATGCAATTTACACTGATTTTAGCAAAGCTTTCGATCGTGTAGATCACTTCACTTTCCTAAATAAACTATCAACTTTTGGCATTTCGGGTTCATTTCTTGAGTGGCTTAATTCTTATCTGTCAGAAAGAACTCAAAATGTTAAATTTCATGGTGTATTAACCAACGACATCGGGGTCACTTCCGGTGTGTCCGCTTCTGTTATGTCCGCTTCTGTTTAATGTTTTATTTCAGATCTTTCGGAATATTTAAGCAATATACCTCACATTTCGTTTGCTGTTGACTTCAAAATATATCAAGTTGTTAAAGATAAATCTGATGCAGCTAAACTTCAATCAAGCTTATCAGTGTTACAAGCTTGGTGCACGTCAAATAAATTAGAACTCAACATACAGAAATGTAAGGTTATTACCTTTACACGTAAACGGTCTTCTTTAATATATGACTACAAAATAGATAATGTAACTCTTGAATGGGTTTTTACCATTACTGATTTAGCAATTCTTCTCGATAATAAACCTAATTATAATCTTCACTATGACCTAATAGTTGCAAAGGCTAATAAAATGTTCGGTTTCATTAAGAGAAGAGCTAAAGAATTTAGCGACTTAGTTGTGACAAAATCTCTTTATTGTTCCCTAGTTCGATCTATCTTAGAATACGGTAACATTTTTTGGGATCCAGCCTTTGCAGTTCATTCCAATAGAATCGAATCAGTTTAAAAGCAATTTCTTTTATTTGCATTAAGGAATTAATATAACCTTTTTGATTTTGCTAATCTACCCAGTTACACTACAAGACTTAATTCATTAAACTTGCTTTCTTTATCTTTACGTAGACAACTATTGTCATAATGTTTTACTTTAGATATTTTGAATAATAGTATTTTTATCCAATCTCTTAATAACAAGTTTAGACTTAACGATAGTGCTAGGCAAACTAGAAATACCAAATTTTTAATGGATAACAAACATAATACAGAGTACGGTAAAAATGAACCCATCAATAGATGATGTATTACTTTTAACAAAATTAGTCATCTCTATTTTACATCTATCTCAAGAAATACTTTCAAACACATTGTACAACTACATTTTTCCAATTTAATGACCTTAGACAATTAATTCTTACTTAAGCGAAAAAAAATTTTTTTTTTAATTATGATATAATTTTAAACATAATACATTTATTGTATTGCATTATAATACAACTTATCGGTATATGTTTTTTATTTAGATAATTATTTTTGTACATTTTATAAATCGTAATTTAATGCTTTTAAGTAATGTTAATAAAAAAAATTAATTTTTTAATTTTACTTCTACGTAATAATAAGATATTTATTTATATTTAATTTGCTGCAAAAGTTATTAGTTATTACATAAAATGTTAAATTGCTTGTCATTATATGTATGTACATATCTGTACAGATATCATATTTAATTTTTTTGTTAAAATAAAGTTGTAAATGTAGTTTAAATAAAAAAATTATGATAACAATAATAATAATAAATTAACTTTTTTTAAGATTTAAGTTATTATAAATTTAGTCATTGTTTTGTTTAATTTTAATTATAAGCATTAATTTAAAAAATTTTTTTGTAACGACCTTGTTTTGGTTTTGTTTAATAAAATAAAAATTAAATTGCGGGTCTCAAAGACCAATTTAAGACCATAAATGGTCTTGATTTGTTTTACATTTATTATGTGATATAGAGCATCTTACTCCATATATTTTGTTTTTTTGAAACTCTTTCTAGTTTCAATATTTGTGTTATTAAAAACTTTTTTGAAGCTTTTTTTTGCGGGTGGTTCTTCTTCTTGAAGAAGAATGATTTCTTATTGTTGTTGCCGTTGATGATGTATCTGCGATTCTTGTTGAGTTCTTATTCTTTTTCGTTTAATTGGGGCCAACTCCTGTGTTGGCTCTATTTGTTGAGCGTAGGCGAAAATCTTTGCTATATTTTCCATTTTGCTTTAGATTTTTCTGTTGAGCTTTCTTGTTCTATTATTATGTTAAGCTCTTTCTTTAAATTTATATATCTTAAGAAATTTATATATCTTATACCCACTTTATTTATACTAAATTTTTCTTCTAAATAATTGAACAATACTTTAATTAAAAGGAAAGAAAAACAAAAAAAAAAAATTTTTTTTATATATAAAACTACATGTAAAATTAAAATAAATCAACATATTAAATAAAAGATATATTGTATACTAAAAAACAAACAAATTAAGTAATACAAAATAAAAACAATTAATTATTAATTTCTGAAATTGCATATGTGCCTCTTTAGTGAAGATTTAAACTTATCTATGTTTTTGTAATCTTTAACGTATTTAGGTAATTTGTTATATAATTTTATTGCACTATTTTTAAGACTTTTATGTTTAGTGGACGTTTTAGCTATAGGCACATTCAATTTAAATTTATTCCTTGTATTATAGTTGTGTATTTCTTTTCATGTATTTAGCATAAAATTTGATTTTAATTGTTTGTTCACTATTTTATGAATATATTTACATTTTTCGAAATAAATCAACTTTTGTTCCCCCATTTTGAGAAAAATGCTATGAATTCTTTTGATATCATTTCGTTTCGAAATTCACACTCCCACTTTTCAATTACTTAATAACCTAAAAAGCGTAGTTTATTGGCTTTGGATAATGTAGCTTCATAATGTGTTTCATATTTTTATCATTATAATTTTTGAAACATTTTGGATAGGATAGCCGTGGTAAAATATTTGTTTTGAGTCTGTACAATATCCGTCAACACGAAGACCAAAAATAACTTTTTCTTTTCCATTACCACTATGCTGAATTTTTATTTTTCTTTGTTTTTCTTCCAACTTTAACCATTTTATGGCAATAATTGACTGGTTTTTTGATAAGCGATATCCTTGTTTAGGTTTAAGTCTAATTGTATACAGTTTTAAAAAATTCCTTCTAAAAACCAAATTACACGCTGAAGCAACTGTAGTGGCCTCTAAAAATGGCTCAACCTTACATTCTTCCAAAAATAGTTGTCTGAATTTCATACAGGCTGCTGTTAAAATTTTTACGTCATTCATACAATATTCTACAAGTTCATTTTGGAGGTTAAAAGACTTGTTTTTATTTTCTTTCCGATGCACTCATTGAATTATAGCAATAATATTTACGATCGGGTAATTTTCCATTATATTTTATATTGTTTTTACGATTGAACATATGAGGAAAATATCCTTTTTTCAAATTTATGTCTAAAGCAAACGTTTTCGGTAAACTAGATAACAGCATTGGAAAATAGTTTTATAAATCAATAAATTTCACGTTATCTAACAGCATTAAAATAATCTTTGTTCCCCTATAATAATATATTCTTAAGTTATAAATATGTAAAAATATATTGTTAAGTTCAGCTAATTCTTTACATGTAATAAAGCATTGGTGATCTGAAGCTACATTTGTATTACAGTTTTTACACAAATGTCCATAGCATATATGATTTAGATCAGCTCTGCATACTTTAAAGCATTTTGTATAGGAATTTATAAGAGTACAAATAGATTTTTTATTTGTAGATGATGTTGCTTTATGATTATCAAAACAAATTTGACCTTTAAAATTTCGATTGCATACATCACATTTAATATTTGGAAAATTTACGTCACATGCTCGAGATGGTTTACAAAAGAAACGCAACTGTTTACATCTGTGAGACAACCTATTGTTATACGGAACATTACATGTTTGGCAAAAGTAATCACAACTAAATGCTGCTGTTAATGATGTAATTACTTTGAAGTGACCTTCATCGTATATCAAATTCAATCTTATTTCCTTATCTTGAAAAATAATCGATTTTCCTTTTCCTCTGAAATCAAAACCTACAATTGGATATTTAGAGAAGTACAGTTGAAATTTTTTGAGCTCACTGATACTAGCTCTTCAAAATTGTTGTTCAAAATTCACTGATTTTATTGATTTTATCGTGAATTTTTCTGTATTATTTTATTACCGCGAACGTTTCTAATTCTAGAACTTTCACTCTATTAACTATTTTTTAACTTTTTACACAATTGATACAATGTCTTGCTTGTTATTTGAAAAAATTATTTCAAACATATAAACAAATCGGTTTTATTTTTTCCAAAACCAATTACTCGTAACATATTTTGAATGGCTTTTTATTTCTTTTTTTTCAACAACAATGAAATCTTATACTTCATAGAAAAAAAGGAAACAAGAAGAAAAATAAATTTGAAGAATAAATTCAAAATTGCATCAATTTTGTCAAGGTAAAATCTTTATGTAGGATTTAAATAACCAGTTTGCACTTTTTCTTTTAATTTTTAAAATTAGTTTTAAAATTTTAAAGAAACGTAATTACACTTATTTTGTTCTGTTTTCATTTTTCTCTTTAAATTTTATAAAGCATTTTTTCTTATTATCTTCATATACGCCTATTACTTAAGCCAAGTATACATCAATAAGTACCACGTTAGATATTTTTGATTTCCTGTTTTTTTCTTTCTTTTTATTCATTTTTTTTTAAACATTATAACAATTAATTAATGGTTTTTCTTTCCTCTTCTTTAAATACTTGCTATAGAAAAAAGAAAACCAAAACAAGAAACAAAGTCATCTCAAAATTGCAAACATAAAAAAAAAACATTTTTTCATACTATTTCCATGTTTACCTATTACTTAAAGCAAGTATACAACCTTTATAAACAACTAAACTTGTCTGGCGGCCGCCGCCGCCTGTCTGACCTACTTTTATGGCATTAACCTACTTCCTGTTTGACCTAATTACGGATTGACCTACTTTCGGGTGACCTTGACCTGTCTGGTCCAAGTGTCTACCTACTAATATAGTTCAACGTTTTGTTTGTCAAGAATTTCAACTGATATGATTTTGTCAACATCTTGGGATGTTCGAATTTTATAATTATTTGCTAGAGTAAAAAAGCAATGAGCATGGAGTAAACCGGATTTTTGGTGTTCTATGTTGTAAATATAACCAATAATGTTTCCGAGGATCTGAGTTTTTGTTATGTCATCCAAAAAATCTTTAAGCGGTAAAAATATTTCAACTTTTTTTTCGGTCACAGAATTATTTTTCTGGTCAAATAAACACTGCGAAAATGGCGACACTAAATTAAGACTATAGTAAGACTAATCTTTGTGAAAAATAATTTGTACAGGTGCCTAAGTTACAGGTGTCTGAAAATAGCAAATTTTCAATTTTTGAACCCTAATAGCTCTTAAATATAAGGGGTGGTATAAAAAATTATTATTTAACAAGCAAGAAAAACATATATTAAGAAAGTTACAAAACATTCAAATATGAGCGAGTTAACAATGTCTTCTGCGGATTAGAGTGATGAGGTATAGAAGATTTTTTTACTTTTTAAATTTGTTGCTGCATTCCATTACGTTGAGAGTATAAAAAATGTAAATTATTATTATATAAAATTCGATACTTATTCTTAGATGCTTAAAATAAATAAATTATTATTTATTTTGTATCAGAATTTTTTAATAATTTTAAGCCCAGAATTGTATAAAAGGTTAATCTTACCATTGAAAAGTGTCATATTACTATTAGTTTAGTAATTAAAATGATTATAACGTTTTGGGTTGATAATATTTCGCATGATTATAAATACTGTATTTTTGGACGGAAATGAGTTTCAATTAAAATCGTTCACTGGAAAATATTTGATTTTTGGAGGTATATATCCAGAAGATGGAGAAAAGATTTGTTTATTTATAATTAGAAATGGTGAGTCATTTAATAATAAATTAGACTTATCACCTTTGGATTGGCAGCATTGAAAAATTGATGATATTTCCATTATTTATGAAGTAAGAAATGAGCCAAATAACGAAATGGAAATACAAATCATTTTAATATTGATTATACATTTTTGGAAGACGATGATCATGATAGAGAAAAATATAACAAATATCCCATCTATCTACCTAACAAATATGAAGAAAATCAAAACGAAATATATTACATTACTATTTCATTAATTCAAATTTTTTATAACTATTATACATTTAACTCCTTAATTTTAAAAATTCATAAATTACTAAAACTTTTGTTAAAAACCCATATTTCTCTTTTCCTTTTTTGTTTTTTTCCTTTTAAACTCCTCTTATTATACCCGTATGATAAGGATCGGGTATATTAAAATTGCTTCTCCGTTTGTAACACCTCAAAATGAGCTAGCTAGATATACCTTCAAAGGTATGGATCGGATCAGAATTAAATTCTAAGTCGATTGAGCTTTGTCCGTCCGTCCTTCAGCAAGATAACTCAAAAACTAAGAAAGCTAGAGTCTTGAAATTAACACAAAATATTCTTTCAACAATTTGTAGCTTCATTATTTTTTTTGGTTGAGTTTGAACCGAAACTTAGGGTAGCTCTCGAACTCCTAACTTTTAGATCCCCACATTTTTCTTGAAATAGAGCCATGAACTTTTAACAACCAACAACCTTTTTTCAGTAGGCCCACCCGTTACGGAGCTCGAGCCCCCTCCAAAGTTTGAAAAAGCTTTATATTTAAATTGTTATAACACAAGTTGTATAAGATATATCTTCAATTTGAAAACGCCAAACGATTACTGCTTTTATTAGCTTTAAAAATGTAAATAAAAAAAAATATATATTTGTGCCATACGGTGTCTTAATTTACCGTTATGGGAAACTCAAATTTTGCAAAATTCTTGACTCCTTCTATCTTCCAAACGGTTTAAGTTAGAAATTTGAGAGAAGTAAGGTCTTTGAAAATAAGTATGAGTCATTTCAGAAAATATTTTTGTATCGCCCCCCGTTTCGGAACTGTGTGGCGTCAAAATCTAAAAATTCCTTATTTTTAAACACCTCTGACTTGAACATCTGTCCAAATTTTTTTGAAGCAATATACAAAAATTAAAGGTCCAACATTATATTTTTATTTCCATTAACAAGTTTTCTTAATAATTTAGGGTTACCTTAAAATTGATGAAAGTGTGACTTCATTTTTCTAAATTTTTCGAAAAATTTTTTAACGATTTTCTTTTACCCGATAATTTGAAATTGTTGAGGATGATGCGTAGTACAAAAAAAAATTAAATAAATAAAAAATATAACGGTTGCTCTAAAAATTTATATTTATATGATATTAGTATACATAATTATATTACTCATATTTATTTACATATCGTATAACTCACTGATGAATGAATGATATACAATACATGTATAGTATAAATTATTATACATTTGCCGCTTAGTATTAAATGCTACTATAGCATATTTGGTAAAGTTTTGGATTGATAATCGTTATGTGGAAGGTTAGAATCTGCTTTTGAAGAATGTATAAACATATAGTTTGAATATATGTGCAAACCATAGTTCTAGAAATTATAAAATTCAACCAAATTATTATTAAATTACATATTTTAAAATACTAGAAAATTAAAAAAATAATATTGTATGCAGTGGAACAGGCTATGAACATACTAACGATTCGTACGGGTATCTAAGAGTTGACAAAGGCAACTGTATTCTTCCCCGTTTTTATTTGATAAAAGAATAAAAAACAAAACCGGAGAAAAACAACAAAAAGAATTTTGTTACGGTTTGTTTAGAGAACTGGAATCATTATGATTTGATATTTGATTTGTACACAATTCTTCCTGTTTTTGTGATAACGACTGTATTCTTATTTTCTTTTACTGTTTCCTTTTTGAAGCGATGTGTTAGTTTAGATCCGATGCTTTTATTGTGTTTTACGTAGATTATATCTCCTGGTTGATAATTTTTTACTGGTTTCCTCTTCTTATTGCGGAGTTTTAGATCTTTGACCTGTTTGTTTTTTATTTTTTCTATGTTGGTGAGTCTGGTTTTCTCGAATTCTTCGGGCGTTATATTAGGAACTCTGCCAAAAAATAGTTCAATATCCTTATTCTTAGTTACTGAGTGGATGGTATAATTGTACTCATTGACTAGCCTTTGCAATAGTTCGTCGAAACTTCTTTTATCTCCTTCCGCCTTAAGGCACCGTATAATCTCCGAGAAGGTTGAATGGAACCGTTCTATTTGCCCATTGACTTCGCTTTTGTATGGAGGCGTAGTAAAGATCTTTATTTTCATTTCGTCCTCCATCATTGCCTTAATTGACGCGGAGTTGAGTGACTTTTCGTTGTCTATGGTGACCCATTCTGGGACATCATAGTAAAACAAAATATCCTGTAATGCTAGTCTTACATTTTCTGTTGATCTGCTTTCTATGACTCTCGCTTGGGCGAACTTCGTCAACTTGTCGTTGGCCTTTAAAGTCAATTTGGATTCAGTTGAGAAAATGTCTATATGTACGGTATGGCCCGCAAAGCTTGGCATCGGATAGTTTGACCAAATTGGATATTTTTCTGTTCATTCTCGGGAAAAAATAATTACAAATTATTTGAGGTCTATTTTCTTGCGCGTTCCTATGGGCACGTTTATGAGTCTATAGGATAAGCTCATTCTGTTGACTTTCGTCTATGATATCCTTGACTATTGTTCTCGTAAATCTTAGCTTATAACTTTCGAAGTTTTGAGTATAAATTTTGGTGTATTTTACCCATTATACTCTCTTCTGTCATTATTGCGTTTATTGTTTTTGGATTTAAATATTTTCTTAGAATATTGACGAGTTCTTTTCCTTGAAGTCCGTTCTCGTTCTTATGTGCCGAACGTAGCCTGGGAAGGTGTTCACTAATTCGTAGTCCATTTCGTCACCGTGTTTTATAATTAGTTGGTTTCTGAAAGCATTAATAGGAGCCTCTACAAACTGGATGTAATCCTGCGAGGAACTCTCGCCACTGTGTTGTGTTGTTCTTAGTGTATTCAGTTTCGATTCTTGATTTAATCTCGATAACGCATCAGCTACCACGTTCGACTGGCCAGGCTTATACCTTATCTCATAGTTGTATTCTTCAAGTATAGCCTTCCATCTCTTTAACTTGCTATTGGAGTTCTTATTGCTCAAAGCGTATGTTAGCGGCTGATGATCGGTGAATATTATAAGTTTTCTGGATCCATATAAGTAATTCCTTAGCGATGTTAGTGACACACGATAGCCAACATCTCTTTTTCGTTGGTGGCGTATGATTCCTCGGTTTTTGTGAGAGTCCTGGAGATAAAAGTGATTGGCTTTCTTCCTTGGGACAACACAGCCCCAATTGCATAGTTGGACGCATCAGTTTTTAATTCGAACTCTTTGTCAAAATCAGGATATTTCAGGCCGACGTCTACTGATATTGATGCGTTTTTCAGCGTGAGAAAAGCTTTTTCAGCCTCTTTGTTCATCGTAACCGGGGTATTTTTTGACTGGTTCTTGGACACACGTCGTCCTATCCCATAAAAGGGATGTAAGGGGTTTTGCAATTTTCGCAAAGTCACTAATGAACCTTCTGTAGTACCCTGACATACCTGAGAATGATCTTAATTCTTTCAGGGTTTTCGGTGGAGGCATGTCACAAATCGTCTGAACTTCCTTCGGGTTGGTTTTTATTCCTTCTGCCGAAATCACGAACCCTAAAAATTTGACTTCATTACGTAAAAATTCACTCTTATCCAACTGCACTTTCATGTTTGCTAATTCGAGTGTGCTGAATACTTTCTCAAGATTTTTGAAATGCCTTTCCTTATCCTTGCCAAATATTATGATGACGTCTATGTAGACATAACATCATCTTCCAATGTGGTCCCTAAGGATGTCATCAAGAACTCTTTGGAAGATGGATGGTCCGTTCTTCAACACGAATGGCAATCTATTGAACTCATACTTTCCGTTATTAACCCTGCACTTTGAGATGGGAAAAAAATTTGACCCATATCGCACGACATGTTGACCTACATTTTGATTTATGGGTTTAATGTAGGTCATGCTTGGTTAGTAGGTCAAGAACTTGTTTTGATTGTTTTGGTTTAGGTTTTAAGTTAAGTTGTATGTGTGGGTTGTTAACTTATAAGTTCCAAATGGTTTTATAGTAGGAAGTGAAGTGTTAAACAATTTAAAGTAGGGTCGGCCCTTAATAAACAAAATTGCATAACTGAAGTTTAAATACTAGGCGCACATATAAAAGTAGTAAGAAAATTTCTTATATGAAAATAAAAAATAGAAAAAATTTTTTTATTTTTAAATCTACCGCGCATCTTTAAAATTGAAAAGAAAAAGTGTAATCCTGTTTTTGTTTTTTTTTTTTTTTTGTTAGCATAAAGAAAAAAAATTAAAGTAAAATATATGCTTACATAAAAATGTGGTCTCTTCTGGATAGAAGAATTTATAAAAGAAAAGAGGAAACGGAAGTCATTAATTAGCTGACTGCATGTCGTGTAAGATATTTTTTTTATTTTTTAATTAAGAATGTTCAGAAAATATGAATAAAAAGAAAACAAACAGCAAATCAAAAATATGGAACTGATTAAACTAAAGATATACTCTTTATTCTTGATATGCATTTATGTTTCTTGATATGCATTTATGTTTATGTTTATTTATATTTATTTTGTTTTTGTTTTTGTATAGAATAAAAAATAATTCAAAGATAGGTAAAATGGTATCTATTTTAAAAACATAAGATAAAAATAAAAGACATTTATTTTTTTTATGTTTAAATTCTTTTATTATTATATTTTTATTTAAATCTAAGTTTTAACATTTTTTTACGATGATCAGATGTTAAAATTGCAGAAATAGTGAGACCAACTTTTTCTATACGTCTTTGAAATATACTTGTATCACGTGCGTATTCTTCCCAATGACTTTTCCTTGCTGATCTGTAAGCATACTCCCATACATGCATAACGTGAATTTCTTGTTTAATATTGAAGTGAACTTTTTTAGTTTTGTTATTTAAATTCATATCGTGCAAGTATGAAAATTGAAAGTCTTAATCTAACATTTTTTCCTTTAAAAGATACATATATACATTATAACAATTTTTAACAGCACATCTGAAATTGTTGTTTGATAAGTGTATAGGACAATATGATTTAAAGTTATCAATCTTTTGCAATGACGGCAAGTTTCTGCTTAGATCTTCTATTTTAACACTGTCAATGTACTTTTGAAGAAAAAGTTTTTTTTGTTCTCCTTTAACATAAATTTTTTCAGCTGACTCTAAATAGTGTTTTAATATACATTTTACATCTGAATATTCAACTAAACCGTTATTCCATTTAAGTCCATTTATTTTACTTTCGCAATACAAGTTATTATATTTCATATCCTGACTAAGTTCTTCTGCGGGGTACGGTGCTTTGAAGTGATACACAGTTGGAATTAAACTTCCTTTTTCAAGTATGGCTAACTCTTTTAGGAAATATTGCTTTTCATTTCCTTGTAAAAATTGTAGGTCAACTATGAGAACTTGTTTAACCATGTCGAAGGTTTATGGAAGAATGTTCCATAGAATAACTAAATTACATTTATATTCACTTCGGGGAAAGAGCTTTTCGTATAAATATAGGTTAACAAAGTTAGTTTTCAACTAATACAATTATGCTGTTTCATCCGTTTACTATGATGGTGGCTGGTCCATCATGCTGTGGTAAAACCACTTTTATTCATAATTTAATAAAATATAAAAAAGAAAATATACAACCACATATTAATAGAATAATTTGGTGTAATCCAGACAAAAATGCCATTTCACAATATGTCAAAGATATGGAATATAGTAACACTATTCCAGATTTTAATGATAATCAAAAACCTTTGTTAATTATTATCGATGATATGATGTTAAATTCTCATTGTGTGTGTGTGATTGTGATCAATATGATTTATTTACTAGACCTAGAGGATCACATCATAGAAATTTATCTGTAATATTTGTAACACAAAATGTTTTTCACCAGGGTAAATTTTCAAGAGATATTTAACTTAACTGTAAATATTTAGTATTTTCCAAAAATCCAAGAGATAAATCACAGATATTACCTCTAGCTCGCCAAATATATCCCAATCAAATTAAAGCATTTGAAAAGTATATAATGATGTGACGTCAGTCCCATATGGCTACATATTAATAGATCTTACTCAAGACGTTAATGATATATTTCGATTAAGAAGTGATATATTTGGGAAAGGTTTGTGTTATTGTACGAGAGATCAATTAGAACAATTTGGGGAGGAATATGAAACGTTTGAAGACCAATCGACATATATTGCACCTATTAAAAACCTCTAAACCAAAATTCCAGAAAGTAATTATAAAACACTGTGACCCTGAAGTAATAAAAACATTTTGCGAAATCTCTTTAAATATTTTAAAAGGTAATTGTAATCTGAGTAAAAAAGCAACAACCCAATTACGAAAGTACAAAAAAGAATTAAGATCACAGATTTGCCGGAAAAAATCTATATATAGCAAAAGAAAAATTATTATTCAACGTGGTGGATTTTTACCTACACTTCTTGGTGCAATACTATCAGGGATAATCGGAAATTTTATAAAATGAATAATACAACATTTAATAAAATGATAATTTTAAAGCCTGAGATTTATGAGAAAATGAAGCAAAATGCGGACGTTGAACTTAACGAGTTGGATAAAAATATGAAAAAAATATTGTTAAATAAACATCTCACGGACACTCAAAAATGGTATTTATACAGACAAAATCTATTTAAAATAAGAAACAAAAAACGACAACTTCCTAGAAATAAAGAGGAGAAAATAAAAATTACGGAATCAAAAGGTACTCAAACTCGTACAAAACCAATGTATATAGATGTGGAAACTCAATCGCATTTTCCTGAATAAGAGAATGTTGCAATACAAGTTGTTCCTGAAGAAGAAGATGTATATGAAAAAGAAGCTGATGACGAAGTATTTGATGATGAAATTCAGGTAAATATTTTAACAAAAGCATTGTCAGCTGCTTCAGTTGGACAACGTTTTAAAAAAAGAAAATCAATTAGAAATCAAAATGTACAAATTTTTGAAACTGATACAGGAGACATTATAACTGTTCCTTTAGATACAAGCCCACCAACGAAAAAAGAACAAACTATAAATAGCAAAGAGTTGAATAATTCATCAAGAAGTGTTTTAAGGTTAGCAGTAGGTAATATTCAAACAGAACTTAGTTTTCCAATTCGTAAGAATAAATCCGCAAGCTCATGGACAACATACAAGTAAATGATAAATTTTATGTCACTTTACTCAGTGATTCATCTATGAACTATTATCCGGAAAATTCATTATCATCTTTTACAAATAAAATGAATAAATACATGTGTGATTCAAGGTGGAAAGTCGGTATTTCAGAAATGTATGTTAATAATTTCGTTCCAAATGTGTATGGTGAAGAATGGCAAAAAAGTACTCAAATATTTATTAAAGGTATGCAGAAAGATATGATAGGAGTTGGAACATCATATATTCCATACATAGAAAAACAAATGATATGCGACTGGACAGTTTTCCTACTACCAACACTAATTCAAAATATACGCCCACTTAATAGGTTTACAAGAAAAGAAGTTGAACGACAGTTGATTCGGGGAATTTTTAATTTTATAAACGATTAAGTTCATTATACACAACCAACAAAAGCTGAGGAGATACCTAAAATTTTAAGTTACACCACAATATGTGTTACTAAGCCTAAAATAGATATAAAAAAAAGAGCAAATTACGCTTATACCCTCGAAGGACTTTTGACAATATGTTTCAATCAAGCATCTTTTAAAGTTACAGATTTTAAAAAATATAAATCACGTGTAATAGAAGCTTTCAAAACTTTTATAGATAGTGTACAATTGATTCCCATTAGTAAACCAGATATGTTTTTAATATTCACAGACATAATTGAACCGCAAAAAATAGGTGATAAAGATTTAAGGTGTTTAAGATTTGATAACATACAAAATTCTTTCACTGATACTGTAAAAGAATTCAGTAATATTCAATATTGCAATGTGGAGAAATCATTTAATAACTTTTCATTGCTTTTATGTGACAAATATGGATACAAAATAAACTTTTCCAATAGTTCAATTCCAACAAAAATTGTATTACATTTTAAAACAGTATAAATAAAAGATATTTTACAAAACTATATATTATTTTATTTTATTCATTATGAAGAGAGTATAACTATAAGTATTATTTAATTCAATCTGGTAGAGGACTTGATGATATCGGATTATTACATTCAACCGTACCTTTTCAAAGAGGTCGTGGATTGGGAAGCTTTTTTGGGGGACTTTTTAGATATTTGAAACTATTATTTACTTCAGGCGCTGATATTTTGAAAAAGGAGGTTATTAACTCTGGTATCAATGCTTTATCTGATATTGCATCTGGTGCAAATGTAAAAGAAGTTATGCAAGATCGTAGTAAAGAGATTGTTGAAAATGTTCGACGTGGTGCCGTACGAAAACTGAATGAAATGTATGGTTCTGCTAAAAGAAAACGAAAAGCTATAAAAAGACCATTCATTAAAAATGTAAACTATTTTACGTCAAAACGACGCAAAGATAATAACAAAAAGAAACATAAAGATATTTTTAATTAATTATGATTGAGTGTATGAAATCTGAGTTGGCTATTTTTAGAACCCAACCCATTCAGTCTAGCATTTTACGATCTGAAGAAGTTTCCTACAATCCTATTGCTTCTTTAGACAACCCTTCAACTATTGAATTTGTTTCACTGGGTCATGGCGATACATATAGAGATTTGTCTTATACATATTTGAGATTAAAAGTACAGATCTTAAAGAAAGATGGAACGAAATGGAATAATAATAAAAATGTTGAAGGAAGAATAATAATACAACCAAGTGTAGTTAATAACATTTTACATTCTTTAATAAAACAATGTAATGTTCAATTAAATGGCAAAAATATAACACCATCTGATGGAAATTATTACTATAGAGAATGATTATTAAATTATGGTACAGATGCTGCTACAACTCATTTAGAATGTGCAGGATGGATTTTAGATAAAGCAAATATAGCTAAATCTGATAATAATGGTTCAAAAGAGCGCCAAAAATTGTATCATAATAGCAATGTAGTGGAACTTATGGGTACACTACACGTAGATATGTTTAATCAACCTACTCTACTTATAAATAATGTTGACATTCGTATAGTTTTAACACTTGAAAAACCAGATTTTTATCTATTTGCAGACGATTCTGATGAATCACAATTAAAAATTATAGAAACCACGCTATTTATGAGACATGTTACCGTTAATCCAAGCGTACTGTTAGCACACAATGCTGTTCTTGGGAAATCCAATGCTAAATATAATTATAAACGCGTTGAAGTAAAATGTTTTACAATTCCAATGAACAGCTCGTCAATATCGCTTGATAATGTTTTTATTGAACAGTTGCCAAACACAATAATTTTTTGTATGACAGAAAATGTGGGTTACTCTGGAAAAAGATCAAAAAACCAATACAATTTTAAACATTTTGATATTTCACAATTTGTGTTAAACGTAAATGGTGTTCAAATACCTAATTCATCAATTGAAACCAGTTTTTCAGATGAAAATAATTCCTGTACAAGAGCATACAGTACACTTTTTTCAGGAACTGCAATTTACCACAATGACAAAGGTCATCAGATAAAAAAGTCTATGAAGCTGACACATTTCAAAGTCAGTCTAGGAAGCTGACACATTTTACAACTTAATTGATTTTCTTCAAGCTGTACTGATACACAATAAAAGTGCTGAATGAAATGTACGGGAATATGTTATTAAATATATAAAAACGTGTCAAGAAAAGCATGTTATGAAATTGCATGAAGAAATATATATTCCAATACAACGTTATAGCTTTCAATATAATTATTCTAGATTGTTTTTTGAAATACCTGTACTACTAAAAAATAAAATTTGTAATATTTTAGTCAAGAACAACAATAAATGAAAAATTTGTAAAATTTATTTAATTTGTTTTTATTATGAAATACTTATAGATACATATACATTTATACAAATATTCTTATATATTATTTTAGGCTATAAATTATTTCTAAAAAATTCTGCAAAATAGTCAGGATCTCCTTCTTGGTTATTTATTTCCCGAATTTGTTGCTCATCTGTCTCTTCATCTAAAACTCGAAACGGTGGTATGAATTCTTCAGTTTCCATTAATTCCTCGTCATCTACAGTTGATGTAATTTCATCAACTTGAACCTCATTTTGTGTACTGACTATTGCAGTTTCCTCAGTAAATGGAAATGTTGTTGAATCAGTTGCCATTTTTGTAAAATATCTTACAAAAATTGAGTTAAAAATGATTTGCCCGTAAAATTGAACCGCATTATATACTGTAGAACAAAGTCAAAATTTAAAGTTTTCAGAGTATATAAATAAAGAAATGTAAAATTGGATTTTTAAAACTAGTTAGATGGTGTAAAAATCATGTCAAAATCTCAAATAGTAAAAGAAATACATAGACCAGCTAGAAAAAGGTATCTTAGAAGGAAAGTCAAGCAGAAAGGAGTAAATGATACCTGGCAAATTGATCTGGTGAAAATCATTCCTTATGGAAAATTCAACAAAGGTTTTAAATATATGTTAACCGTTATAGATATATTTTCTAAATATGCTTATCCTGAACCAATTAAAACTAGAACCGGTAGTAATGTTTTAAATACGTTAAAGAAAATTATAAAACGAGCTAAAAACCTACCTAAAAACATTCATTCAGATCAAGGTAAAGAATTTTTCAATTCGATATTTCAAAATTTTATTGTAAAGAAGTGTATTAATCACTATCATACTTACTCTGAAATGAAAGCATCTATTGTAGAACGCTTTAATCGAATTTTAAAAATTTAATGTGGAAAATATTTAGTTCACAAGGAAACTACAAATGGATTATACTAACTGAATTATTTCAACAGAAAAAAAAAATAAAAAATTTCAAAACAAAATTACCTGAACTATTCAAATTAGCTCTTGCTAATAATAAAGATGAATTAAATGGAATGGTGATGATTTATTCAGATATCATTCAATCATCTGTTTTTGGAAGTAGCAAAGTGCGGGCGTTGAGAGCTATCAACATAGAAAATTGTAGAATACCTACAAATATTGAATTGGAAAATGTTCATTACATACCTATAGAAAAAAATTGTTTTGAAACGATAACGATTTAAATTTGCAACCAATACAGTGATGGAATAAATTTTGTTTCCAGTTACTATCCAACAAAAATTGTATTACACTTTGAAATGAATTGATTGCCCAAAAACAATATAAGTACTACTACTCAAATATGATATCCTATCAAACATGGAAATAGCTTACGTCAGATATTATTCCTCTGAAGTAGAAGTAGGAATCAACGATATTGGACCTTTATTACAATTTTATCCAACTATACAAAAAGGTCGTGCTTTTGGAAATATATTCGGAAGTTTAATTCGTTACTTAAACCCAGTTTTTATATTAGGTTGGGACTTAATTAAAAAAGAAGCTATAAACACAAATAAAAATATTTTTAATGATTTAGCATCTGGTTATTACACTCTTTAATTAAACAATGTAATGTAATTCTAAACGGAAAAAACATCACTCCTTCAGATTCCTTACACCATTATAAAGCAAACATAACTACTTTACTAAATTATGGTACAGATTCCAGTCAAACACATCTGGAAGCATCTGGTTGGGATTTGGATAAGCCAAATGTCAAGGATTTCAACAATTCTGGTTCTAAATCAAGACAAAAATCATACAACAATTCTGCAATAGTAGAATTAATGGGAAAATTACATGTAGATTTCTTCAATACTTCCAAATTTTATTTTAAATAATGTTGACATTCGCATTTCTTTATCATTAGAGAAACAAGATTTTTATATTTTTTAACGATAAAAGTTATTTAAAAATTCGCGAAGCTACATTATACATGAAACATTTAACAATTAATCCTAGCATATTGATAGCACACAATACTGTACTGGAAAAGGCTAACACGAAATATTTTTCTACGAGAAGTGAAATCAAAACATTTACAATTCCAGCTAACACTTCCAACATATCATTGGATAATATATTTATAGGGCAAATACCAAAAGCTCTTGTATTTTGTATGGTAAATAATGAAAATTTTAATGGTAAAAGATCGAAAAATCCATACCATTTTGATCATCAAAGTCTTACACAATTTCAATTATATGTGAATGGAGTGCCTACACCAAACTCTGCAATTGAAACAAGTTTTACATCGAATAATCTTTGTAATTCTCGTGCATATTTAACATTATTCAGTGGAACTGGCATACATCACTCTGATAGAGGACATCAAATTTCAAAAGAACTTTTTTCAAAAGGTTCTACAATACTAGTTTTTGATTTATCACCAGACGGCTCGGAAACTGATACATGTCAGAGTTTATTAAACCAGGGAGTAGTAAAGATTGAAGCAAGATTCAGCTCTCCATTAACTTCAACATTAACTTGTATTGTATTTGCAGAATTCGATGCCAATATCGAAATTGATAAAAATCGTAACGTATACGTAAATATATAAAAGAATGTTTAATGGACTATATAATAATTCATTTGAAAAAGTAGATTTATTGTTCTGTACGGACGATAATAATACAATATTTGTAAAAAATATTGCTGTGGCTGGCATAAAAGAAAAATGTAAAACTATTGTAAAAGAATTAAAGTATAACTTTCCTGTCAGAGATTTGAAAAGAACAGACATTGAGAATTACTCTTTTGGACATATCGATAACGAAAAAATAACTAATAACTTAATAAATTTGCTTGAAAAATTCGATATAGTCTTAACAAATGGAAAACGTAAAGCAGAATTTTTAACAACATTTATACGAGGAAATACTCGACTAATTGATATTTCCCTCTTGCAAAAAATTAATACACTTCAGATTTCAAAAGTGCTGAAATGTAATAACTTAACACATAAAATATTTAGAGGCGTTTATGCTCTTGATCAATTGCCAAAACAAGTTTCAAAACCTAGTATTTTAGTGGTAAATACTGATACTTCTAATGAAAAGGGAACACATTGGTTAGGAATATTTGTTCCAGTTCAAGGGTGCTCAGAATATTTTGATTCACTTGGAAATCCGCCATTTCACAGTGAGATTATAAAATTTCTACAAAATCAATCCACATGTTTTGTTTTCAATAATAAGCGTTTACAAAGTAATTTAGCATCTGTGTGCGGACATTATTGTTGTGTATAAGTTCCCGTAAAAGCTTAAAATATTTTCTTAATTTATTCGACACATCATCCCCACTTAAAAACGATACAAAGAATATTTCGAAAAATTTTTAAAAATGTGGGAGAAAAACTATAAATACAAAATTTTAAAATAGAATTAATCAGTTAAACCAAAACAAAAAATGGAGCACCCAACAAAGTCAGAAGTATTTGAAACAGAAAAAGGCGAGCCAGCGCAGAACCTTTTATTAAGCTATATTTATTTTTTGGATAAAAAACAAACAATAAATATTCAAATTGGATATAATATTGAGAATTTTGCTGCATCAATAATTTTCCAACTGCAAAACAAAGTCATAAGCGATTTGAATTATTTGGAGTGGTATACATTTTATCGCGATTTTAAAAACAATCAAGCAAAATTAAATTCAAAGGGATTTTTGCTAATATTTAATCATGCAGAGCGCACTAAAAAACTTACATTGCAGTTAGATGAGTATACTAGTTTTTGTCTTATGCTAGACTTTATACAAGCAGTGATGTCATATACCAATGGAGCTGAACTAAATATACGAGAATATATATTCAAATATTTTGAGAAATGTATTGAAAAGAATAAACTAAGATTGGAACAAGAAGATTTCTACATTCCAATGAATTTACACATAGCTCAGTGTAACTATTCCAGACTATTTTATGAAATACCTATATTTTTGTCAGAAAAATTATCTTGGTCAACAATAAATAAAACAAATATTTTTTAAAACCAATTATTTTCTTTTATTAAATACATATATAAATTCATACAATTTTTTACAGCACATCTTTTTAAATTTTCAGTAATGTTATGGTGAGGGCAAATGGTTGTGAAATTTCTTAGTTTCTGAAGAGATGGAATGTCATTATTTAAATTGATAACTTCTATTGAATTGCAAACAAATTTATCTAAAAATTCCTTTTTCTGGTACCCCTTCACATAAACGACATCGAATGAATTTAAATGTTCGTTTAATGTATTTTTAATTGCTGAATATTCTATTAATCCATCATCCCGGTCAAGACCATTTATTTGTCTTTTATTGAATTAATTTTGCTGTTTAACATCACTATTTAACTTTTCGAACGAGTAAGGTGCTTTAAACAGAAACAGCATTGGTATCAGTGATCCTTCAGCTATTATAGCCTATTCCTTCAAGAAATATTGCTTATTTTTTCCAATAATAAACTGTAGATCAGCTACTGCTTTCCTGGTGCTCATTACTACTTTAAATTAACCCAACAGCCTTTTATTTATATCTGATTTCACCAATCATGGTGGGGCAGTTGCCATTGTACACAATGGGAAATTTTTTTAAATAAAAGAAAACTAAATATTATACATAAAGGGTTGTATGATGTACAGTCAATTAAAAAACCATGAGTATAGTAACTATGGCCTGCAGGTTATACTTGGCAATAATAATAATAATCAATATTTAACTGAAAGAATTAACTTTTGCAGGATCATTTTCATTAATACCAATATTGCACGTTTTCAAATTGCCGTATTCTTTGGAAGATTTATCGGATGTCAATAAAAAATCTTTAACAGAAATAAAATTCAAGAATTTTTAATTTTGTGTATGTTAAATTATTTAACTTAATAAATATTCCGTAAATATGTTATTGCAAATACAAATATAGTCTTAATATTTTAATACACACCTGCAAACATTTTAGAAAGTTGTTTTTAATGCAACATGAATTTAGTATAAATTAATCTATATTATCTAATAATAATTTTATTAAAAATAAGTGCGTCATGTCTAAAACTTATTCAATAGAACCTTTTGAATACCTAATTGGAAAATGTGAAGTTTTCCAATTAGAGACAGAGTTGGATTTATTCCAATTATTATATAATTTAAAAAAGTTGCCGTGCAACCAAGTGAAAAAAAAAAGTGCGCCGCCAGAGCTCTGGCTCGAACCGGCAGAACATACACAAGTGACAAGAAAGCCCAGACCCCAGCAGCCAGAGTTAGCACAAGTGGCGGTGGAAAAGCTTTTCTGTCTTGAGAAAATAAATGCCCATGTTCCCATTACCGGGGTCAACAGAAGTGACTGTAGAAAAGATTCTCTGCTTTGAGAGAATGCCCACGTCTCCTTTTTCGGAGCCGACAGAAGTTGGAAAAGGGTGTAAAAATAAATAGAACTGAAATTTTTAAAAATAAATAAAAGAGCAATATTTGAATTTTTAATGTTTGATTTATTTTTCATTTTTTAATTTTAGTATAAGACCAAAAAGCGAACCTGTAAAAAGAAAGAAACCTGAAATTTAAAAAGAATGAAACCTGTAAAAAAAATTAAATCTGAATTTTTTAAAAATAAATAAAAGAACAATATTTGGATTCTTTATGTTTTATTTATTTTTAATTTTTTAATTTTGGTATAAGACCAAAGAGTGAACCTGTAAAAAGAAAGAAACCTGAAATTTTTAAAAATAAAATAAAAGAAAAACAATTCAATTTTTGTAACTCTATATGTATTTTTGTTCTTTTATAAATTTCCGGAATTAGATGAAAGAATGCCATATTCCATTTGGCGGTATCTCTCCCTGTAAATTTAAATTTAAATTTTTTGGAATTGAGCTCTTGCAGCTCCGCCTCCGTTGTTACATTTTTCGAAAAACGTTCTGGCAAAAAGAACGTTATACATTTTTTAGTTGACGGGTCCTGCAACTTTGCCAAAAGAGCTCTTTGGACCCTTTTGGTTTTTAAAAACCACCAATTTAACACATCATAATGCACTCCCACAGTAAGTGCGTCAATTGCCTGGTACACCTCTTGTTCCCCTTTTTCTGCGGCAATTAAATTGTTTAAAAGACTAAAAAAAAAAAAAATCATATAAAATTTATATTTTTATTTAAAATAATTTATATATTAAATTTTAATTAATAAGTTTTACTTACCATAGTTAATATAATATTACCAATTATTGAAAGAAGTATGAAGGAATTATAAATTTATAAGCCTTATATATGATTTAACCAATGGTATTAATTTTCCCCACCTGAATTTAAAGATAAAATTACAATACTGAATTTTAAATTAAATTTTTATCATTAACAACATCAGAAATACTCGTAACTAAGTTTTTTTGTTTTTTAAAAAACATAGAACAACTAAATTACCTAAACATAGAACAACTAAATTACCTCCTGAAAAAATTTCTAAGGAAAACGAAAAATTTATTTTAAAAAATGTTTACATGCAACCTAAAATTTCTCTAAAAGCTAAATATAAAGTTGGAGACTATGTTAGAATAAGTAAATACAAAAAAACTTTTGAAAAAGGTTATCAACCCAATTGGTCTACTGAAATTTTTAAAATTATCAAAGTAAACAGTACCTCTCCGATCACATATCAGCTGGTTGACTATAAAAATGATTCAATATTTGGTGGATTTTATGAGAAGGAACTCACATCTGTTAAACACCCAAACGTATATCTTGTCGAGAAAAAAAGGTGACAAAGTTTTTGTTAAATGGCTTGGGTTTGACGAAAAACATAACACATGGATAAATTCAACAAATATTGTTTAATATCTGTAAAATAAAACTTTAATAAGGATCTGAAAAACTTGCTAACATCTGAAAAATAAAATAAAATTAAAATTTTTTATTGAACAAATTCTTTATATAAAAATAAAACTAGATAACATCTGAAAAATAAAATAAAATCTTAAAATCTGAAAAATAAAATAAAATCCTAACATCTGAAAAATGAAAATAAATTTAGAACAGTACAAAATTTATTTGAAATAAAATTTTTTATTGAACAAATTCTTTATATAAAATTCTTAATATAAAAACATAATTCTTAATATATAATAATTCTTATTCTATAAATTATATAACATAAAAGCTTAAACGTTTAAAGGTTTTTTTTTTTTGTATTAAATAATTCCACCAGTTTTCTGTTTTTGGTGGAATTTGGTGTTGTTTCATAGTAGAGAAAATGATACGCCAGCAAATGTTCAATTTGCTCTGGTGGCTGATAAAATAAGTGTTGTTGTTGTTGTTGCTCATGATAAAGTGGCATTTTCGCCATCTTTTTCTTTTTTGTAGGAATTTGCGCCTATATTGTTACATCATCCAGCACGTAAACTTTATCAAATTCCTGTGTCATCCTGCTTGATTCAAATTAAACTGATATTTTTATAAAATCTCCATGTATTTATATACAAATTTCGAGTAATATTATAACAAAATAAAAACTTTAATCTAAAATCTATCAAAAATGTCAGTTGATTACAATGTTGCTAATATTTTTTATGTAGAAAACGGGGTAATTTATTAAATTGCCTTTTGATTAGAATGTTGTAATACTGTTTTCTATTTAAAATACGTATAAGATGAGAATCTAATTATTAATGAAATATAATTTATTATACTGTAATTTGATTACAATTTATATCTTTAAGATAAATTTTAAATTAAATTGTAGTTTGAAAATTACAATGTTGCATAGAATTTTCTATTTACATATGAAGATAGGATTAAGATGGGATTCTAGTTAAAACAACTAAAATTTATTAAAGTGTCATTTTAATTTAAGAGAATGAATCTGTATTGAAAATTTAATATTATTCTGTTATTCAAGCATTTAACATCTGAAATTCGTATAAAGAAAATGTATAAAGAGGAATGCTTAATAAGGAAAGGAATAATAAGAATAAAAAACAGCGATAATTTATGTCTACCACGTGCACTTGTTGTTTCAATAGCTTAAATTGAAAAATTTATTGAATATGAAAAAATTCGAAAAAATATAGGAAAACTTACTTTAATAGCTGTAAAATTATTAAAAACATCAAAAATAATAATTCCATCTGAAGGTTTCGGAATTCGTGAATTGAATCAATTTCAAAAATTTTTACATAAACACAAAATTGCTGTATATAAATATGGAACAAGGGGTGCAGAAGTAATATTTGAAGGATTCAATAATGGGAAAAAAATTTACTTGCTATACCATAATAATGTTAATGTAATAACTTCGCTCACAGCTGCTTTTTGCACAGCATTTTATTGTGAAGAATGTCATATTCCGTATTCTAAAAAAAATTAACATAGGTGTTCGAAAAGTTGTCCTTGCTGTCAAAACTCACCTGCTTGTTCAATTAATGTTAAAAATATTTTATGTATGCAGTGCAATCGCGCATTTCGTGGTCAATCATGTTTTGAAAATCATAAGGCTTCCAGTTCAAAAAATAGAAGCACCTGTGAAGAAATTAGGAAATGCAAATCTTGTTTTAAAGTTCATAAAAGTTGTAGGACTCATATATGTAGTGAATATTTTTGTAAAATTTGCGATAATCATGTTTCTGAAAACCAGAAATGCTTCATTCAGCAAGACAAAACAAAGGTAAATTTTGAAAACTGCATTTCCGTATTTTATGATTTAAAAACAAGACAAGAAGAAATTAACTCTACAAAAATAAAAGAACATGTTCCAAGTTTATGTGTGGCTCAACTGATATGCTTTAAATGTATAAACATTGATTCTCTATACTTCTGTTAAAAATGTAAATTAAGACAAAGAATTTTTAAAACGAAAAATGTGATAGAGGATTTCATGGAATTTATTTTAAAATTAAGAAAGGAATTCAAAAAGATTGTCATAACTGCTCATAATGGGCAGGCGTTTGACCATCAGTTTATTCTGAATTATATACTCAATAAAACTGTACTTGAACCAAAGTTAATTATGCGAGGTACAAAAATTATTGTTATGATAATTGATAATATTAAATTTATTGATTCTATGAACTACTTTCCTATGGCCTTGGCAAAATTCCCGAAAGCTTTTAATTTATCGATCAATTTGAAAAACGGTTATTTTCCACATCTATTTAATAAATTGGAAAATGAAAATTACATTGGCACACTTCCAGCAATTAAATACTATAACTCTAATACAATGAAAGCAGATGAGCGTAATGAATTTTTAATGTGGTATTTTGTTCATACGACATTAAAAATTTATTACGCTCATCTGCTTTCATAGAAACTCAGAATTTAATATGGAGAAAGATATTTTAGAATACTGTAAAAATGATATTGAAATTCTAACTAAAGCATGTCTGGTTTTCAGAAATTTTTTTTTAGAAGAATGTAATATTGAACCGTTTTTAGAATATCAACATCAACAATAGCTTCCGCCTGTAATCTTGTATATAGAAGAAACTTTCTCAAATCGAATACTATAGGAATTATACCAAGAAAAGGATATAGGATGGTAGACAATCAGTCAAAAATTGCCATGAAATAGCTTATTTGGGAAAAAGATTTGAGAAAAATTAATTTGAAATATGCATTTAATGGAAAAGAAAAACAAATCGGAAATGTTAAAGTCGATGGATTTTGCGAAGAGACTAAAGAAATATTTAAATTTTACGGTTGCTATTATCATGGACATCCAAAATGTTTAACAAACCAGAGGGATATACCATTGCATGATAACTCTGGCGATACTTTGACTCTACGATATGAAAAAACATTAATGAGATCACAGTTTATAAAATCATGTGGATATAAAGTTATTGAGATGTGGGAATGTGAATTCCGGGAGCTAATGAGACACAATGAAAATATGAGATATTTAGAAAATCATTCATTAATTAATTTAGTTCCTTTAAATCTTCGTGATGCATTTTATGGCGGAAGAACGGGAAATACTTACACATATTATAAATGTAAACAAGGAGAAAAAATTAAATACATAGATGTATGTTCCTTATACTCATATGTTTGCAAACGAGGAAAATTTCCCATAAACCATCCTAAAATTTATGTTGGAGACGATACTTGCTCTAAGTTAAACAGAATGACTATTGACGGTATTATTAAATGTTTTACCTGTCAAACAAAATAATAAATTGATGTTCTCACTATGTAACACTTGTAGTGAACAAAACTATCAAGGAAAATACTGTGAACATACAGACGATGAAAGAGCATTAGTAGGAACTTGGGTAATTGATGAAATTAAAAAAGCAATTGAAAAAGCGTATAAACTTTTAAATATTTATGAAGTTTGGGAATACGAAACAGTAAAATATGATAATTGCAATGGTATTGATGGTTTATTCACTAAAATGATGAATAAATTTATAAAGATTAAATAAGAAGCTTCTGGGTGGTCAATAAAATGTCAAACTCAAAAAGAAAAGGAAGAATATATTGATAGTTTTTTTGAAAAAGAAGAAATTAAATTAGAATACGATAAAGTAGTTAATAATCCTGGTTTAAGATCTTTTGCTAAGATTATTTTAAACTCATTCTGGGGAAAATTTGGGCAAAGAGAAAATCAACAACAAGCATAATAAATCAACCTTTTAAACTTTATGAGTTAATAACAAACCCTTCTGTAGAAGTATGTTACATATTTCCAGTAAATGAAGAAAACATAGTGATTAGCTGGAAATATAAAAAAGAAGCAGTAACTTCTTCGTAAGTATCGCTGCTTATACAACAACACATGCTCGTCTTCAACTTTACAGTTATCTAGAGAAGTTGGATAGTAGAGTATTATATTATGACACCGATTCAGTGTTGTATATTAGCCGAGAAGGAGAATATGAACCAGAAATAGCTGAATTTATAGGCGACATGACTGATGAATTAAAATGTTATGGTATAGGAAGTTATATTACAGAATTTGTAAGTGGTGGTCCCAAGAACTACGCTTACAAAATTTACTGTACAAAAGATAATACAGAAAAAATTGTTTGTAAAGTTAAAGGATTCTCTCTTAGTTATGAAGCTTCTCTAAAAATTAATTTTAATAGCATAAAGGCAGCAGTTTTAAATTCATTAAATAGTGCAGACACGTACGTCATTTCAGAAAATATTAGTCGAAATAAAAATCATGATGTACTTACAATTCCCGAAATAAAAAAATATCAATCAAAATCGGAAAAACAAAAATTTAATGAAGATGGTAGTTCTTTACCGTATGGATATAACAGAAAAACGCAAACATTGATAAGTAAATCAAAATAGTATTCATTCAAATTTGAACATTTTTATATTTGTATTGTAAAAATATTTGTTTGTATATTAATTTAAAATTGTTAAGAATGTAATAAAGATTTAAACAAAAAAATTCTACATGTAAAAGTAGACATTATTTACATACATATTATACAGTTCTATACTTTCGATTTCTTTTATGATCATTACATTTTTCAGAATCTTAATAAATTATTGTATATTATCTTGTTATTACTAGAATATTGTAATTTTTTAAAACCAGGAACTATACTATCATAGAATCATTCAACTTTTACATTATATTCTTTTTATATCAATTCCTTGCTTTGACTAGATAACTAGTGATTTGTATACTCGTATATTAATTTAACAATAACAAAAACAAGTCTTAAATTTTTTTTTAGTTTAAAACTAGAAATTCTTGAATTATTTTTTATTCCATACAAAAACAAAAAAAACAAAAAAACATAAATGCATATCAAGAGTAAAGAGTATATCTTTAGTTTAATCAGTTTTAATCAGTTCCATATTTTTGATTTGCTGTTTGTTTTCTTTTTATTCATATTTTCTGAACATTCTTAATTAAAAAATAAAAAAAAATATCTTACACGACATGCAGTCAGCTAATTAATGACTTTCGTTTTCTCTTTTCTTCTTTAAATTCTTCTATCCAGAAGAGACCACATTTTTATGTAAGCAAAAAAAAATATATGTCTTACTTTAATTTATTTTCTTTATGCTAAACAGGATTACACTTTTTCTTTTCAATTTTAAAGATGCGCGGTAGATTTAAAAATAAAAAAATTTTTTCTGTTTTTTATTTTCATATAAGAAATTTTCTTATTACTTTTATATGTGCGCCTAGTATTTCAACTTCAGTTATACAATTTTGTTTATTAAGGGCCGACCCTACTTTAAATTGTTTAACACTTGACTTCCTACTATAAAACGATTTGGAACTTATAAGTTAACAACCCACACATACAACCTAACTTAAAACCTAAATCAAAATAAATGTTTGGCTTATAGTAACCAAGATACATAAAATCAATTGTTCAGTTCATTAACGCTGTCTGACAACTTAGACAATATCAACAACCTTCACTTCCTATTATAAAACTATTTGGAACTTATAAGTTAACAACCCACACATACAACTTAACTTAAAACCTAAACCAAAACAATCAAAACAAGTTCTTGACCTACTAACCAAGCATGACCTACATTAAAATGTAAATCAACATGTCGTGTAGGTCAACATGTCGTGCGATATGGGTCAAATTTTGTTCCCATCCAAAAGTGCAGGGTTACCTACTTTTATTTTTTAAATATTGATTTAATTTTAATTATTTTATTTATTTTAAGTTTTTAGTTATTATGTTTATTTTTTAAATATTGATTTAATTTTAATTATTTTATTTACTGATCAGTTATTCTTATGTCTAGACACTTGATTATTTTTCTTTGAATATTTTTTTCTGAATTGATTTTTTTTTAAATAATTTATTAGTTTATTTTTAACATGAGAATTACTTTTTTTTTTTTTTTTTAAATTGAATTACTTCTTTATTGAATTATTTTTGATTTGCTGTGCCTAAGGCAGCCTCACCTTAGGTGTCGACGATTAGGCTTGAATCACAGCAAACAAGAAAAGATAAAAAACATAAAAAAAAATTTTATTTCGCAAAAATTAATTCTCTTCTATTTCTTTATTTATTTTAGTTGTTTTCCTACAGATGCGAATATTTATCTCAATTTTCTCCTTTCTTATGGGGATATTTATGTGAATTTGTCATTAAATTATTTTTAATTATTTTTGGTCTGTTGCAGGTATTACACTTCGGAAAACTGGTTAAATGCTATTCTTTCTCCGTGATTTCCTTCTTATTTTTATTTTAATTAATTTTTCTACATTTTTTAATTCAGTTTTAAATATTTTATTTTGTTTTTCTCTTATAATAATGTTTTTTTTTTTTTTTTTCATTTTACTTTAACTTTTTAACCTTTTTCTTTCAGGTAACACTTGCCCTATCTATTCACCACTAATGGTCGCTGCTCGGCCGCCAGTTAATTTTTCACAAGTTTGCCAAAAATTTTAAAATAAAAATAATAAAAACTTTATAAAAATGATAAGCCAAATTATTTTGATTTTAATACAATTTATTTATTACTTTACTTTGTGGTAGTCAAAAATTAATTAATTCTTAGAAATGAAATCTTACATTAATTTAGACGTTCTACATGCATTTCTGCTGACCTGGACACATATTATTTGCGCGTGAATTTAATTGTTGGGAAATAATTTTGAACTGGTTTCTCAGAGTAATTTGATGATTCAACAGGTTAATTAATTGAATAAAAAAATTGCGAAAATTAAAAATTGTGAAATTGAAATTTGAGTAGAAAATTTAAAAGTTGTTAACTTATATTGACTCTAGTTTCATAACTGAAGAGAAATATAATAAATCAAATAATAATTACTAAATTAACTGGTCATAATTTAAACATAATTGATATATATAGATCACATGAAACACGTGTAATAGACTTCATTAGTAAATTATATAACACTACAACTATTCAAAAAAATTGTATAATATTAGGTGATATGAATTTAAACTTACTTAACTCTAACCAGGAATATATTGAAACCTATACGAACATATTGTTGTGCAATTGGTTTTTAATATGTAATAAAATACTGTCGGAATATGCTACTAGAATAAGTAGATCGACAAGATCTGTCATTGATCACATAGTTACAGATTTAGTAGGCTACAAATATAATTTTCGAATTACTGATACACCCCTTTCGGACCATGGAAACTTACTGAAACACTCTTTCGGAAATGTTTCTTATTAATATGAACCTTAAAACTATTGTGGATGACAAATTTAAAAAAAAACAGTGTTAGATTATGACAAGGTTAAATTAGAAAATGATGAGTGTGATCGCTTTGGTGCCAATCTGAAACAAATTATCAATAGGAACACCAAAAGAATAGCCGTAAAGAAAGGTAAGCATAAGAAAAAATGGATGACAAAAGAAATTTTAAACAAGATAAATTTAAAAGATTTATATTATAAGTACTTCCGCAAATATAAATAAAACATTCGTCTTTATGATCTTTATAAAAAAAATAAGACTGGAAGTCAATAAAATGATTCTCAATCAAGCTAAAAAAAAGAAATATCTCAAAAGATATCGCGAAACGAAAAATACAAAAAATCTATGGAATTTTAAAAAAGTATAATCAGTGTTGTGAAAAGTAATTCACAACACTGATTATACTGGCACAAAAAAAACTATCAAATCACTAGAAATAAACAATGAAACTATTAGTAGAGACATTGACATAGCTAACAAACTAAATTTTTATTTTGTAAAAGTGATTGATGAAATAAATATTTCACTTTCACCTATAGATAACTAGTACTTAAATTCTTTCCAAAGAAATGTATATAATAATTTTTGCTAAAATTTGAAAAAAAATAAAAATATAATTCTTGAATTAAATCCATCCGCAGCAACTGAATATGATAAACCACCAAATTCTTAAAAAAAATTTTCTTTTCAAAATTGGGTTTTCCGCAAAGCCTTAAAATTGCAGTAGTCACTCCCATTTATAAATCAGGCGCAGCTACGAATCGTACTAATTATCGTCCAATCTCTGTCTTGAACTCACTCCGTAAAATATTCGAAATAATTATAAAATGGTGTTTAAACCACTTCCTTCCTGATAACAGGATACTGCATGAAGAGCAATTTGGGTTTGAAAAATTAGAAAATGATGGGTATGATCGCTTTGGTGCCGATCTGAAACAAATTATCAATAGGAACACCAAAAGAATAGCCGTAAAGAAAGGTAAGCATAAGAAAAAATGGATGACAAAAGAAATTTTAAACAAGATAAATTTAAAAGATTTATATTATAAGTACTTCCGCAAATATAAATAAAACATTCGTCTTTATGATCTTTATAAAAAAAATAAGACTGGAAGTCAATAAAATGATTCTCAATCAAGCTAAAAAAAAGAAATATCTCAAAAGATATCGCGAAACGAAAAATACAAAAAATCTATGGAATTTTTATAAAAAAGTAATTCACAACACTGATTATACTGGCACAAAAAAAACTATCAAATCACTAGAAATAAACAATGAAACTATTAGTAGAGACATTGACATAGCTAACAAACTAAATTTTTATTTTGTAAAAGTGATTGATGAAATAAATATTTCACTTTCACCTATAGATAACTAGTACTTAAATTCTTTCCAAAGAAATGTATATAATAATTTTTGCTAAAATTTGAAAAAAAATAAAAATATAATTCTTGAATTAAATCCATCCGCAGCAACTGAATATGATAAACCACCAAATTCTTAAAAAAAATTTTCTTTTCAAAATTGGGTTTTCCGCAAAGCCTTAAAATTGCAGTAGTCACTCCCATTTATAAATCAGGCGCAGCTACGAATCGTACTAATTATCGTCCAATCTCTGTCTTGAACTCACTCCGTAAAATATTTGAAATAATTATAAAATGGTGTTTAAACCACTTCCTTCCTGATAACAGGATACTGCATGAAGAGCAATTTGGGTTTGAAAAATTAGAAAATGATGGGTATGATCGCTTTGGTGCCGATCTGAAACAAATTATCAATAGGAACACCAAAAGAATAGCCGTAAAGAAAGGTAAGCATAAGAAAAAATGGATGACAAAAGAAATTTTAAACAAGATAAATTTAAAAGATTTATATTATAAGTACTTCTGCAAATATAAATAAAACATTCGTCTTTATGATCTTTATAAAAAAAATAAGACTGGAAGTCAATAAAATGATTCTCAATCAAGCTAAAAAAAAAGAAATATCTCAAAAGATATCGCGAAACGAAAAATACAAAAAATCTATGGAATTTTTATAAAAATATTTCACTTTCACCTATAGATAACTAGTACTTAATATAACAACAGCAACAACAATTCCAATATAACAACAGCATGCTTTAGTCTTTTTTTTTTTTCGAGGGTAGGTGGAAATCATCGAAAGACACTATAGAGGAGTGAAAACGAGCACGATTCCTCTATGAGTGTGTGAGACTTTAACCCACTAAACACACCTCCCTTTTTTGACCAAACAATAGGTTATACGACCTTTGGTACTACTGTACTGCCTGGTCATAGGAAGTTGAGTTAAGGAATGAAAATAGATTTAGAATAGATTGGCAGGCATATTGTGAACAAAGTTGTTAATATTCACCTTGAATCTTTTTGCACATTGTAAATATAATCATCACCAATTCTAGGGAACACATGAGGTGGAAGATGGTTCCACATTAGCGATGTTCGTACTACAAACGAATTTCCATAAGCCGAATTATGCCATCTGGGAATTTGAACTACACAGGGATGGGCAGCAGAGGCTCGCCTTGTTTCTCTTTGGACTGCTTTGAGAGGAGGCATCAAACTTTTAATCTCGTTAGAGCAAAAACCAACCCTATAAGGTATCTATAAAACAGGGTAAATGTTCCTGTTAAGCGAGGTAGACCGAGTGGAGAGAGCGTAGAGATAACATTGGGATCATTTATTAGACGAATTGCTCTATTTTGCACCTTATCGAGAAATCCCAATGCCGTTTTGGAGGCTCTTGCCCAAATATGTGCATTGTACTCTATCTTTGGTCTTATATATGTTTTATAGATATTTAGGAGATCAGAAGATGAAAAGAAGGCTTTACAACGATACAGGAAACCCATACACCTAGATGCATCTTTAGCTATACCAAAAATGTGATTGGACCAACTTAATTTTTGGTTTAGCTCCATGTCCAAGATGTTGAGCTCACCCGCATGCTGCAAAACTTCCCCTTAAAGTTGGGATTGAAGTGTTTCTTTTCCGAGAGACTAAACAGCACTGAGTTTTCTTAGAGTTAAAGTCGACTCTGTTGATTTTACCCCAATTAGAATTTTTGTCCAAGTCGAGATTTAGCTCAAGCGAAGCAGAATATTTACTGTCGTTGTCTTCATAAGAAGCAACGAACGTGCTGTCACCTGCAAAACTGTGGATTGGATTGGGGGTTATACTTAAAAGATTATTTATAAATATTAAGAAAAGTGTTGGAGATAGAACAGATCCTTGAGGGACACCAGCATTAATTTTGAATTGGTCTGAAGAATAACCATCGACCAGGACACGAATCGAACGATTCGAAAGAAAATCTCCAATCCAGGTTACAAATTCACCACCGAGGCCCATTGCTTTACATTTAGCAATTAAAGCATCATGCCAAACTCGGTCAAAACCTTTAGAAATATCCAAAGCGACAACATCGGACTTCCCTGAATGGTGGAGGCTAATGTTGAGCCTTTCACAGAGGCATGTCAAGAGATCACCTGTTGACTGATGGATTCGGGACCCATATTGACGATTATGAATTAATCCTTTGTTATGTAGATATTTCAGAAGCTTTCTATTTATTAAATCTTCCATTTTTGGCAATAGGATGTATGTGCACTGTCTTCCACTGGGTAGGATATCTACCCGAAGAAAGGGATAAATGGAAGAGATTGCGCAATGGTTTCGCAATAGTAGAAAAAGTATTTTTTAAAACCGTGGCAGTAATGCCATCTGGACCGGCTGACTTTTTTGTATCCAAATTTTTAAGAGTTTTAAGAACTGCACGAGTTCTGAAAGAAATTCTACCTAAGGAGCAGTTAACCTCGGGAAAAATGCATGGTCTTTGTGTTGACCGGGGCAATGTTGAAGTGGAGGCGAAATTTTTTGCAAATAAATCTGCTTTTTCTTTAGGATCGGATACAATTTCGTCATTGTTATCAACCAAAGGCGGGAACGAAGACCCGCCAATTTTACCGTTAAAGCAAAGGTCCAAAATGATTTGCTACTTTTAGGAAGATGCAAAAGTTGTCTTCTCAACCGTCTGTTGTGCAAGAACTTTTGCTTGTTGATAACTCTCCTACACCAGTTTCTAACCGCGATATAGCTCGCCCTATTAGCTTCAGTCCTATCACTCTTGTAGATTTGAAAAGCTTCCTCCTTTTTAGATATTGCATTTGCACAAATGCGATTAAACCAAGATTTGGGTGGCCTTTTAATAATTTTCATAGAGTGAGGTATGTAAGCTCTCATCCCCAGAAGAATTATTTCACTAATCGCATTGGTTGCAAAGTCAACATTTCTGTTGCTAAAGCACAAAGACCAATCAAAAGCTTTAAAAAATTCATTTAAACCTTCCCAGTTAGCATGGCTATATCGCCATATTATTTTTTTTGGGATAGGTCTTTGACTGGTCTGAGTGCTAAGCTCAAAGCTAGTATTAATCAAGCAGTGGTCGGAACAACCAAGAGGAGAGCTAACTGAGATCTTGAATTTCTTTGTGTATATAGTCAGAAACAGGTCCAGGAGATGACCAACCTGGTCTACACGGTCGGGAATTCTAGTGGGATTTTGGACAAGTTGAGTACGATGGAATATTGAAATCACCAGCCACAACAATTTCAGATTGTGGATTTAATTCCAAAATTTTATTAATCTTGTTGGTGAGATTTGCAATCTCCCAAATAGACTCCAGTTCACTAGAGTTTGGAAACCTGTATAAGTAGCATAAATCAATGACGTGCCTAGCAACAATAATTTTTATCCAAATGTAGTGGAACATTTGGTTGGAACACTTATATTTGTGGAGAACGCTGTAAGCGACGTCATTTCTAACATAAAGAGCGACCCCCCTATGAGGCACAAAATGAGAGACAAACGAGTAATTGTCAACGACAAAGTTGTCGTCTTGGCCAACTACCTGGGTCTCACATAATGCTAATATTGCTGGTTTTTATGAATTGAGGTGGCCTTGGACGGCAAGACAATTCGACTGCAGACCACGAACATTGCAAAAATTTACGCTAAAATTGGCAATGATTACTAGCAACAATGGGTTTGAAAATATATAAATAATATAATCAGAAAAAAAAAATAAATAAATAAAATACAAGAAAACCAAAAGATTCAAGTATTTAAAGAATTTGACAAACGAAGAGTAAATAAAAAAATTAATTGAATTTTAATATTGAGTGCAATGATCAATAAATAATCACTAACTGGCACTTAATTACCAATTAATTAATATTAAGAGATAAACAATCAATACTAATAATTAATAAATAATATTAAATAAAAAAAATATTAAGCATTAGTAATCACCACAGATAACAAAAAGTTTGCAAAATACTTTCAACAGTTTTTAATTCCTTATTGAAAGTAATTTCAACTTAAAGTCAAGTACGAGTAATGTAAACGCGATACTTATATAATGCTTAATGTAAACATAGCAAAATGAGGTAGAAAATTAATAAAATAACAAACATATAGTCTATCACAAAAAATGTGAATGTATGGAAAGGACGGATATCTATTGTTTGATCATTTGACGTGTAGTTCAGCCGCACGTTTGTAAACAAAAGCAATATTTGTGATTTAGAAAAAAAAAAATTAAAATTCGTAAAAATAAAATAAAAATTAAAAAATTGATATATCAAAAATAATTATGCAGTTTTAGATTATAAGGTATAAGGAATTATACCAAATTGTGTATATATTCCAAGTGTGCTAAATTTATATATAATTACCAATTACTAACAAAAAAAACAAAAAATAAAAATAAGTTAAGTTTAAGGTACAACAAAAAAAAGAATAAGTTAAGTTTCATTAGTTAATATTAAAAAAAAAAAAGAATGAATGAAGATAATTTTAAGTTTTAAAAAAAAATGCAATAAAATTTTAATGTATATAAATAATTAAAATAGGAATAGTAAAGGAAACAAAAAATGTATATTATATCAAAAATTTACTAAAAAAATAAATTTAAATAGTTGAGAAATAAAATAAAATAAAAAATAAAAATATAAAAAATAATTTTGTACTCTTATTTAATTTGAAAGGAACCATTAACGAAAAAGAAAAACAATATTCAACAAATAGTTATTGTATTGGATAAGCGACGGCCATGACAGAAATGCCAAAAAATAAAGAAAGAAAAAACAAAATAATAAGAGAAAAAAAAAGTGCACTTATCTTATTTATGGTTCCAGATCCGAGATCATAATACTCTCAAAAAGAAATTAGAATTATGATAATGATATATAAGCAAAATAAAAAAAAAATAATTAAAAACTAAATTTTATTAAAAACTCTTTAAAGACGACCTTTCTCTTCGAGTGTCAAACTTGCTATGCTAACTCTAATAAGTAAATCTAATAACTAATAAGTAACAACCTTGATAATGCTAAATTTGTAGCCTGCATTTTTTTAGACCTGTGTGGACTACTAAATTCTGTTGTGCAAACTGGCCTATCTTTATGTTCCCTAACATGTTGTTCGATTTTTCAAATTGTATTTATCTGACAGGGTACAAAAATTAAAAATAGGAAAACCCTTAAACGATAATCTCATGATTAAGGAAGGCGTCCCTCATAGATCCATCTTAGGACCACACCTTTTTTAAATATATATTAACGATGTATCTCGCCTAAATCTCAAAGGTCAAATTCAACTATATGTCGACGATGCCGTTCTTTTTTTTCTTTATTTAATTATATCAAATGAGTAATTATTATAACACATAATTTAACGGAATTAATACAAGTATTAACTACATATTTTTTTTTTGTTTTCTCTAAAACAAGAACCTTAGCATAATGTCGTATGGTCTTATAAATTCTTATAAATTTAATTACATGAATTGATCGTTGTTTAACAAAAAAGGAAGGAGATATACATTTATTAGAATTATGTTTTGAATTACTTTACATTTATTTAATTATTCTTTATTTATTTTTGAGTGTTTTTTCGTTTATTTATTATTAGTTCATTTGTTAGTGTATTAGTTTATTAGAAAAAATATGAAATATGAGATTTAATATATGACGCATATATTGTAAATATTGGTTGATCAGGGAGGAATTTTCGTAATCTTTTCATTAAGAATATGTATGGAGTTACATTTTTGATCACTTTTTCTATATGTTTCTCCAATTTGATGTGCTATCAAGTATTAAACCAAGGCAATTTAATTTTCTGATAACTTCAACATTTACATTATTATACTGTAAGGAGTTTATGGAGTTATGTACCCTGTTTTCAAACATTAATACTTTCGTTTTTTTTGAAATTCAATAAAAGTTGATGTTTAGTAAGGGGTGGAATCAATTGTAAATAATATTGTATAGATCTATGAATACTTCCCTCAGACTCATCTACATATTTAATTACCGCATCACCTGCGAATAACTGTATACAACCCTTTAAATTGAGGGTTAGAGATATTATCAATATATAATTTAAAAAGTAATGCGCCCAGCATTGATCCTTGCCCCACTTGGAACCTCTTTCAATATTGTTTTTTCATGACTAAAGCTTTTGTTTATGCGGACTTTTTGTTTACGATCTTGAACATATGACTGGAAGAATTTTAACTGCCCTAATGTCAAATTTAATTTCTTAAGTTTTAATAGAAGAATGTCATGGTCGACGCAATCGAATGCTTTTTTTATATCAAGAAATACAGGGCTAACGAATTTACCATTATCAGTATTTTTAGCGATAAAGTCATTTAGAGAAAGGCAGGCAGCTGTAGTATTTAATTTTTCTTCGAAAACCCAAACTGTATTTCACAGAGTATTGGATTATTTTTAATAAAAAAGTTAAGCCTATTTTGAATTGAAAGAGTTTTGAGAATGCAGAAATAGGACGATAATTAGAGCAGTCAGTTGCTACTCCACCTTTCTATATGCGTATTAAGTAGATAGAATATGCCGATTCTGGCACAGAAGGCGTAAGGCGCCAGTTTCTTATATGAAAAAAATTATTATTTGTTGTTAAAAAGGTAATTGAAATAACGGAATGAAAACATATATATATTTTTTTTCTAATGTATTTCTCTGCCACATAAATGTGGACAGGAAATTACACAGCCTTTCCTGTTCAGGCGTGGCTGTACATGTCGTAAGGGGGAATAACTCCTATGACGTGTGTGGGATTCGAACCGACACTCCCTCGGTGTTTACAGCGTATTTTATACGCTCTTACCCACTAGACCAAGGAGGCCCCTAAAATATATATTACGTGATTGCATGAAAGATTGTGGATTTGAATTTAGGTTTGGAGTGTGAGAATATGTGTTATGAAATTTAAAAATTATTAGGTGGGTTTAAAAAGTTTTAAGAGTAGGGGGTTTAAGCCTTTGGTATGATGTTATAAGCGTAGAAGCTTCAACAAGTTTAGAGATTTGCAAAAGGGAAAGTTGGGAATTCCGCAGGTTCGGAGCATTTGAATAAGATCATAAGGGGCCAAGTTGGGAGATTTAGGATCTCAAGTGGGAAAGTTTGAATATCAAAAAAATTTGTTGGAATTAGTGCTTTGGTAGTATGATTGAAAAAAGGCGTACTTACCATGTAGTGAATGTTTATGGAATGTTTATGGAAAAAACAAAGAAATATTTTTCAGTTTATTTTCTAATGATTCGTTTTAAGAGATGTATGCAATAAAGTAATATGTGAATAGCCAAGCCCATATTTTTTATTTATATGTTGTTGTCAGTCAATCTGATTACATAACGTTTTATATTTTAATAAGAATTAATTTTTGCATTAATTTTTGCAGGTGTTAAGGAATTATTTTGTCACGATTAGATAATCACGATTATTCTATTGAATAATTTATTAATTTTAACCAGAAAGAATTTTTAACTGAGTTAATTGATGGTATTATAAATTTGATTGAATTAGAATATAATTGTAATTTAAAAAAACATGGAAGGGAAACTCTTGTTTTAGTATTTTACAAGAGTATATAAACTCGAAAAATTTTACTTACTTTAATCAGTGTAGATACTAAACGAAAAAAAAGTAAATAACTAACTTGGAAAAAGAAAATGGTATTATTATTAATATTTATTTATTTATAATTTATTTCTAATTATTATATTTTTTGTTCTTGATATTATTTTAGACCTTTATTCAAAATTTAATGTCAGTAGCAAAAGGTGATAATGATCAATACCGAAACATAGACTATTTGGCCCAAAGAAAACTGTACGGGGTAATTTCATGGAAATTTTTAGATACAAAAAGAGGAGAAAAATTGTATTATGTGAATTGAAGGACCCCATAAATGAACAAAAAATTACAATATTCATGCCCGACAGATTCTCAAAACAAGTGACAACTAACGAAGAACTAGAAGTATTAAACGGGACTAGCTTTTATTTAAAATCTATGGGTCGTGACCCAGAAAGGCGTAATATGGCTGTGTTTGATCTCATTCCTATGGTGGATATTTGTTCGCAAGAAAAATTATTAAAATAAAATATAAAAATATAGACTTAATTTTTTTCATTTAACAATTAAGAAAATTTTAAGTTTTTCAGGTTTTCAGATTCATTAACTTTTGAGATTTTTAGGTTCCTGATTCGGAGGTCTGATAACTGCCTCCCGGAGGTACAATAGCTGCGCTCTGGAAAACCTGCGATTTAAAAGTTAGATATTTATATATGCTGCTTAGAATTCATTGTTAATATTAAAATGGTAATGCTTAAAACAGTATCTTTTAACACATCTTTATATTAAAATTAATATATAATTAAAAAAAAAAATATGGAAGCTATATGTGAATATTGTGGTAAACAGTTAAGCACTAAAAGAATTAAACGTCATATACTGAGAAAACATAAAAGAGAGGAAAAAAAATTTAATTGTGATAGGTGCAATAAAACTTTTGGAAGAAAAGAGAATCTTCAAGTACATATTAAAAATTTGCATGAAAATAAAAATAATAAAAGGAAAAATATTTCCGAAAATGCAGATGGAAGTACAGCATCAACAAAGAAAATAAAAGAGAACAATAACTTTATTGAAATCAAATATTGTGAAGAATGTAGCATGGAAATAGATAACAAATATTAGAACTACCAGAAGTTAATGTTATGAAGGTAATATTAAAATTATACGACAAGGATTTCAAAGAAGGATTGCTACTTTTATTTTGGAAAATAAAAATGAGGATATAATATTACCAGAACAATATTTTGAAATGATAAAGGATGATTTAATAAATTTTTCATAAAAAAGAATGTAGAAACATCATTACCAAGTTACCTAACCCTGAAAATAAATTTTTAAAATTTGAAAATTGGCATAAAAAATGAGGGTTCCTTTTGTAATTTATTCTGATTCAGATAGGTTGCTGGAACCTGTTTCAACATGTGAACGTAGTCCTAAAATTTCATCAACAACAAATATTAAAAAACATATTCCGATCCCTTTTTCATATTATATCAAATGTTCATTTGATAATAATTTAAATATATATAAAGATTTCACAGGTATGGTTTATAAAAGTTACAATTTTTTTAACTTTTTTAGGATTGGATTGCGGAAAGAACTTCATCACAGCTTTAATAAAAGATTGTACATTTCTTTTTGAAAATTATTTAGAACAACCGAAACCAATGAAAATAGTAGAGGAACACCTTCATCATACAAATAGTGATAAATGTCATATTTGCGAAAAAATATTTCTATCTAATGAAAATCGTGTACAAGACCATTGTCATCTAACAGGTAAATATACTGGTCCAGCACATAGTTCTTGTAATATATTATTTCGTATACCTAAGTTTTTCTCTATATTCTTTCATAATTTTTCGAATTATGATGCTCATTTAATATTTAAAGAGTTAAATTCGGTAAAGGGTACTATTTCAGTTCTAAACTTAAACAAAGAAAATTATATTTCTGTAAAAAAATCTATTTTTATTGAAGGAACAAAGAAATATTGTCAAATCAAATTTTTAAATTCTTATAGGTTTATGCAATCCAGTCTTGAATCATTGACAAAAAATTTAGGTAGAGAAAAGTTAGAAACCGTTAGAACACATTTTCAAAGTAATGAAAAATTAAAATTGTTAATTAGAAAGGGTGTTTTTCCTTATGATTATATAGATTTAATAGAAAAGCTCAACGAAATTTATTTACCCCCACAAGAAGTCTTTAAAAATCAGATGACTGACACTTTAATGAAGATTATCTTCATGCTAAAAAAGTTTGGGATGTCTTTCAGTGTCAAACTTTAAAAGATTATTGAAGCTCTACTTAAAAACTGATGTTTTATTACTTACAGACATATTTGAAAATTTTAGGGAAATTTGCATCAAAATTTATAATTTAGGTCCAGCTCAATATTTTACTTTACCAGGTCTTACCTGAGATGCTATGTTAAAATATACTAAAGTAGAATTAGAATTATTTGACGATATTAATATGTTTAATTAATATGTTTTATTTGACGATTTAATATGTTGACGATATTAATTTTTTTGAACAAAGTATTCGTGGAAGTAATAGCCAATGTTCAAAAAGATATGCTAAATCAAATAATAAATATATGGGGGATCAATATAACCCTACAGAACCATCTGAATATATAATATATTTAGATGCAAATAATTTATACGTTTGGATCATGTCGCAACTCATTCCGTACGGTTCTTTTAAGTGGCTTGAAAATACATCAGATTTGCAAGTAGATGAAATTTCTGATGATTCTGAAATAGGTTACGTTTTGAAAGTAGATTTAAAATATCCTCAATCATTACATGACATTCACAATGATTTACCATTTTGTTGTGAAAGCAAAAAACCTCCCAATGGGAAAATAAATAAACTATTATTAGAGTTAAATGATAAAAAAAATTATACAATTCATTATAAAAATTTGAAGCAATGCTTAAAACATGGTCTAATGCATAGAGTTTATTTAATTCAAAGATTCATAGAGTAATACAGTTTAAACAATCTGATTGGTTAAAAAAGTATATTAACTTGAATACTAACCATAGAGCTTTAGCAACGAATTCTTTTGAAAAAGATTATTTTAAATTAATGAATAATGCTGTTTATGGTAAAACTATGGAAAACGTTGATAAAAGAAAAATAGTTAAAATAGCCGATTCTTGGGATAATAGAGGAAAACATCTTGGGGCAAGATCTTTGATTATGAAACAAAATTTCCATAGTATTGCAATATTCAATGAAAATATTTCTGCGGTTCAGTTAAATACGCCGAAAGTGTTATATGATAAGCGGATATACTTGGGTTTCACAGTCCTAGAGCTCTCTAAATTGCATATGTATAACTTTCACTATGACTATATGAAGCCTAAATATTATTTAAATATTGAATTGAATTACATGGATACCGATAGTTTTATATATAATATAAAGACTGAAGATTTCTTTGAAGATATAAAATCAGATGTGCTTGAAACTGATCAAACAAAACTAATTTTTGATACATCTGATTATGATCCCAATAATGTTTACGGTTTATCGCTCGTAAATAAAAAAATGATTGGTTTATTTAAAGATGAAAGTAATGGAAAAATTGTGAAAGAATTTATAGTACTTAAATCAAAAATGTATTTATTAGATATTTTGCTTAATAAAATTATAAAAAAATGTAAAGGTATAAAAAAAGCTGCTGTAAAAAAATTAACTATAAATGAAATGTTTATTTGAAGATATTGTTTTATACGTTAAAATGATTATTTTTAAGTCTAAATTACATACTATATATACACAGTCATTAAATAAAATTGCTTTAAGTTCATTTGATGATAAGAGATATGTAGTCAATGATAACATTAAGACTCTTGGGGTCATTATTCTATTCAAAATAATGAGCCATATATAGATGTTTAATAATGTTTACAAATAAAATCCAACTCAGGATAAAAATTTGATAAATCTTGTAGATATCTGTAAAAAGTTTTACTAAACAAACTTAAAAATAAAATAATAAAAAAACATGAAATAAAAAAAAAGAAATTTTATTTAATTTATTTATATTAATATTACAAATCACACAGAAATATATTGCAATATTACAAAACCGTCGGTTACCATTATAGGTCGAATACTATTATTAAATTATACACTAATATTATTTATTTTTTTTATATTATTAATTTTTATCTACGCTATATTTGGTAGCAAGGGAAATTTTTTTCAATTAATAAAATTTGCAACCTGTGCAGGTTTTGAACCCGCACTCCCGCACTTGGTTAATAAGCCACGTGCTTAACCACTAGGCCACCGAGGCCCCAAAAGAAACTTTCTTTAGCAATAATTTTATAATTATGATAAGTTTTTATGAAGTGACATTTTCCATTCTCGTTGATTCTGTCCTCTGAGAGGCCGACACGGTCCTATAGGTCCGCTTTGGTCCTAAAGGTCCGCTTTGCTCCTAAAGATCCGCTTTGGTTTTAAAGGTACACTTCGGTCCAAAATGTTCGCTTCCGTCCTAAAGGTCCGAATCAGTCCTTTCTACTACTAAAGGCTACCATTTCATAGGAGCAAAGAGCAAGGGTCCCTAGAATCAAGGGCCCCCGGGCCGAAACTTTTTTGGAAAGCGTCCTAGGAGGTCCGATCAGGTGATCCCTCTTTTTTAAAATCGTATTAGGTATATAAATTAGAGGTTTTCATGTTATTCTAATTTAATATACAAAAGGAGGAGCAAGGCAGTAGCAGATTTACAATTTGTTATTGGAAACAATAAATAATATTTTTTGAAAGAGTTTGTTTTGGTGTCTGAAGGCTCCCTCATTCCAATATTGTTTGAGTTTATAGCGCCTTATTCACTTGAGGAGTTAAATGAAAATCCTAAACAACAAAACAAATACAACAAAAATACAATTAATGGACTTGACTGGAATGATGGATTTATAGAATATTTAGAAATTAAAAATTTAAATTCAGTCGATGTCATTTACGTAAAGGGGTATCACAAAAAGAAATTTTTAGATACATTTGTTCTGAGTTCAGTAGAAGTTATAAATTTAGATAATGACGTTTCATCTCTTCAGAAACTAAGGAACTTCACCACCATTTGCCCTCACCATCATATAACGGAAAATTTAATAAGATGTGCTGTAAAAAATTGTATGAATTTATATATGTATTTAATAGAAGAAAATAATTGGTTTTAAAAAATATTTGTTTTATTTATTGTTGACCAAGATATATTTTCTGACAAAAACTTAAGTATTTCATAAAATAGTCTGGAATAGTTACACTGAGCTATGTGTAAATTCATTGAAATGTAGAAATCTTCTTGTTCCAATCTTAATTTATACTTTGCGATACATCTCTCAACATATTTGAACACATATTCTCGTATATTTAGTTCAGTTCCATTGTTATATGACATCACCGCTTGTATAAGCATGAGGCAAAAACGAGAGTACTCATCATCTAGCTGCAATTTAAGTTTTTTAGTGCGCTCTGTATGATTATATGTTAGCGAAAATCCTTTTGAATTTAATTTTGGTTCACTCTTTTTAAAATCGTACACCACTCCAAATAATTCATTTTGCTTATGACTTTGTTTTGTCGTTGGAAAATTATTGATGCAGCAAAATTTTCAATATTAAATCCAATTTGAATTTTTATGGTTTGTTTTTTATCCAAAAAATAAATATAGCTTAATAAAAGGTTCTGCGCTGGCTCACCTTTTTGTGTTTCAAATACTTCCGAATTTGTTGATTGCTCTATAGTTTTTGTTTTAACTGATCAATTTTATTTTAGAATTTTGTATTTATAGTTTTTTTCCCATATTTTTTAAAAATTTTTCGAAATATTCTTTGTATTTTTTATCGTTTCTAAGTGGGGATGATGTGTCGAATAAATTAAGAAAATATTTCATGCTTTTACGGGAACTTCGCATCCATAGATATACACAACACTAATGTCCGAAAACAGATGTTAAATTACTTTGTAAAAGCTTATTGTTGAAAACAAAACATTTCGATTGATTTTGTAGATATTTTATAATCTGATTGTGAAATGGCGGATTTCCAAATGAATCAAAATATTCTGCACACCGTTGAACTGGAACAAATATTGCTGGCCAATGTGTTCCCTTTTCATTAGAAGTATCAATATTTACCACCAAAATACTAGGTTTTGAAACATATTTTGGCAATTGATAAAGAGCATAAACACCTCTAAATATTTGATGTGTTGAGTTATTACATTTCATCACCTTTGAAATCTGAAGTGTAATCATTTTCTTGCAAACGGGAAATATCAATTAGTCGAGTATTTCCTCGTACAAATGTTGTTAAAAATTCTGCTTTAAGTTTTCCACTTGTAAAGACTATATCGAATTTTCAATTCAAGCAAATTTAAGTTATTAAGTTATTAGTTAATTTTTCGTTATCGATATGTCCAAAAGAGTAATTCTCAATGTCTGTTCTTTTTAAATTTTTGACAAGAAATGTATACTTTAATTCTTTTACAATAGTTTTACATTTTTCTTTTATGCCAGCCACAGCAATATATTTTATAAATATATTATTGTTATCGTCCGTACAGAACGATAAATCTACTAGAGCACAAGCCATTTTCGAATGAATAGAAATGGTTCATTAAACTTCCTTTTATGTGTTTACGTATACGTTAGGATTTTTATCAATTTCGATATTGGCATCGAATTCTGCAGAGAATTCTGCAAATACAATCCATGTTAATTTTGAATTTAATGGCGCACTGAGTCTAATAACCTCTGACATGTATCAGTTCCCGAGCCGTCTGGCGATTAATCAAAAGCTAGTATTATATAACCTTTTGAAAAAAGTTCTTTTGAAATTTGATGACCTTTATCAGAGTGATGTATGCCAGTTTCACTGAATAATGTTAAATATGCACGAAAATTTACCTACTACACCAAACTCTGATATTAGAACAAGTCACAAGGCACTACATTCACATATAATTGAAATCGTGTGAGATTTTGATGATCGAAATGGTATGGATTTTTCGATCTTTTACCATTACAATTTTCATTATTAACCATACAATCATACCATACATAACCATAACCATACAATTTTTAAATAACTTTCATCGCTATTGTTAAAGAAAATATAAAAATTTTGTTTCTCTAATGCTAAAGAAATGCGAATGTCAACATTATTTAAAAGTAATTTGGAAATATTGAAGAAAGCTACATGTAATTTTTCCATTAATTCTACTATTGCAGAATTGTTGTATGAGTTTTGTCTTGATTTAGAACCAGAATTGTTGAAATCATTGACATGTGGTTTATCTAATTCGCAACCAGATGCTTCCAGAAGTGTTTGACTGGCATCTGTACCATAATTTAGTAAAGTAGTTATGTATGCTTTATAATGGTATAATGAATCTGAAGGAGTGATGTTTTTTCCGTTTAGAGTTACATTACATTGTTTAATTAAAGAGTGTAATAAATTATTTACAACACTAGGCTGTGGAGCTGCCCTTGCTTCAGTTGCGGTTTCTATTTTATCGGTTGCACTCCAAAGTGATCCATCTTTTTTTAATATTTGAACTTTAAACTTTATATAGGTACTGTATAAATCTCGATATGTATCTCCATTCGCAAGTGAAAATAATTCAATGGTTGACGGCGATGCCTCTAAAGAAAGTAAAGGATTATATGCTACCTCTTCTGAACGCAAAATACTTGTTTGTACGGGTAAGGATGCAAAAAGATCAAGTTCAGATTTCATACATTCCATCTTTAATTGAATATATTGGAGGTTTTACTTTGCTTTTTTCGTCGTTTCGACTTCAAATGTGTCTTTTAAAAACAGCTTGTCTTTTTATAGCTTTTTGTCTTTTTATAGCTGCTTGTCTTCCACCATACATCGAATGCAGTTGGTTAACTACTGATTTCCGTAATTTTTTTTCAAATTCAATATTTGTAGGTATTCTACAATTTTCTATGTTGATAGCTCTCAACGGCCGCTCTTTCCTACTTCCAAACACAGATGATTGAACTATATCTGAATAAATCATCACCATTCCATTCAATTCATTTTATTATTAGCAACACCTAATTTGAATAGTTCAGGTAATTTTGTTTTGAAATTTTTTATATTTCTTTTCTGTTGAAATAATTCAGTTAGTAATGTTTTACATTATAGCTTTGATTAACTTTTATATAGAAACTGTCTTCGTCAAAAGTCTGCGATATTCGAATTAAATCTCCTCGGTTAGATTCTGACACTTTTTTAAATATTACATCATCATAATTTTTAGGGGTAGAGATATATGTAAAAACTTCATTAAAAAATTCTTTGAAAACTTGATTTCGAGTAAACCTGGGGTTAAGAGTTCTATTTTTAATTAGCGTTGGCAAAAAATTAAACTTCCAATCATCCAAATGTAATTCCGAATCGTCATATGAATAATATGTGTAGCCTATAGATTTGGTTACTTTAATTTTTTCGAGAGGTTTTTCAATGTTTCCTACATAAACATTATACTGTCCAATATTGATAAAAACACATTTCTCTTTGTTAATATCTTCTGTTTGTAGGAAATATCACCACTTGGTGTTTCAAACATTCGATAATCAGAGCTTAGAGATGGTCTTTCGACTATTTTTTCATCTTTCAACATTTCAGTTTGAGCCAATTTTTTAATTTCAATGGTTTTAATTTTTGTCATATAAAACTTTTTTCATTTTTTGATCCGACAAATCCAAGTTTTTATCATCTTGAAATAATTTACTAAATTTTGAAAATATTTGTGGTGACATAACAATCATTCGCTGCATTATATCTTACTGAGAAGTTTTCCAATTACACCAGATATAGTACCTACATTAATAGGTAAAAATCCTCCATGTTAAATTAATATTTTTCGATTAGCTTTTATATCTTTTTGTGGACACGCTAAGAGTCTCAATGGTTTTTTATGTTTTTTTAATTTTATTTTTTGTGATGGTGATATTTTATTGTTCCCGTTTAACACATTAATTGCAATTTCAGCAATAGTTTTTATTATATCATCATCACAATATTTTAGAATATAATTACGAAAATACTTCTTGCTGCATTTTTCTAGTACATGTAACATATGTCGGTTTTTCTTCAACCGTTTCATATTTTAGGCAAATGTTTAAATTTTTGGTAGCACAAAAATAAACGTAATATTCCTCTGAGAATATGTTGGTTCTAATTCGAAACAAATCATTAATGTCTTATGTTAAAGCTAATACAATATAACCATGTGGGCTTGATTCATTCATTGTTCATTCATTATATACCCCCAGAAAGCCTTTAATATTTTCCGAATATAGTTGTCTAGCTAGAGGAAAAATCTGTGATTTGTCTCGAAGGTTTTTAAAAAGTACCAAATATTTACAATTTAATGAAATATCTCGTGAGGATTTCCCCTGATTAAAAATGTTTTGCGTTAATAATATAATAGACAAATTGCGGTGGTGCGAACCTTTAGAAAAAGGTTCACATACTTGTTTGTTTGCTGAATCTAACATTAAATCATCTAAAACAATTAACGTAGGTTTATTTTCATTTTCACTAAGCTCTTCCTAAATGCCGGTATAAAAATCTATATCAGGGAAATCCATATTTCTAGGAACAGCAGAAATTTCTGGGTTACACCATTTTATTTTTTCAATTTTGGGATGTATCAATCTTGTAATATTTTTGATCAAGTTGCATACAAATGTAGTTTTCCCACATCCAGATGGTCCCGCAACCATCATTGTAAATGGATGATTAAAATATATCATTATCGGTTCGCGTTTTAAAAGTCATTGGAAGGTAATTAGATTTGTTCTTCAAATATATAAAAGCCTAAACGTGTATATCTAATTCTCATTTTAAAATATGGAGGTGAAAGAAGTGGAAGAATTTTTAAAATCATATTCCTCTATCTTTTTAAATGAGCATAAGCAACGTATTTTTCACATGTATAAATACGTTAAAGAATTTTACAAAACAGAAAAATTTACATCAATATACGAAACTCATTTTGCTCTTTGTCCTTGGGCTTATGACAACTTGTCATTTCGACAAGATACATGTAACTGTTGCTCTATAGAAAATTATAAAATAGAATTGAAAAATCTGATTAAATGGTACAAGCATAATGTCAAGGCACAAATAGTATCGGAAATACATAGACCAGCGAGATGAAACTTTCGTCGAAGAAAATTTATTCAAAAAGGTTTAACATGGCATATCGATTTAGTAGAAATGATTCCATATGCAAAGTATAACAAAGGAAATAAATATTTATTAACTGTAATAAACACTTTTTCGAAGTATGCTTATGCTGAGCCAATTAAAACTAAAAATGCTAATAACGTTTTGCTTGGCATGCAAAACATTTTTAAACGTGCTGGATACACCCAAAAAAATATTCAATCTGATCAAGGAAAAGAGTTTTTCAACAAAGAATTTAGAAAATTTATGGAAAGAAAAAATATTAATCATTATCATACATATTCTGAAATGAAAGCATTCAAAGTAGGACATTTTAACCGGACTTTAAAAAATTCAATGTAGAAACAGTTTAGTTTTCAGGGTAATTATAAATGGATATCTATTTTACCCTCACTTATTGAGAAATACAACTCAACATATCATCGTACAATTAAACTTCAACCAAAAAATGTTAGAAAGAAAAACGAAAAATTACTATTAAAAACTGTCTACAGTAAGTTAAAAGTGTTTCGCAAAGCAAAATATAAAGTTGGAGATTATGGTCGTATAAACAAATTTAAAAATATTTTTGCAAAAGGTTATCAACCCAACTGGTCAACAGAAATATTTACAATTGCAAAAATTAAAAGAACTGATCCAATAACATACAATTTACTTGATTACACAAATAATCCAATAACCGGTTCTTTTTATGAACCTGAATAACACCAGTTACAAATCCACATGTCTATCTTGTAGAAAAAATATTAAAAAAAAAAGGAAATCAAGTTTTAGTTAGATGGCTTGGTTTTGATAAAAAGCATGATTCATGGATAAATAAAGAATATATTAAATATATTACTTAATACTCTACGCATATTTAAAATACTTTAATTTTTTTATTTATACATTTTACTTTCGCTTTTTTATTTTAGTAAAGTTAATAATATTATTTTAATAAAATACATTTATCACAAAACGCTTTTTTTCATTTTGCATATGTACTTAATTCTGTATTCAAATCAAGTTCATGATTAAGTTCATTAGTTATTTTAGTCACGATTTTATAAATACAACCGCAGTAAATACACCTGTTTCATGTTTTATATCAAAAAAGAATTAAAATAGCTTGAAATAATCAAGTTAATGTGCATATAATTAACATTTTTTCATTTTTATTGCAAAACCATAAACATTCACTACATACAATAGGATATTTTTGATAATTTGATAACACTACATCTTTCCAATATAATATGTATAGTCTATTCAAAATCTAAGATCGTTGATACATGCTCCCAATAACTTCGGCGGGGTTCGCTTCGGTCCTCGCTAAAGCCAAAGAGCCCCTTTTCAATAATACTACCAAAGCACTAATTCCTTCAAATTTTTTTAATATTCAAATTTTCCATTTTGAGATCCTAAATCTCCGAACTTGGCCCCTTTGATCTTATTCCAATTCTTCGAACCTGCCGAATTCCCAACTTTCCTTTTTCCAAACCTCTAAACATGCTGAAGCTTCTACGCTTATAACATCGTACCAAAGGCTTAAACCCCCTACCCTTAAAACTTTTTAAACCCACTTAATAATTTAATTTTTAAATTTCATAACACATATTTACTCACTCCAAACCTAAATTCAAATCCACAACCCTTCATTCAATCAAATAATATATATTTTTATTCCGTTATTTCAATTACCTTTTTAACAACAAACAATAAATTTTTTCATATAAAAAACTTTCGCCTTACGCTGTTGTGCCAGAATAGGCATATTCTATCTACTGTGTTATGATAGCTGTTTTTAATGAATTTGGAAAAGTATTTGATTGAAGTGCACTACTAATAAGGGTAATTAAAGCAAAAGCTAAACGTTCCGAAAACTGTTTTATTAATTTAGTTGAAATTTTATCTTATCCAGTAGCAGCTGCCGAATTCAGACATTGAATAATTTTAGTTATTTCTTCTACGTTAGTAGAAAAAAGGTCAACATTGGTATGGATATTTCTTCTGAATTTGTTCATATAACTAAGATCTATGCTATCAATTGGAACTGATTTCTTTCGTAATATTTGTAAAATATTCATTGAACGTATTAGCAATTTGATTTTCATGTTCCAGTATCATAGAGTTATAATGTATTACCTTAATTTTTTGGTTGGCAATAGAGATATTAGAATTAAACATAATGTGTTTATAGCAATCCCAAAGCTTCTTACTATTTTTGGAGTTAATAAGAACCATATTAGAATAAAAAATTTTCTTTGCTTCGATTAACTATTAAAATTTTAACTCTGAGTTTGTATTTTTTGTATAACGCTTCCGTATGGGAATCATCTGGATACTTTCTTTTTAAACTTAAACAGTGAGTCTATTATTTTCATTTCATTTAAGATTTCTTGAGTAATCCCAGCTTTTTTCTCCTTATTCTTTTTTAAGGGAATAATTTGGGTGTTAATTTTTATAATATCTTTCAGTTTATAAACTAAGTCGTCAAAACTTACAACGAAAGGCAATTTTTCATTCCAAAAATAATTCCTATACTATTATAATTTAGAATCGTTTTATAAGTGGTTTTTTTCTCGATCATTGGGTTTTGATTGATACTTATAAAAAACATTTGATGATCAGATAAACACGAATTTAGAATATGAAACCAGTAATTACTTTGAATAATGAAATGTTCAATAATGGTCTTTGAGTTCCTACCAAATACTAGTAGCGAATTCTGGTTCAAGCTTACTACTAATAAGGAACCCATTGCTTAACAGTGTATTTGAGTATAGTTTTTTTCAGATTTTTCTGTATTTAGTAAGTTTAAATTAATAGCACATAGAATCAGACTTTTTTTGTATTGCGATGTTATATAATTTATCTTATCAATAAAATAATCAATAGAGGTTTCATGTGCTCTATATATGCCAAAAATATTAATTAGTTCTGTTTCGTTAGTTGAACTCCTAGAATGTTACTTTTTTGAAATTCTTCACCGTATATTTGGTAACTATTTATATCATTTTTAACATAAACGACAACCCCACCAAATGAATTATCTCTATTGACAAAGTAAGCATTATACCCTTCAATATTATAGAGTTTATTTTCTTAGACATATAACCAGATTTCAGTAACTAAAATTATCATATCTTAAATATTCAACTAACACATAAGAAGAACTAAGAAGCAACATAGGAAATGATTTAAACATAATAGAGGTTTGGATTACAAAACACAAATTAAGCCTAAATACTAAAAAAATAAAAATGCTTCTATTAGGCAACAAACTATATGGTACGGAAAAGTTCTATTATAAATCTAAAGAAATAGAAACCGTAAATAGTTTTAACTACCTGTGGTTGGTAATTGATAAAAAGTTGAAATGGTCTGAACACGTACCACATGTTATTAATAAAATATCGCCAATGCTATTTCCATTACGTAGATTACGTAAATTTTTATCCATAGACGCAAGTAGGTATAGGGGCACTTTGGCATGGGAAAAAATAAGCCCATATCGCACGGCCTAGTTTTTAATAAACCATATCGCACGCCCACGCAAATTAACCTACATTTGAATGGCCTTGAGTTATAGAGAAACCGGAAGTGTTGTGACCTGGATTCTGTTAGAAGTTGGGGTAAAACAAGTCTTTTAGAGCTCTTTGATTGTATATTATAATAGGTCAACATGAAAATAGTTAGCAAAACTATTTTATGTAAATAATAATACACGTGTTATTTAATGTTGGTGAACTAATGTTGGTGAACTA